>BTPG01000004.1:172751223-173025175 GCA_036245525.1 Semisulcospira habei
CTCGTCCCAAGTTGGCCTCACCATTTACGAACAGAAAACAAAGACAATGAGGCTGAACGCAACCAGGGAAGAACCAGTCTTGCTTACTGGCACCCCGTTGGAGGAGGTAAGAGTCCTTCACCTATCTCAGGAGCATCATAGACAAAAGGCGGCACTGATGCAGATGTCAGATCACGTATCGGTAAAGCCAGAGCAGCTTTTCTCCAGTTGAAAAAGTGTGGAGTTCCAGAGAGCTGTCACAACACACCAAAGTCCGGATTTTCAACTCTAACGTAAAAGCAGTTCTCCTATATGTAGCAGAGACTTTGAGATTGACAAAAACCACAGTCAACAGAGTACAGATCTTCATAAACAGTTGCCTTAGAAGAATAATCCACTGGCCAGAGAAGATCAGCAACATCAGACTTTGGGAGAGAACAGAGCAGATAACAGCAGAGAATGAAATTGGGCGAAGAAGATGGGGATGGATTGGTCACAGTCTGAGAAAGCCAGCTTCCAGTATCACTAGGCAGGCATTGTCATGGAACCCCCACGGAAAGAGGAAAAGAGGTAGGCATCGAGACCTCCAAGCAGACATCAAGAGACTGGGAACCACCTGGAGTAAAATAGACGAAGCACAGGACAGGACTCGCTGGAGGTCTCTCGTCGACGGCCTATACCCGAGTAGGGGTGACAGGTGTAAGTAACTGAGGTATATCCACGGTCTAGACAACATGTAATAAGCGGCGTCGAATGATGATCAGTGTGTCCGTGTTGTGTCTCGTACACGATCGGATCCAGTGGAAGTACGAGTGTTGTAAAGACTATATACGTACTACACATGTGACCAATGTGTGTCGTTGGTGTCCACAGAGTGTGGCATCAAAAAAACGGAATATCAATTAGAACCTCCGAATTCAGCATCAGAATCAAGCTGTAAGTAATTGCCGTTGTCATTGCCTCAAACGGCGATCGCTCCAGCTGACACTGCCAACACGTGGGTATGCTGCCACGCGGTAGGTAGGTACACATGTCCCAATGTGAAGCTATCTGTTGTTGAAACCATGTCTCCAAACACAAAATTGTATCATATCTACACATCCACGCGCCATTCCGACTGTAATTCCCGCACTAGCGCTACAAAACTGACCGCATACCACAGACGAACGTACGTGACCCTGTCAGTGTAAACAGGATGTGTCCGTGTGAAGGGCGAGGTCACCATACGCGCAGCGAGGCTCGCGCGTCACCGGGCGCGCGATACAAAACAGCCCTGGTATACGAAGGGTATACGAGGCGCTACAGCGGTTTGATGGGTTCAAAGGGTTAATTGGACAAATCTAAAGTTACGTCGAAATAGTTTGCGAACCTCTGCAAACCATAGTTCGCTGTCGGAAAAAGATCGCATGACATGTTGAGCAATCTAAGGCGATCCTTTTCTCCAATTGTCAAAACGTTTACCCTCTTCTGCGTTGGACATAAGAAGATATTCGCCGATCCAACAACCATTTCACTTTTGTGTGAAAAACAAAACTATTTTATTGATTTGTGGGAGGTGCAATGCTGTTTGTGGGATCCCTCCTGCAAGGAGTACAAAAACAAATCTTCCAAATCGGCAGCCATTTTGAACACCTTCGCAGATCTACTTCCATTGAACAAAGTACTTCAATTAAAAAAGAGAACCATGGCGAACCTAGTTTACTCAAGTTTGCTTTAGGTTCGCTCAGGTTCGTTCAACTTCAGTTAAGAAACAAACCAAAAGATAGCCGATCTTCTCCGATCTAGGTTTGCTGATCAAAGTTTCGTCCAATTGAAAATGGTCTCTAGCGTGTCGATCCATTTTTAGCTGTTTCTTGTACTGAAAGCGTATTTCTAGAATGGAGTGGAGTTGGCTTACTTGATATAAAGACGTGTGCTGAACTGGATTGTCCTGTGTCTACATAAACCATCACTAGGCCTGGGTTCAGCGTTTCATAACCATCTGTTGCAGAAGTATATCTTTGAACAGTTATGGCGGGGCCTTTAAGCCACGTGTCCAGATGCAGTTCGTCTCGAATGAGTTACTGTTTCTAAGTTCATCAGGAGTTCCCTCATCAACGCCCAGACGTGCGCTATGCGACCTTCACAGCCCTAGTGTCAGTTTCGTGACCGAGCTTAGTTCTGTGCCAGTCGCTGAGCAAGGTGCTCCGCTATATATAGTGGCTGGCCGCATGATTCTACGCTCACTCGTGCAGCTGACCTCTGAGCCGTCAGTTCCTGCATCACAGATCTGCAACTATTTTTGTCACAACTGGTGGTCCCATCGGTCGGATTTGGGTAGGGTGGGGGGTATGAGGGTAATTTGGGCTGCCCGTGTTCTGGGGAATGCATACATTATCATGGCCATAAAGAGCAGATCCACCCTCTAACAGTTTGTCGCAGTATAAACCTTATCTCAAGAAGTCACTTAGTGCCTGCCAAATCGACCACCACCAGTGGTCTTCGCTTGCTGCGGACCGTGACACCTGGCGCTCCACCATTTACAAGGCAGCTGTCTCCTTTGAGGACTCTCACAGAGCTAGCCTTAAGGACAAGCGGCTCAGGAGAAAAAAAACAGATGCCGCAGATCAGAACCCTGGCCATACCTTCCCCTGCAGCCACTGCGGTCGAACCTGCCTGTCTCGGATTGGCCTCCGCAGCCACGAACAAGCCTGCAGACGTCGTGGGCAACTCCTATAAAATCTTCGTTCGCGAAGTCAAGCCAAGAGAGAAAACCTTATCTTTATAAAAGTGAAAAGAGAATTATATTATTATGCGTGTGGTATGCACAAAGTTAGTGATGTGTGTGCACGGGGAATGGCTTTAACCCTTTGGATGTCGGCAGCGGGTTTAGCCGCGATGATTCCTTCAGGAATCATCGACTTAAGCCGCTACCGACATCCACAGTACCTAGCATTCGCTGAGCATAAAGTATGACTACGCAGTTTGGTCACACGATTTACAGTTGCGCAGACCTGAATATGCATAGTGTCTGCGTTGAGGACCGAAGCGGAAAGTAGCAGGAATTTGTCGTCCAGCGGTTTTCCAGATCTGGGCGGTTTTGCGCGTCAGCTGGTTGTCGATGTTGCGTATGTGACCTGCACTGACCCAGCTTTCGTCAGAGACACGCCTCCCTTTTTCTCGCTATCATGTTTGAGCCAGCATGGACCACACTCGAGCGTTACATCACAGACGCGCCCCCTTTTTCCCTTTCACGCCCATTCCGCGTCATAATTCAGTTATGAGAGCACGCCTTCCAGGCTTGTCCCTTCCCCGTCCGGAGACGCAAAGATTGGTCACATTGGAACAGCTGGGAATGTAGTGAGAAAACTGAGGAACACAAAATTACGAGGACAACGCTGGCAACAGAAATCGTCATATTTCTGGTTATCAGAGCCGTGTAGGTGGTGGGTGTGTGCCCCGGTGTGTCACGTGTCTGCGTGCGCACGTGCCTTTACTGCATACCGTAGTGTCTAGTGCTAATAGTACATCGATCGATAAGTGACAATATCTGTGTGTGTAACACGTTGTTTTCTACTTGTTTGAGGCATCGTATTATATGGTATCTTTCATGATGCAATGCACTATTAAACGTGCACTCAGATTACACAAATGCGCCAGGGTAGTGCCCGATTAGCTTGGCGCCGTCTAGGCGCCAAGCTACTCGGGCACTACCCTGGACCTATCATGGTCGACCCGTACACCGTCGTTGACGACGTAGTGAAAGTGTCTTCCCTCATGACCCGTTATTTTGAGCCGTGGCGGCCTTCGTCCGGAGACGGGGTCTCGTGCCTGATAACTTCTTTTCTGTGTTGACATGGACTTTGGACACATCGGTCACTGTATTCTTGTCAGAATCGCGGGGCATAATTCGGGTGATACAACTGGGTTACCCGCTTTTTTTTTTTTTTTTTTTTTTTGTTCCTCTTCGCTCGGCCGGTAGCGGCCTCTTCGCAGCTGATGGTGCTTTCACTTATTTTTCATTTCTGTTTCGCAGTGCTTCAAGTCAACTCCGGCCGCGTGAGCCGGAGTTGACATGGAGAACTTGGAACAGAAATTTAATAAATGAGTGACAGAAAGCAAGAAGGAATGCAGTCTGCTTAATTCGCGTATAACTAGGTCGGACTGATACTAACAAAACTGTCAGATATACTTGACCTATTTGGCCCCGGGACCCTGCAGCAGGCGCCAAGCTCATCTGGCACTACCCTTGAATTAACATGATCAATCCATCTCCTAAAACTGGTGCAGTCGCTAGACAACGCCTCCAGAAGTACGTTGCGCCGGACAGCGGCCACTCTGGCTTCCTATGTAATTTGTTTTCGCGTCTTGCCGGGCGAACTTCGGATGTAACAAGAACAGCAGGGTCCCCTGGCGGTTTGTAATATCCGGAGTTTACTGTAAATACGGGCGGCGCCAGTTCATGTAAACAAGGAGTTTTTTTAAAAAATGGTCGCAACAAGATACAGTTGTATGGCTGCTTTAATAGTCGAGTTGGCCCGGTGGCCTTTTGCGCTTTGGGTGGCTGGTTAAGTAGTCGTCTTTTAGTTTTTAAAAGCGAAAGTCTATTTGAAGGCCCACTACTGCCGTAACTGTTCAAAGGTACACTTCTGTAACAGTTCGGGTTACGAAACTCTACACACAGGTCTAGTTATGGTTCATTTAGACACAGGACAATCCAGTTGAGTTCAGCACACGTCGCCTCCATATCATTCAAGTAACCTGGCAACGACTCCACTCCGTTCTAGAAATGCAACGCTATCAATGCGAGAAACAGCTAAAAATAGACACGCTAACACCAGCGCAGAATAAATAAGTGCGATTACGCGTGTGTGTTTTGCTGCGTGTCCCAACTGCTGTTACAGTTCATTAGGTGTGTCGACAAGGCGTAACAAACACAATATGCTGAACTTGAATACAATGATCTTCAGATTTATGCGTAAGAATCTGCATTGGCACTTATTGTTGACCGTTTAGCGAGTATTTATGGCGGACTATACCGGCAACGAGCGGGCGCCGGCTTGCACCCATTTACGGCCCTCAGTGTATTTATTTATAGGAGACCGGCTTAACACTAAGCCGGGGGCATGATGTTTACGAGCGGAAAAAGCAGGCCGCCATCTCGGCAAGTTCATTTAAGTGACACCGAACCGTAGGGTCATACTTCCAAAACATGATCCGGCTTCAACAATTCTGAAGATACGGCAGCTCACGAGTGGCAGTTCAAGATGAGTGGTACCAGCACAGCTGTACCGTCAAGGCGCGAAACAGGCTATTCTTGCACCACGCTTGAACTGTCACGGATAATTAGTGTTAGTGTCGGGGCTGAATTGGAGTACACAATTAGATTTTAAAAATTGAGCGTTTTTATCATTTTTCGAGAACGGTCGGTGTGATCCCAAGCTGAACTGATTTCCTTCTTGATGCACTGAAGCACCTTTTCCCGCGGCGAACTGATCATTAATGCAAATGTCAAACGCTTGGGTGTCAGAAAATGTGCGGGCGTGAGGGTCTGTGATTTTGGACCTTACGGCTTTAATCACAGACCAGCACGTCATGAATCAGATCGTGAGAATTGACTTAAACGATCTCAACTTCATTCTGTTTGGAGTGGCTCAAACGTACCAAGTTTAGTTTTCATTGCTCAGTGTTCTTTGGACTGGAAACAATTTTCATTGCTCAGTGTTCTTTGGAAACAAAAAACACGAAAGCCGCGATCTGCTGCGTGGCCGTGGGCTTTGCGGACTGCTAAAATTCAGGGCGGGATCTGGGTCGGGAGATATATCCGGAGGCGGGTAGGTCGCATTGAAGGCCCACTACCGCTGTAACAATTCAAAGATACACAAGTTCTGCAACAGATGGTTACAAAACGCTACACACAGGTCTAGCTATGGTTCATGTAGACACAGGACAATCCAGTTCCGCACACGTCGTCTTTATATCGAGTAACGCCACAATGACGCCACTCCGTTCTAAAAATACGCTTTCAGTACGAGAAACAGCTAAAAATAGATTGACACGCCAACGGCTGGGCAGAATAGATAAGTGCGTTTACGCGTGTGCTTTTGCAGCGTGTCCCAACTGCTGTTCATTAGCTGTGTCGACAAGGCATAACAAACACAAATGGTGCTGAAATGTCTTTAAATTTACGCGTAATGGTACTTTAAACGCCGTATAGTGTTTTTTTTTGGGTTTTTTTTTTTATTAGCTATGGACTTTAGTGCGCAGGTACTGCTTCAGTCATCTGTCCCAACCTGCCACTGATAAGGCATCAGAAATACAAATTCGTTTCAGGTACATCAACTCTTATGGCTCTGACATGCAATGACAGGATGTGAATCGACATGCCAGTTCAAGGGTCGTGTCAGAATAGCTTGGCGCCTACAGGCGCCAAGCTATTCAAAACACCACCCTTGAACTACCATCGGTCGATCTGTCAAATGTGACGTAGACCTCGAAGGATATCTACAAATGAATTGATATTTTTTTCCTCAGGATGTAATGGGTTAATTGGAGAATAGGCACACGTGTTATGTGAAGTCATAGCAGAAACTGATCTCCCCCCCCCCCCCTCCCACCGCCACCCACAAAATACACACAATCGCTCATTGAAGGTGGGGGGGGGGGGGGGGGGGGGGCCGGGGCTAGAAATGAATGTTCACGAGAAAGAAGTCTCTGTGCTCAGGCGAACAAAGGAGCGGCGTGGGAAAAAAAAAATATTGGCGGGAAAAAAGTTATTGTACAGGCGCAGTTGTGGAAAAGCAGGTACTGGCTTAGCTGTCGCCGGTTCGTGTAAGTATACAGATCATTACCCCCAACACATGTAATTACCCAACCAGCACCACCGTGACTCCAGGTTGAGTGGGTGCTAAGAATAGATTAAGGCGTTCCTACTTTTGTGTGTGACGTAACGTAAAGCGGATTGTATTACAGGATGTTGTAGTGTGCCAAGCTCCCACGTGCACGTGCAATTATTATAAATGCATTTTTCTCAGTCCTGTCAAAATTCCCAGGCGCCCTACATACCGGGAGTATGTGCTGGTCTGACTTTGGATCTTACGGCCCTGGGGTCGGCCGTAAGGTCCAAAGTCACAGACCAGCGCACTAATCTTGACAGGATACCAAACGCTTCACGATAGACTGAACATGTATCGTAAGTACACTGATCGTATCACGGTACAGGTCCTTCGTTGTACGATGTATTCTGTGTCGGACGGAACACGGATATAAATATACTTTACTTCTCTCTCTCCGTGATTCGATCTCAGCCGGTAGGTTTTTTTATTTTATTTTTTTTTCTTCCAGTTTTCAAAGCAATCTGCCTCACGCGATAAAACGTGTATATGCATCATGATAATGCTGCAACAATGGCTAACTGACGAAGTTTGTTGGTTTGAACGCCGTTGTTAAGTCAAGATAATTGTCTGCTCTTTTCCTCTGTAGGCATAAGACGGTTTCACCGAACAAGCCAGTAGACCTGTTACATGTAAACTGCTCATGTGGCGGATTGTGATGAGAAAGGTGAAGTGAAAGATATCAAGAGTTATACGCTTTATTTAACCCTGACGCACTACAACAGGAGATGGGTCGACCATGATTATGGGGTAGTGCCAGATAAGCATGGTCGATCTATCTCCTGCAACTGGTGCATAGTCATTAGATGACGCCTCTCTCCCTCCCTCTCTCTCACCCTCCCTCCCTTCATTTTCTGCCCCACCCGGGTCTGCCCTGGGGGACTTGGGTGGGGTTAGGTACTTTTTAGTTCCCAGGGTCACCCTGGTCAGCCCCACAGGGTGAGTTTTTCTCTCTATTCTGGGGCATGTGTTTCTGTCTACCCTTTGTCCATTCACCTGTATTTGCCTTTTTAAAACTCTCCCTACTGTCTGCACTGCCTGTAGCTCTTGATATTGGATGTGTGTTGCTAAATGGTCTTAGCTTTATTTATGCCCCATGTTGTAGGTTTATTTAATGTATTTGACCGGCTGGCGACATACATTCAATTTTCTGTTTAGTTTTTTTTCACAAGCAGTGCAGGCGCGTCCTGAGAAAGCCTTGTTGCTGTCGGGACGTTAAGCAATGTACAATCAATCCCTTCATTTTCTTTGGTACTCGGACATTTATTACGTACATCTTAATTTCTGGTCATGAAGTTTGTTTGGCCACTTGTTCGTAAGGCAATTTGGCACTGAGTATGACATTCTGGCACTTTGTATGGCATTCTGGTACTGTAGCTTTTTGTCATCTCATATGCCAGTTTCACACTTTGTATGGCATTTTGGCACTGTTCTATTTTGATACTTTATTTGGCATAATGGCACTTTGTAGTTTGTCAGTCATTTTGACATTCGGTACAGCACTTTGACATGTATGACATTTTGACTGTTAATTGTATTTTGACGCTTCATGCATCATTTTAACACTGCTTTGGTACATTTTGACATATTCTGAAATGACGTTTCGCGGCATTTGCATCCTTTGATTTGTCCCCAGTAGCTCGAGAGGAAATGGTCATAACCGCTTTGTAAAGAACGTCTCGTATTCTGACCAAAATATTTTTTTTTAAAAATGGTTACGAAGTGACCTGCGTACGCCATGGATTTGTACATCGTACGTGTGCTTATGTACCTCACTGACGAGGAAGTCTTTCTTCCAACGAGGATTGGTCGAACAGCTTACCATGATTGAATCAGACTTTTCTTGTGTACAATATTGTTTACGTATCCGGAATCACTTCGACGAAACCCTACCGACTGACAGACACCATATAATCCGGACATGTAAGTAAACAATAACTTTTACACCTAAATCTAAGTGTAATGGTGATCTTGTTTTGTTCACACGTTTTGGCGTCTTGTAACCCTTTGTGTGTCGGTGGCTGTTTTTGTGGCGATGATTCCTACAGGAATCATCGCGACAAAAGCAGCTACCGACACACAAAGGGTGAAACGCTCGGTTTCGGCTTTCGCATATTTCGTTCTGCCTGGGCGACTTTGCAGTTGGCCTTACCTTTTTTCTTGAGAACCCCTTTATCAATGTAAGCCTACATCCGTGTTTATTATTGACTTGCTTTCATGTCGCATGCAACACTTGTGTATGTATTCAGTCCATTTTTTTTTTTAAACTAGCAGAGCAAGCGAACTAAACATCAGTCACATAACACGATTTTAGGACATACCTCCTCCTTCCCCCTCCCCCTCCCCTTTCCTCTTCCTCCCCCCGCTACCCCCACCCCCCGCAGCCTCTTCTGTGAACAGTACCTGTGGATGCTAGCACGAGAGGATCAGTTAACCCATTTAGCCCCGACGCACTACAGCAGGAGATGGATCGACCATGTTAATTCAAGGGTAGTGCCAGCTTAGCTTGGCGCCTGAAGGCGCCAAGCTAATCTGGCACTACCCTTGAATTATCGTGGTCGATCCATCTCCTGAAGCTAATACATGGTCATTAGGCCACACTGACATCGAAAATTTGGGAGATGTGGCCGTTGGGGGGCGGGGGGGGGGGGGGGGTTAAGTTGGTAGGGTGACTAATTGTCGTATGGTGAGGATCGTGATTAGATAGTAGACCTGTTTAATCAGAGTACTGATAATTTAACAAAGGGATTGCGGAGAAGGTGAGACCTGACGATTTTTTCCCTCGCGCTAAGACATTGAGGACGTGACGCGCCCGTAGGCGGCACCTGTCGAATGAAATTAGTTTAGCCCCATAGCCGCATTTTTCATAAATGTGGGAGGTGTCAACCTAACGTCTGTGTACCAGTTGCAGGACTAGGTGGTGTCGTTCGCAGGATCACAGTAGGAGACCGGATGACTGGATGAAAAATGTCGTGTAGTCCTTTCCAGTTCTCGCTGAGTGCCATGCAGTTGTGAGTCGAGGACAGTTGGTGTGGGCTGCAGAACTGAGATGGATCCACCATGATAATTCAAGGGTAGTGTCAGATTAGCTTGGCGCCATCAGGCTTGATGGCGCCAAGCTAATTTGACACTATCCTTGAATTGCCATAGTCGATCCATCTCCTGCTGTACTGGGGCGTTGAGGCTCTCCCTGTCTGTAAAGAACAAAGATCTGCCGTGTGGTGTGGGGGGGGGGGGGGGGGGGGGGGGGGGCTGGGCAGTATTGCCCTGTGAAGTCAAAAGGCAAACAAGTTCGTTTTTTGTGAACGAGATTTTCATTGTAATAGCTTTTTTTTTTAAATACACAAAAAAACGTCTGTTCTCATGCCGAGGAGAGCATTGGGTGTTAGATGTCTATCAGAAATTGATCATGTGATCGATTAGCGAGACGACCCCTGAGCACTTGAAACGCTGAGGACGCCGGCTTTGGCAGGAAAGAACAATCAGACGGCAGGCGTGTGAACATCCTAAGTGTGTGTGTGTAATCCGGTGCACTGCAGTGTATACTAAAGATACGATATGATTAGGCCTGCACTAAACAGGTATCGCTTAGTCGAGCTAATTCTAGTGGATCCGTGACCACTTCAGCGCTGATCTTATGACGATAAATAGGAGTGATTTGGCTATAACAATCCGGTCACAAAGAGTAGGTTGAAGCCCTTTATAGTAAGGACTTTAAAATGGACTACTTCGCCGGATCGCCCCGATCATAAGGACAGTCGTTCTGTTGGACTAAATCCAGACCAAGGGGGTGACTGCCAAGCGTGTACATGAAAATGCAGAGAAGAGCCCAACGGAGAAAGAAACGCGCCCGTGGAAAAGTCACAACACATGTTATTAGTATTTCGGGTATTTTTCAAAATAGGCAAACAAGAGTTTATTTTGAAGAAAAGGTATAGAACACCACTCAACTGCAAGAGGTATTGATCCTCATGAGCCCCCGCAGTTCTGTACCTCTTGCTGACACCACTTTGAAGCCATGTTCCTGGGACAACTAGGTTTTTTTCTTTTGTTGAATCAACGAAGATCGCAGAAACAGTCTGCCTCTGCTGGCAATGTACGGGCTGCGTGCACTGGCGTGTTCCGTGGCCATGACGCCTCAGTGTCGCACACAGGATGAGGACGCTAATGAGTTCAAAGACAGCATTCTTTGGTCCATTAACTCATTCGAGACGTGCCGCCTCCGGATATGCCGCGTATCCGGAGGCGGAACGTCTGGAATGAGTTAATGATTCTCTTCGTCGTTAAGCATGTAAAAAGGCAGGACCGACCCAATTCATACGGCTGCAGGTGCTCATGAGAATCTATGCCTCTTGGTGACGTGTATGAAATGGCACGATGATGTCCAGGCACGGGCCACTCTCATGCAGGCCGTTTGACATCGGCGCGCACAACGCTTTTTCCAAATAGCTTCCAAAGAAACACTTTACCACCTTAACAAATATGATTTAATGCAAATTAACCTAGTGTGGGAAATTTAGAAGATCCCTTCAAGATGTTCGAGTGAGGAGGGGAGCAGATGTCGCCTCAGACCACCATCTGCTTACCTTAAGAATGAAGCTCAAGCTAAAGAAAAGCCGCACAGAGACAACAAGAAGACAGCGCTATAATGTAGGCCTCCTGAGAGAAACTGGAGTTAGAGAAGAGTTCAAACTGGTGCTGTCCAACCGGTTTCAAGCGCTACAGGAGCTAGTAAATGAAGAGGAGGCGGTCACCACAGAGCAGCAGTGGAAGGCAGTTAGAGAGGCGCTGAACTCAACCTGCAAAGACACTGTAGGGTTCAGGAAACACCACCACAAGGACTGGCTGTCGGCACAGACCTTGAAGAAGATAGAAGCGAGGAAGCAGAAGAAAACAGCGGTCAACAACAGTCGCACGAGAGCAGCCAAAGTAAGGGCACAGGGGGAATACTGGGAAGCCAACCGCGAGGTGAAGAGGAGTATCAGGGCAGACAAGAGGGCCTACACAGACAGCCTGGCAGCAGAGGCAGAAAAGGCAGCAGGCAGCGGCAACATGAAACAGCTCTACGACATTACCAGAAGATTGTCGGGTAAGTATGGCCATACAGAAAGACCAGTAAAAGACAAAGAAGGCAAGCCTATTGCAGACAGAGCAGACCAACTCGACAGATGGGCCGAGTATTTTGAAGAGTTACTGAACAGACCTAGCCCACCCGACCCCCCCGACATCCAGCCGGCAGAGACCGACCTACCCATCAGCTGTGACAGACCCAGCCGGGAAGAGATCAGAAAAGCAGTGGCATTTTTGAAGAATGGCAAAGCAGCAGGGCCAGATGGCATCCCAGCGGAGTCTCTGAAAGCAGACCTAGAGACAACAGTTGAGATGCTGTACCCACTGTTTGGAAAGATCTGGGAAGAGGAGGTGATGCCAGCTGACTGGAAGGAGGGGTACCTAATCAAGCTTCCCAAGAAAGGCGACCTCAGCAAGTGTTCCAACTACAGAGGAATCACCTTGCTGTCAGTACCAGGAAAGGTCTTCAACAGGATCATCCTAGAGAGAATGAAGAGCTCCGTTGACCCCCAGCTGAGAGACCAGCAAGCAGGATTCAGGAAGAACCGATCATGTACAGACCAGATCGCCACTCTCCGCATCATCGTGGAACAGTCTCTGGAGTGGAGCTCCCCGCTGTACGTCAACTTTGTGGATTATGAGAAAGCATTTGACAGCGTGGACCGAGAGACTCTGTGGAAACTCCTACGACACTACGGTGTACCCACAAAGCTCGTCCGCCTGATCAAGAGCAGCTATGATGGCATGACATGTCGCGTGATCCACGAAGGGCAGTTCACCAGAGAGCTCCAGGTCAGAACTGGTGTCAGGCAGGGGTGTCTGCTGTCTCCGTTCCTCTTCCTACTGGCCATAGACTGGGTCATGAAGATGACCACAGAGCACAGACGAAGTGGAATACAGTGGACACTGTGGACACAGCTTGACGACCTCGATTTTGCAGACGACTTGGCATTACTGTCCCACACTCATCAACAAATGCAGGACAAGACCACGAGGCTTGCTGACATCTCGTCCCAAGTGGGCCTCACCATTCACAAACAGAAAACAAAGACAATGAGGCTGAACGCAACCAGGGAAGAACCAGTCTTGCTTGCTGGCATCCCGTTGGAGGAGGTGGAGTCCTTCACCTATCTCGGGAGCATCATAGACAAAAAAGGCGGCACTGATGCAGATGTCAGAGCACGAATCGGTAAAGCCAGAGCAGCCTTTCTCCAGTTGGAAAAAGTGTGGAGTTCCAGAGAGCTGTCACAACACACCAAAGTCCGGATTTTCAACTCCAATGTAAAAGCAGTTCTCCTGTATGGAGCAGAGACATGGAGATTGACAAAAACCACAGTCAACAGAGTACAGACCTTCATGAACAGTTGCCTTAGAAGAATTTTGAAAATCCACTGGCCAGAGAAGATCAGCAACGTCAGACTCTGGGAGAGAACAGAGCAGATAACAGCAGAGAATGAAATTGGGCGAAGAAGATGGGGATGGATCGGTCACAGTCTGAGAAAGCCAGCTTCCAGTATCACTAGGCAGGCATTGTCATGGAACCCCCAGGGAAAGAGGAAAAGAGGTAGGCCGAGAAACTCCTGGCGTCGAGACCTCCAAGCAGACATCAAGAGACTGGGAACCACCTGGAGTAGAATCGAAGGAGAAGCACAGGACAGGAGTTGCTGGAGGTCTCTCGTCGACGGCCTATACCCGGGTAGGGGTGACAGGCGTAAGTAAGTAAGTAACCTAGTGTGGGCTATTTTTACTTCTGTTATTTGTTGGTTTTGCTGTACAGTCGCAAAACTTTGAAAAGACGAGAACAAGTTGTTTTTAATAATAAAAATGTACATTTATATAGTGCTTAACATCCGAATGAATGATGCTCTAAGCGCTTTACAAGATCAAAAATCACAGAACAAAAATTACAAGAAAGAAAACGCTACAATAAATGTTTTACAAAAACTAAAGTGACACATATAAGCGCGCGCGCGCGCGCGCACACACACACACACACACACACACACACACACACACACACACACACACACACACACACACACACACACACACACACACACACAAGAACAGTTGCTGCCAAAGATTGTTAACGCCCTGAAAATGCATCTAACTATATGCATAAGAAAATGAAACGGGTCGTGAGCAGAGAGTTGGAGCATGTCTGACATGGCCTGGAAGGTCGTTCCAGGTGACTGGACCGAAATAAGAAAAGGCAATATGGCCCTGGCTAGACTTCTAATACCCTAATAGAGCCCTTGCAGGAAACGGCCAGATTTATGTAACAAAGTCAAACATTTTGACTTGAAGCATGCCTGCGCTGTTCTAAGACTACTATAGAAAAATGGTTCTTGGCGAAGATATCGCCGAAAAACGTGTGCTCCAATGTCAAACGACCTAAATGTGCTATACAGTATGAGAGTGCTGAGATTGATCTTAGAGCCCGTGCTACAGGCTGGTGCTTTGTAGTTGCAACTCGTATTTTGACCTGTAAGTTCATAGGCGGAGAGAGGCGTGGATTCGCACGACTCCCTAAGCTGTCGGCTGGGTCGACTTTGTACATGTAGAACTGTATGTCGGCTGCGTACCAGTGACCTATATTTTTTATTCATGACTAAGCTGCACTTGATTCGGTATCGGCTGGTCGTGTATTTGTGACCTCAGTATGAGGTCACGTACTTGCAATAGGTCCCAGGCCGGGCGGACTCAACCGGAGGCCCTAGTTGTCACAAAGGGAAGAAAAGTGGGGGGGGGGGGGGGGGGGGGGGGGGGTGTCAGTGCATTTTCATTTGTGCTTATTTATACACTGTTACTTCGGCCCCTCCGCACCCTAGGTCCCCACTTTTACACGTTCTGCTCCAGGACCGAAATCCCATAATTTTGAAGTTGCCCCCTGAAGACTGAATTACACTTCTGGAAACAGATCGAGCGTGATAGTTCAAGGGTTGTGCCAGAATAGCTTGGCGCCTTTGGGCGCCAGGCTATTCTGACACAACTCTTGAACTATCACGCTCGATCTGTCTTGCGGTGGCGTGTCGGAGTTGAATGAGTTTTTTTTAAAAAAACTGTGCGAGTCTCGCTGCTTTAGAGTTGTCGGATAAAGAAACGCATAAGCAATAAATTCATAACCAGAATGGCGTGTTACACGTGGGGATCGCGTGCGCATACACTGAATACTGCAACTGATCACCGGACCGTGACACATTAAAACTGTCGGGCATCCGGGTTTGTCATTTGCATCGTTTTAAACTGTACAATGCCGAGAACAACTCATTGTAACATCGCCCAGCTGCAAGAGGCGTAGATCCTCATGAGCCTCCGCAATTGCGGGGGCTCATAAGGATCTATGCGGCCTCTTTTTGAAACCACTTTGTAATCTAATCAGTTTTCAGGGGGGGGGGGGGGGGGGGAGGTGGTTGCTCAACTTTTATTTTTTCTATTGCCAGGGTCTAGTATATATCAAAACACTACAGCCGAAACTGTTCTTCCGACGTTTTTTGAAAGTTTCTAACTGGTGTTACGTACGGCACTGAAACACAAGCGTTACAACTCGATTTTAAACACACTTATTTATAGTTTGATGCCAGCCGAGGAGGGGGGGGGGGGGTGGGTGGGTGGGTGCTGTAGTACAAAAGCAACCCCCGCCCCCTGGATCCGGCCCTGTCCATGTTCCTTGGACAGCTGCGGATCTTTGGTGTTCAATGTGCAGCGATTTCAAAAACAGTCTGCGTTCACTGGCGGTGAATGGTTTGCTGCAAGTGTAAGTGAACAGGGGCCATTTTGCATGAGCGATCTTAGTGCTACACCAGCCACTAAGCAAGGTGCGCCGCTATAGCGGCGCACCCTGCTTAGTGGCTGGTGCAGGACTAAGCTGGCTCCTGGTGTGTAAGAATATGAATTTGTGCGAATTCGCCTAATAAAAACGATGGTGCGGTTCGCGTGCAACGTCATACGTGTCATTTTAGCGCGAAACTGTGGGGTGTGTTTGTTTTTATATATTGCGGTTGTATTGCCTCATTTTCCAACGAAATCGAACCAGTAGCACAAGAGAAAATGCTTGAATATAATCGTCTTGTGAACAAAGCCTTCGACGCATATTCTGACCAATTTGCGGGTAAACAGTTGGTATTGTTGTGGTTTTTTGTTTTATTTTTCGTTCCTCTACTCGAACATCAAATTTCTTTGTTATGAGCTTATATGTATTACTGTAATGTTATCCTTTTTGGAAATGGTCTTATGTCACCAATGAGTTAAATGACAGCATAATTCTGAGGTTGCGAGCAGACACCATCCAGATGTATTTTATAGATGGGTGTGCGTGCGTGGTTTCACTGAGCAAGAGGAATAGCATACGCGGGGGCTCATGAGGATCTGCTGGGCCTCTTGCCTTCAGGCACTGCTGCTTGTTAGTGCCATGGCAGCGAACGGGTTAAAATCCTTGCATGACGCATGCAATATACTGCCCTAGTCTCGGTTTCAGCGACATGCGTCAGTCATACTTACGTGCAAATGCTAAGATAAAGGAGGGGGGGGGGGGGGGGGGAGAGAGAGAGAAGAACTCTTGTCAACGACCTTCCAGGTTCTCGAATTTAAGCTAAATAATAATGTAATTTATATAGCGCTTAACCTCCAAATGAATGATGCTCTAAGCGCTGTACAAGATTACAAAAAAAAAATCACAGAACAAAAAGTACAAGAAGGAAAACGCTACAATAAATGTTAGTAAAACTAAAGTGGCACATCAAAAGCTCGTACTCCCACACACACCGTTACATGAACAGTTACTGCCAAAGATTGCTAACCCACCGAAAATGCATCCAACTATACGCATAAGAAAACAGCTAGGTCGTGAGCATTGATTTGAAAGCAGACAGCGTAGGCGCATGTCTGACATGGCCTGGAAGGTCGTCCCAGGTGACTTGACCGAAATAAGAACAGGCACGCTGGCCTTGGCTAGAGTTGCCTAAGAACCCTGAAAATACGCGTGTCGGATGCTGAACGGAGGGATCTTATCTTGAAGGCGTGAACCTGGTCGGACAAATATCGGGGGGGGGGGGGGGGGGGGGGGTGGGGGGGGGGGGGGGTGGGGAGGGCGGCAGAACCGGTAATAGCATTGTAGCAAATAACAGAAACCGTGTACACAATTTGAGATAAAGGCAGCCTTGTACATACTTAGATAGTCAAAGGCCGTGCGGTTACCTTTACTTGCCCTCTTACATCACTACGTGCACCTTTCCTGAAGTGCACGGATGTAAATACGAGCAAACGAGGCCTTAGTACACGGGACTGACAAGAGAATAAATCCTCATGAGCCCCCGCGACTGCGGGGGCTCATGAGGGTTTGTCTCTTGCAGTTGGGTTGCGTCCGCCTCAAGCTGCCGTGGCATTTACTGGGGTTAAGACTCTGCAGGGGCTGGTGAAAATCGACGCACTCTTGCTGGCCCCATTTCTGTCATTATGCTGAGGAGATCATTAGGCGTTTGAACGAGTTTCAGCCGCAAACATTTTATTTTTGGAAGACGTGGTGGCGAAAACATATATAAAACGCATTGCCCTTGAAATGTGAGTGATAAAATGAAACGTTTATTGAAGAGTCGTGCGGATGCAGATGGATCGATTGATGGATTGAAACAAAAATCGAAGTGTTGCCGCGTGTAGGGCGTTGACCCTCCGGCACTCGGGCCGTCCCCTCCCCCCCCCCCCCCCACCACCACCACCACCACCACCACCATCGTCAGTTTGAATTGCCCGTTTGTGGGATATATAAGGTTTTTTAGGAGACTTTCATCATGCGGTTTTGAACTTAATATCGTGTGATTTTCTGCGATGGTGGATGTCGCTGCTCGAGGCCTGCCCCTTTTGGGGGCAAAAGGCCCTGTCTTTCGGCTCTACCACCCCCCCCCCCACCCCCCCGCACACACACACACACACCCTTCCTTCCCACGCCCACCCCTCCTCCGTGGCCACTCTTTTTCTTCTATCCCTCCTCTCCCTGCCCCCCACCCGGGTCTGCCCTGGGGGACTTGGGTGGGGTTAAACTACTTTTTAGTTCCCAGGGTCACCCTGGTCAGCCCCACAGGGTGGGTTTTCCCCTCTGTTCTGGGGCAGGTGTTTGTCTGTATTTCAAGTTCCTTATATAAACTCTCCCTACTGTCTGCACCCCACCCGGGTCTGCCTTGGGGGACTTGGGTGGGGTTAGGTATTTTTTAGTTCCCAGGGTCACCCTGGTCAGCCCCACAGGGTGGGTTTTTCTCTCTATTCTGGAGCATGTGTTTCTTTCTACCCTTTGTCCGTTCACCTGTATTTGCCTTTTTAAAACTCTCCCTACTGTCTGCACTGCCTGTAGCTCTTGATATTGGGTGTGTGTTGCTAAATGGTCTTAGCTTTATTTAGGCCCCATGTTGTAGGTTTATTTAACGTATTTGACCGGCTGGCGACATACATTCAATTTTCTGTTTATTTTTTTTTTTTTTTTCACAAGCAGTGCAGGCACGTCCTGAGAAAGCCTTGTTGCTGTCGGGACGTTAAGCAATGTACAATCAATCAATCCCTACTGTCTGCGCTGCCTGTAGCTCTTGATATTGGATGTGTTGCTAAATGGTCTTAGCATTATTTAGCGTATTAGACCGGCTGCGACATACATTCAATATTCTGTTTAGTTTTTTGGGTTTTTTTTTTCACAAGCAGTGCAGGCACGTCCTGAGAGTCTTGTTGCTGTCGGGACGTTAAGCATTGTACAACCTAACCTCTCCCTGCCCCTTTTCGACTTGGACAAGGCAGTGTGCCGGATATGCACTTACCTTTGTGTGGAGCTGATCTCGGGTAAATCGGTGAGCTTTGTCTTGCGCTAGTCGCTAAGCAAGGTGCTCCCTTGCTTGGTGTCTGGCGCAGGACTAAGCCCACTCATGCACGTGAGCCCTGGTCTTCCGTTGTTTTGAGACCGTAAGGTCCAAAATCACAGACCAGCACATTTACTCGCTCGTGTGTGTGTGTTCCCGCGTGTATGCGCTTGCTTCACGGAATCTCTTGCAAAACTGACGTAATCCTCATGTTCCGCCCCCCACTACCCCTTCACTACCACCGCTGTTCCTTAGAAATGGCCACCTGTTCTTTACTCTGTAACAACCCGCCGTTTACGATCAGTTGTCGCTCCAGCCACGCGGGCAATAATACATCCTCGTACTTGCATTACGTGTTCGTACTGTATCATTTCCTGATAGTCGCCTATCACAGTGACCCGCGTGACTAATCCATAGATGGGACTTTTTTGGCTACAGCCGGATTTCCTGATTTTAAAAAAATAGCCTTTTTTTCAGTCGACAGATTTTATGTTTTTAACATTAATAATTGTCACCTTCACAGGGGGCGTTGCTCCCATGACCCCTTTTGCGGCCCCCAGACCTGCTCTTCAGGATTCAACTTTTTTCCCTTTTGTCCCGTCCATGCTAATCGGTGATTGCTGATTAGTTCAAGTGCTCGTCATTGGACACAAGGTCATCGGTCCGACATCGGCCCGCGCACGGTACATTCGCCCATTACGGACCAATGGCATTTGCGTACTTCCTGGATAAGTATAGTATATTGTAAGTGTATACCATTACAACGGCATTTTCAATCGATTTTTTTCCCAGAAGTTGCGTAGTAATGCTTAACCCCTTCACTGCCGAGAAAGTGGACACGTTCCAACTGCAAGAGGCATAGATCCTCATGAGCCCCCGCGACTGCGGGGGCTCATGAGGATTTATGTCAATTGCAGCCGAGTAGAAGCGGATGAGTATTTATGTCTCTGGTTAGTTTTGTGTCCTCTTTTTTTTTTTTTTTTGTTTTGTTGTTGCCTGTTTTTGTCTCATTTACGTGTGTGTTCTTCGCGCGAATGTCGGTCAGTGTGCGGTCGCTTTAGTCGCGAAATTCGTGATCACTGGCAGCGAAGGGGTTAAACCGAACACAATCCGATAATATGTCGAGCGCGGAATATATTTTGACTTTTATTTGGGAAAGCTAAACTTTCAGTGAACCCTCGTATAGACAGAGCCCTCGCGGAACTTTAATGATTTGGACATTACTAATGACCGAGTTTTGTCCGGCCCTGTGGGAAAATAAGGGGGCGGCCGGGATTTGGTCATTTACAGTTCAGTTTTCTCGGGTTAAATTTATATCATGTTCGGCCCGCCTTCGTTCGACACTTGCCGCATACGGGATCGCGGCAAAATAGCCGCGCACCTGTTTACGGCGCGTCTCGAGAGTGTTAATTCTCCACGGCTTCATCTGTCGGAGAACAGCATTCCACCTGCAAATCGGTCTCATGTGAATGCATCTGACCGATCGGTAGAGAAGAAATAATGACTTAGATGCTGATCTAGTGATCTGTACGTGTGTGTATTGACTTGCGCCTTCTGCTTTTAACACTTTCAGCGCCAACACCCTACAGCAGGAGATTGACCATGATAATTTAAGTGTAGTGCCTGATTAGCTTCGCGCCTGAAGGCGCCAAACTAATCTGGCACTGCCCTTGAATTATCACGGTCAATCCACCTCCTGCAAGTGGTACATTAAGTGACACTTACAAAATTCGGGAAATGCGCCGATGGCGCTAAAAGGGTTAACCTCGGTTATCCGCTAACAGTCGATAGATGGATGGATCGATGGATGGATGATGTTGACGGTGTCTATTTTGGGACACTATTCAACTTTTTTCCAAACATTTTTTTAGGGGGTGGTCTTAGCACTGGTGTGCACATAAAGTCTAAGTCGGTCAGTTTTCCCCACTCCATCTGCACTTTTCAGCTTTGGTCAGTTTATACGAAAGCGGCGGCGGTGTGAGTAACCGACGGAACTAAGTCCACTAACACGATTGAGTCCTCACGGTGTCGGTGCTTCTGTTAAAGGGCTGGCTTAACTGGGCGAGACAAACCCGAACCATGTCTCGGCGAGACACCCGAGACAGTCAATGCGAGATACCCGTGCCACCCGTTTATTAGGTTCGGCACGTCTGATCTTGTCTCGGAGAGTTCGCCGAACCTATTAAAGGGTGGGTCGGGTATCTCGCATTGACTGTCTCGGGTGTCTCGCCGAGACGAGGTTCGGGTTTGTCTCGCCCCACTGTCCTCGAAATCGCGTTATCTTTTACAGGCTTGCACTTATAATCGCGGATTGTACCTTCTTACTGTTACAGTTTAGCCTGTCCGGCTACTTGCTAACCCACGTGATCGCGGAGTACAGCAGGCCTGCGACTGAACTTCTCTCCTATCGCAAGAGGCATAGATCCTCATGAGGATCTGTGACTCTTACCTCTCTTCGCTGGAGGCAAGAAATTCAGTGGCGTAGGAACGGCGATGCGGCCGGGTATTGCTTGGTCATGATACCTTCTCTGGACACTTAATAGCCGAGTATCTTTTGGTCACATTAAAAAAAAAAATCGTGCCATACCACCTCGGCCCTTTCTATTAGAAAATATACTTACGCCGTGCCTCTACTGAAGGACTGAATGTAGTGTGTCACCACTTATAGTTCTCTAAGCGGACTGTTCGTACCGTGGGGGGGGGGGGGGGGGGGGGGGCTGCTCCTCCAGCCGGCAACTGGCTCAGTTTTTCTTTCACAGGGAGGCACACCAACAGCCAATTTTTTTTTTTTTTTAATCTGAAAATTTAGCTGTGTGAATGTTTGGATCAGCTGTTGGGACTGCCCCCTTCTACCTCCTAGATCCGAGTAAGACATGGCAGGTTGCAGCTGTGGCTGAGGCAGGTTTACCCGCTTTGATCTAGTTCGGTCCCACGTGGTCTCGCTGACGCGTCACGGATATAAACACTTCGTCCGCCGCTTTCTCGCAGCAGACGGCGTTAGGACGAGACTGAGTGAAAGACTTTCCGGGGTTTTTTTTCAGTCTGAGAAAAAAAAATCGTGTACTGCAGAATACTGCTAATAATACCAGCAGCAAAATAATATACGTGTATTAGATACAGTTTTGCCCATTTGAAGGTGGTGACCCGAACGGTACAAGTTGATCAGCCACAGGTCATTCACCCTAAAGTTGGTCTCTATAGACTTCTCAGTACAGATTTCGGGCGTCACATCTGCGGATCCGCCTCAAGTTTTAAGAGGTAAGTGGTGTTTCAACTCACGACTGGATACTGTCGTCAGTTTTCAAGTACATAGGCGGGAAAAAGATCAGGTGAACTAGGGTAATGTAGATTCCTTGAGTCGAAATATCTTTTGTGTAGAAAATTACTCGAATACTGGTAATAGTGCGTTTGAATGAGGAGAGAGTGACTAGAACAGCTGGCACTGATCAGTAAAGGCTTGTTCCGCCTAACCACACACCTTTGACACTGAAGTAAATGAGACCGAACAAGAGGCATAGATCCTCATGAGCCCCCGCAAATGCGGGGGCTCGTGAGGATCTATGCCTCTTGGAGATGACAGTCAGGTCTTGCTGCTCAGCCCACTTGACTGATATATAATAACGTCGGAGCGAAGTCCAAGCGAGAGAGTTGTCAGCATCAGCTGTCTAGCACGTGATCGGGCGAGCGGCTCTTTTATACTGCGAGCGGCGCAGCTTTTCCCCCTATTGGTTCCGTGACAAGTGAACGAGCGAGGTTAGCAGATAGTGCAAGTGTGAGACAGTGTGAGGGGCTGAGCGGGGTCACTTTTGAGTCTTACCGGTACGTAATCGCTTTAATTTTGTTCGACTTTTAATTAGTATTTAAGGTCTTAGCTAATAGGACGCGAGGGTGCGTGTGTGTGTTATTGTCGCGATGAGAAGCTACTCGGTGCTGTTTGAATTGGTGATCGACCGGCAGTCGAGGTTAGTACGTGCTGACTGAGTGATGAGAACCAGCCCGAGTCTGACAGTGTACATTACAGATTAGGATCGAGATAGATCAACCATTTTAGTTGAAGGGTGGTGCTAGAATAGCTTGGCGCCTAACGGCTGTTCTGACACCACCGGCCCATGAAGTTTCATAGAATAATTTCAAGCTGTAGTGTGTGTATCGGGATGAAAAGAGTGAAAGACGTTTTAACTGACAAGTGAAAAATAGCTGTAGAACTCTGAAACGAAGAGGAGAAACATTTTGTGGCCACGAACTGTCAATATATTTACGGCGAGAGCCCCAAAACATCCCGCCATGGTGGGCTGTAAACCCAAATAACTGTTTCTGGACGCAGCTCACCGTAATGACATCTTGTCAGTTCGTGGAGACGAATAGCGTTTGTTTTAGTTTTCCTTGACTGACCAAGTCAAAATATCTCAGTTTTGTGTGGGAAATTTACTGCGGTTTTGTTTGCCCGAATTTTATCATGGCCGTCCATGCCATGATAGTCAACATATATATTATGATACATGATAGTACACAGACGGTCTGCCACTGCGCTTGATCCATCATGGTTTATGATCCGTCTCTCACAGCGGCTGGTACATATTCTTTATAATTACAGACAACTCAAAATGTGGTAAAATCAGTAACATAAGCCATTACAAACACCACTACAGTCAATACTGCTGACGACTCCTCGTTTGAATGCATGAACGGGTTTTCGTGTTGACCTGACCGTGAGGTTTTGTTACACTGACTCGGCGGCCGCATGATACAAAGCGTAACCAATTCCAAGTGTGCAAAAGGCCATCGGGCCGACGTTGGCTGTGCGCGGGCCCACGTCGGCCCGATGGCATAGTCTTTCGCGCATTGGGTTGGCATTCCCACGGCCGGAGTCTTATTCAGTTTTACCCGGATAGTGACGTTGGCTGCTCCTTTGTGAAATCAACCACGCACTAACTGACCGGACTCAACCCAGTTTTAGGGAGGTGTGTGTGGGGAGGGGGGGGGGGGGGTGGGGGGGCGGTTGAGGAGGGGGAGGACGTCAGTCCTATTGTTAGATTTACCGTCTCCTGTTTTTTTGTGTTTTTTTGGGGATTCGGATATCCCACCAGGAGACGCACGCGTGTAACGGGGTCGGCCTCGTTATATCACGGTACCGGTCATAGACCGCGTTGTTAAATTGACACTGACTTGCGAAGCCCGGGCGAACCGCGCCGCTTAGTGAGCGAAAGGTCCTCGGGCCGATGGTGCGCCCCAGCGAGGGCTGGCGCCCGCCCGAGAACCTTTTGCTAACTGTGGAGCCAGATTTTGGTTAGCAGTTCGGGGTGGGTTTAACGTCCACGGCACTGGAGTGATCACGGACGGCCCTAACGGGCGGGTTTTTTTTTTTTTTTTTTTTTTTTTTTGGGGGGGGGGGGGGGTGCAGTGACAACTATTGCCTATGGAGTACGACCGGAACACTGGTCAGTTCAGACTGCACTGCCACTTTGGTTTACCGGGACCTTTTAACGGACATGCTATCTAAACAAATTTCCATTTGATACTAATATAATTAATTGGCAATGAAAGATTTTTGAATTTTATTGAAAATTGAATAGACGAGACCGTCGTTTTGCCTGGACTGATTTCAGGAGCCGGCAGCGACGTATGCCTCTCTTACCGCGGTCAACCGCAGCGTGTCATAGTTGAGGCTGAGCTGTCATTTCAAGTTGATGCTGATTCTCCATCGGCACAAAAGACCGACTTTTCGGCATTGACAGTGTCTGGCTTAACCCATTTTGCCCCAACGCCCTACAGCAGGAGATGGTTTGACCATGATGATTCAAGGGTAGTGCCAGATGAGCTTGGCGCCAAGCTCATCTGCCACTACCCTTGAATTACCATTGCCCATAGCTCATAGTTGTTAGGTAACACCTACACAATTTGCGAAATGTGGCCCTGGGGTAAAATCATTATTCTTGTGTCCAAGACTGACTTCACACGTTTGCTTTGTTGTATGTGGGTTGCAGGACATTAGGCTATCGTGACAATGGCCACCGCTAGCCGCTTTGTTCCTGGGGAGACGGACAAGAACGTGCTGTCCAAGTTCCTGGACTTGCCCCAGGACGATGGCCACGTGCTGGTCGAGTACATCTGGATTGACGGCACAGGGGAGGGCATCCGCTCCAAGTGCAAGACCATGGACAAAGAGCCCAAAAAGCCTTCAGGTAATTTTTGTCTTTTTTTAATTTTTTTTTTTTTACAAAAATCTGATTTTTAGATGAAAAGTAATGACACAGAGCGCAAAAAGCCATCAGGTAATTTTCTTATTTTAAAAAAAAATCTTTTTAGAAGATATGATTTTTAGAAAACGAAAGTGCAAAGACAAAGAACCCTATAAAAACCACCAGGTATGTTTAAAAAAATATTTTTTAAATTCTTTTTAGAAGACAAGATTTTTAGAAGGAAAAAGTACAAGAACATGGACAAAGAGAATGAAAAAATTCTTGCCTGTACATTCACAGATCAGATCTGTTTAAAATCGTGGTCTGATATGATGGTTTCTATTAACCCTTATTCGAAATACACCAGTGTGTGAAATAAGTTTGACTAAAATAGTTTCAGGGTAGTGCCCGAATAGCTTGGCGCCTCTAGGCGCCAAGCTATTGTGGCACCACCTTTGAACTAAGGCCATTGGTCTATATCCATATATGTAAGTAACGTAGCATGCATATGGCAGTGTACAAATTTGAAGCTTTTAGCTTCAGTATGATATGGGTTAAATGACGATACTAGCAGCACAGCCTATTATCTGGCCGCTGCCTAGTGCCCATACGATAGTTGGAAGCGCTGATATTGATATGTATCGCGGTGAATTAATCTCGGTCCTATATCCGACGTTGGCCTTAGTCGGCTCCGCGCACTGTCGACTGCCGGGGGACCGGCTTTCTTCACTGATGCCTATTCACACTGGTTGTCTCCCTCGATTCGCTGCGCTTAGCGCAGCGAATCGATGGAGACAACCAGTGTGGGGTGAGTGTTTAGTTGTGTGTAACGGTGACCAGGAGTACAAATTTTGAATGGGGTCTCTCAACTGTAACATTGATTACGGCGTTATACCTCTTATGCATCACCCCCACCCCACCCCCACCCCCCTCCCCACGATGTTGTTCAAAGTGCCGTTATGACGTACCTTATTGTCCTGTCAAACTGTATGGTATTTTATTGCTGTAGCGGATGTGGCCTATGTGTAACATTGCATCACTTTTGTGTGAATATTATTACACCGCTTCACTGCCGAGGAAAACAAGTGAACACAATCCATCAGCAAGAGGTAGAGATCCTCATGAGCGCCCGCAGTTGCGGAGGCTCATGAGGATCTATGCCTCTTGTTGAAATACTTGTACTTTGTATAGTCATAGTGGTGAGAAGAGCGATTTATAAGATACTGACCTGTTAAAGGTAAAGACGTCAAGTCCATTTTGTGAAAGCGAGATTTTAATGGTTACATAATCTCGCTGTTCACACAAACTGACCAGCTGCCTTTTGCCAAATTAGGGCAGACGAACATTACGTAGCCGAGATTCGACCCATAACCTACATTGTAAACCTAAAAGGATAGATACTTGCCCCTGGGTCTCGGTGTCTTCATGGCTGTGCTGTCAGTCAGTGACTAATCGGACCACGGTCAATGTGTTTCAGATTGCCCAGTTTGGAACTATGACGGTTCCAGCACGTACCAGGCTGAGGGCTCCAACTCGGACATGTTTCTCATCCCTGTCGCCATCTTCCGGGACCCCTTCCGGAAAGGGCTGAACAAGCTGGTCATGTGTGAGGTCATGAAATACAACATGCAACCTGCAGGTAATTAGATCATTTATCAGAACCTTTTGCTTGATTTAATTCCCTGACTGTCGAGCCAAAGCGGTGAACCCAGAGCCCACTGGCAACCGTGCAAGAGGTATAGATCCTCATGAGCCCCCGTGGATGCGGGGGCTCATGAGGATCTATTCCTCTTGCTGGAACCACTGTGTATCCATATTCATTTAACGACTGTGCCACGGGTCTTTCGCGCTCAGTTTACTGTAATTTCAAAAAAGTCTGCTTCCAATACAGTGGCAGTAAATGGGGTTAAACTCGGGAGCCGGCTGTTTGGTAGTGTTCATTTTCTCGGAACCAAGCAGTTAACTTGCAGAAAGCACCGCCGGCAAGTACGCTCTGTGGTGACATGCATTGAGCGCCAAAACAGTTTGTGCTCGGTTGTTTGTGCGCTTTTGTATTTGCGCAAAAGGCCATCGGCCCGACGAGGACACTATGGCCTTTTCAGTGCCGCGGTAAAAGGCGTCTGAATAGCCGTGTCCGTGGAGTCAATCCAGTGTGAACGTCTTTTCACTGAAAAGTCATGAAAGTTTTCACAACAAAGCCGACAGATGATCATGAAGCATAGCGCGGGTGCAGCTCGGCGGTAAACAACCTTATTGGTGTGCGAGTTTGTGATTTTGGACCTTCTGGCATAAAGCCGAAAGGTCCAGAATCACAAAACCAGCACACGTGTTCCTTTGTCCAGTAACTGTTGCCTTCCATCGTTCAAATCGAGTCATTTCAGAACCGAGGCAGTTGACAAAATTTATACCAGCACAGGTAGTTTGTAACTGAGAACTGTTGCGTCAGATCATGACGTAGGCGGTGACATAGACCTTCGGGGGGGGGGGGGGGGGGGGGGGGGAAGAACCATGTTTACATTTCTAATTAACCCCCTCACTGCCAGGAAAAAGTGAATATGATCCAACTGCAAGAGACATAGATCCTTATGAGGATCTATGCCTCTTGCTGAGACCAATTTATATTCATGTTTCTCCGGTGTTGGCTTTTGTTTATTGAATGAACCAATATTTCAGAATTCACGCACGGGGGCAGGGAAGGGGTTAATATATTTTCCCACAGTTGCCTCATCCCTAACCAACTTTGGTTTTGAATTTTTTTTTTTTTTTTTTGGGGGGGGGGGGGGGTTGGGGGGGGGGGGGAGGTGGCGGCGTGGGGAGCGATTGTTTTTGGCAGAAGGAACATGCTGTGCGTGCGTCACATGTCGTGGATTTGACATCGATAATAAATTGATCCCGTAGGCGTCGACGTCAACATGTTTACATTGCTTGCAGCTGTAGCGACAGTTTGTATTGATTTTTTTTTTTTTTTTTTTTTTAATTTAAAATACTTTGACCAGTGTTTTCCGCGTCAGTTTAGTGTCAATTTTATCACACCGCTACACTGCCGAGGGGAAAAAAGCCACCCATAATAGGTATAGATCCTCATGAGCCCCCGCAGTTACGGGGGGGGGGGGGGGGGGGGGGTCATGTGGATCTTTACCTCTTGCTGAACCCATTTTGTATCCACGTTCCTTGCGTGGGCTGACGGATCCGTGTCGCTGACTTTGACGTGATTTCAAGAACAGTGGCAGTGAAGGGATTAACAATATACAATAACGACAAAAGCGCGTTTCGACTGAAGATATTTTACAGTCACAGTAATGGCGGAGCGCTGATCATGCCCGAGTTTTTCTTCTCTTGCTGTCTACGCTGCTGTCAGTTGTAAGGCTCATTTTAACCCTCATCATTCGGAATACACCAATGTGTGAAATAAGTTTTGACTAAAAAGTAAAATAGTTCAAGGGTAGTGCCAGAATAGCTTGGCGCCTGAGGCGCCATGCTATTCTGGCACCATCCTTAAACTAGAACAGTTGATCTATCTCCTAATCCGCAATGTAGCCTTCTTAGGAGGATAAGTAAATTTTAAAATTAACCTCAGAATGTAATGGGTTAAAGATGTACTAGTCCACACATCCGAGACTTGCTGCGTTTGTATAAGCTTTTTTAAAACAATTTTTTGCCGGGTATTCGGATGCAGCACAACTTGAATGAGTTCCTGCAGGACCCTACTCTAACCCCATCCTGCAGGAACCATCGTGACAAAATCCGCTACCGACATCCAAAGGGTTAAATGCACCTACAAAATGGATGTAAACCACTCAAATGCAGACCTGACAAGGCGAATCGGTTCGGCCGCGGGCGACAGCTGTCTTGCCGCCAGATTACACAAAATACTCGTCATTAGTCGCACTCGTGTACATTGTTGGTGTTTGTGTGTAACAATAACTTCACATACTCGTCATGGCCATTAAAACTGTCAGAACTGACATTGTGGTGCACCAAGTGTCGTGGCCTTTGTCTGGTGTAATGCTGCTCGGCGCGGGCCGGTTTAGGCCAGTTTAACCATTTTCATCCGGATACACCGATTGTTTGACATGAATTTGACTATAGTTCAAGGGTCGTGCCAGAATAGCTTGGCGCCTGAGGCGCCAAGCTATTCTGGCACCACCCTTGAACTAAACAGATTGATCTATCTCCTAAGCTGTTAACAGCTGATACAGCACAATGCATGACACCTCAAAGCGTTTACGTGCATAAATTATAGTTTGTGTAATTTATCTGGTATTGAGTCGCCGCACTCATCCCATGTCCAAACCCTGACCTCTGCTCCTCTGCCCGTACTGAATTAATGCACCAATGGCCACGCACGTATCTGTGCGCAAGTGCGATTTAATTACATCTTATTTGCATAATTGATACTAACGCCAAAAGTGCATCAACCACGCATAACTTGAAAAGATCACAATAACTTGAGAGATGGACAAAGAAAGTCCAGTTATAATATTTGCCCACATTTCCGTCAAACTACAGTGTACTATGATAGGCTTGTGGTTTATCGCACAAATAAGGTATCGACTGTCGTGCAAATTTGCGATTTATCATGTTTCCGACTGACGGGACCCGAAAAAAAAAAAAAAAAAAGGAATCGCCTCAGCTGACGAACCACGGTTACTGGGTCATAGGCGAAGGTTAACTCCTTCGCTGCCCGTGATAGCGAATTTCGCGTCTGAAACCACAGCACACTTGACCGACAATCGCGTCAATGACAAACACATGAAATGGGACCAAAAATGGGCACAAAGAACGTAGGTCAGTTGTACGAGAGACCTAAATCCTCGTGAGTCCACACGACAGCAGGGGCTCGTGAGGATTTGTCGCTTGCAGCTGGGTGGCGTTCACCTTGCCCCGGCAGTTTAGGGGTTAAAGCGAGGTGGTTCAAATTTCGCTATTTTCATACCATATAGATGCACTCTACCAGGTTATAAGCGAGTTTCATATGGTTGTCAGCCTTCGCTTTGTGGGCGGTGGGGGTGAGGGGGGAGGCGACCGCAAAACCGGGCTTGTCATATGACGGTGTGCTGGTGGGTGATTTTGGACCTTCGCCTGAAAGCTGGAAGGTCCAAAATCACAAACCGAACGGCCGTGTTGTGCCAATCGGTCGTTGCACCAGTGAACGTGTCGCCTGGGCACTAGAAGATGCAAATGTATTTGCTTTGCAACGCCTGCCGAAAGTAAATTTTACCGCTTCGTGAGAGGAGCCGTGCAAATTTTCTTTTAAACTTGCTGTCCAAGGGGCACAGATCCTCATGTCTCGGGGGCTCATAAGGATCTATGCCTCATGGCTCATGAGGATCAGCGCCACTACGGTCATCGCTGACATACGCCTTAAGGGCCGGCCTTGACTGAAGTTTGTTTGTACGTCGGCAAGATCGGTAATCTGCAAAACTAAGTTCATCCTAGTCTAGGCGGATGGCTGAAGTATCGCGTTTATTTGTAAAGCTTTCGGTTTCCTAAAGGTCTTCCTGTGAAGGTTTTTGTGCCAGCTTGGCCTGATCCTAGGACAACTTGATATTGCACTTTAGTCGGTCACATCATGATGGTAATCTTTGGTACCAATCTCGGTAGTGTCGAGATTGTTTGTCGATGACGAATTTTCAATAAAAGAATGTGGGATGTATGTCGGACGTCTCCAGAGCATTCATTACATGTTTCACCGTGCAGAATTCTGTGTTTTACGGAAACAATTAGCGAAAGAAAATCTGTTTGCGTACTTTTTTCATAAATAATTCGTTGTAGGCTTCTTCTTAGGGTAGAAAAAATACCAAAGACGCAACTGATACAACGCGTTTATATTAACCCTTTCAGTCATCCTGATACGCTTGTTTGAAATTTGGCACTGGTAGTTCAAGGGTGGTGCCAGAGTAGCTTGGCGCCTGAGGCGCCAAGCCGTATTCTGGCACCACCCTTGATCGCCTGATCTGTAATGCAGCTCTCATAGGACAGTAAGCAAATTGTAAATTCAGCCTCAGGATGTAATGGGTTAAGTAGTCGGATTAGATTGCAAAACTGCCAATACACAGGGGACGCCAGCTTGTACTCGGCCAAATCCCTGACTCGGCAAGGAGACGGTTCCCGGTCAATATGGAGACAGTTTCCCAATCATCACAGTGGTCCAGTACGGCTCCCTCCATTTGAGAACAGTCACGCAGGCTAATCGTCCTGAAAGCCAGAGGCATAGATGCGGAGACACAAGAGGATCTGTGTCTCTCGCCAGTGGGTGGACTTAGCGTGAGGTCCCCGGCCCCAATCAATATAGTGGAAGCTAGGATGCCAAACGCGCGTGCCTCTGTCGCAAGCACTCTGATCCTATAGGTACCGCTTGGTTCCGGTTCTATCCGGGAAAGCCGACGGACGACAGGGAGAACATAAATGCTGTTTTTGTGCACAGATGTTTTTTTTTTTTTGTTTTTTTTTTCACCCTTAAACTCCCAGAACTAAATGACTTCGGCCATTCTGTAGAATGGAAGTCATTTATTTCTGGGAGTTTTAAGAGTTAATTGACCTTTGTAGACTTTGGTCTTGACAACATTCCCTGACCGTGATTGTGTTGTCCATTTGACGCCAAGAATGAAATGACTTACGTTCTATAGAATGAAAGTCATTTCTGGGAGTTGAAGGGTTATGGCCGGTGTAACTGACTAAATGAATCCAGTACTCAACTGACCAGCTTCACCAGGGTAAGTTTGCACCACCCCTCGGCGCCCCCCGCCCCCCCCCCCCCCCCCCCCCCCCCCCCCCCCCCCCCCCACCCCGTTGTCCCCTCCTGTTGGTTTCTGCTGTTCGAATTCGGTGGTGACGCATACTGATAAACTTGTTGGACCATCAAGTCTATATAACTGCTTTGACAAACTAGTGACCCTTTAACTCCCACAGCTAATTACCAGAGCTAATTAAGTGAATTCCATTCCAAAAGAATGGAAGTCATTTAATTAGTTCTGGGAGTTGGTTCAACTGCTGACCTCCGCTACTCTTCTGTCCTTTAACCCTTGTCATCCTGACACTATTGCTTGAAATAAATTTAATTATGATAGTTAAAGTGCGGCGCCAGAATAGCTTGGCGCCTGAGGCGCCAAGGTATTCTGGCACCACCCTTGAACTAAAAATGATCTATGGGTTAACAAAATGTATGGGTTTTTTTGGGTTTTTTTTTTTTAAATTTCTGTAAAGTGCAGTCCCCGCTAAACATAGCATGTTCTAAACATTCCTTATCTTTGAAAGGCGACTTGCAGATTATACATCATAGTGCACTCATGGTGTCGCTGATAATTCGAAAACTGGGTCCAGTTATCTAATGCGGTGACGCCCGGGCAGAGGAAAATAGCTTTGCTGTTGGGTCGAAAAAAAAATGGGTAAAAAAAAAATTGAACAGTCGGACAAGGTCACATCACACAGGTGCACCTAACTGTCCATCTGCAAGAGGCATAGATTCTCATGAGCCCTCGCAAGTGCGGGGCTCGTGAGGATCTATGCCTCTTGCTGACCCGCAGTATGTCGTACATGTATATGATCAGATGTAAAGGGTTGGCAGTAGGAGTGCGTCAGCTGACATGCACACAGGCTGACCTCATAATGCACTGATCAGCTGACGGAAATGGGCGCACCATGCAGCTTTTGTAGCTTTTAACCCCTTTTAGCGCCAACACCCAACAGCAGGATGATTGATTGACCATGATAACTTGAATTCATGGGTAGTGCCAGATTAACTTGGCGCCTTCAGGCGCCAAGCTAATCTGGTACTACCCTTGAACTGATTATCATGGTCAATCCACCTCCTGCAAGTGATACATAGTCGTTAAGTAACACTCCCAAAATTCGGGAAATGTGCCCATGACGCTAAAAGGGTCAAACTCCTGGCGTAGGCCGTACGATAAAAAGTTCAACTATGGCGGTGGAGAAAAAACAAACGCCACCGACCGCGGGGCCTCGTTCAGTAAATAGGTTTCGCGAGAAGTGTTCGTGCACTACAGAGCCCTTGCAGTTACACGGTCTATTGTAAGAGATGTCAAATGGGGGGGGGGGGGGGGGGAGGGGGGGGGGGGGTCAAGCAATCTGCACGGATTGTCTCCACGATCGATTTTTCTTTTGTAAAAAAAATAGAACGAAAGACTCGGTCTTGCCTCAGTCTATGGCCAGTCCAGAAGAACTGACGGACGCTGGCTACTATTTGTAGACACGCTTAGAAAAGACGGGTACAACACAATTTATTAATATTTTGGGTAGCTTTTAACCCCTTTTAGCGCCAACACCCAACAGCAGGATGATTGATTGACCATGATAACTTGAATTCATGGGTAGTGCCAGATTCGGTTTCAGCAGCAATAGAGGTCTGTCCAAAAGCGGTAACAATCTCAAGTACTATTTGTAGAACAGCGTCGATAGAAAAGGTCTCGAAGGGTTCTGAGTAGGCGTGGCTGAAAATAGGAACTATCTCGGTGGTTCCCAAGTTGATCTCGGCAATTCGGTTTCAGCAGCAATAGAGGTCTGTCCAAAAGCGGTAACAATCTCAAGTTGACTCATTCGGGCCGGGCGTGCCGTATCCGGATGCCGGGACTGATGCGGCACGTCTCACGGAATAAACTGGCCCGGCTGGGACATGGCGTTTATTTTGGTCCCATATCTTCAACACTCGCACACAAAAGAAATAGTAAATAATCATAAAGAAAGTGATAATAATGTCGTCCGTTTGGGGACAGGTTCAGAGAGGCTTGGGGAGGGCCGGGGAATGATGGGTGAGGTGGGGGGATGATGGGGGAAGGAACGGAAAGAAGGGTCAGATCGGTGAAACCGGCGGTTGGTGGCTTCTATCCGACACATTACATAAGAATAAGTACTTTATTATCTCAAAGAGATTCGGTTGTGGTACATTTATAACAAATAGTACAAACAAGACATAAAAACATTATAGCATAATTATGAACATATTTACCAAGGTCTGTGTCAGTTTCTACTGCTGGAGACATTTAGCATCGGTGTTTCTGAAACAGACTGCGTGCGTTGGGCGTTAACCCATATACTGAGACTAAACGCTTCAAATTTGTACACGGTCATATGCATGCTACATTATAGTACACGGATATGGACCAATGGCTTTAGTTTAAGGATGGTGCCAGCATAGCTTGGCGCCTATAGGCGCCAAGCTATGCTGGCACTACCCTTGAACTATTTTAGTCAAACTTATTTCACACGCTGTATTCCAAATGATAAGGGTTAATGGTGACACTTCGTGATAGAGCACCATGAGGAGGCACTTGTGCGTTTGGTCCCGCGCATGGCCAACTACGCATGTTGGTGGTTGCTTGTTTTGGGTGGACGTTGTACGGAGACGAAATGTTAGTTTTCCCAAGAGCTGGTACACATGGATACTCATTTAACGCAGCTGCAACTGACGTCACCAGGGCACTTTAGTGTTACAATTCTTGTACTGCTTGCCTGCTGCAGAACTGTGTTCTCTTTTGCTTATAAATTTGAACCATCGATCTGTCTTTGACTGTCAGTAGCGCTCTTTGTCATGACAATTCCTGCAGGATTCGTGACAAAAAGTGCTACCAACAGCCAAAGGGTTAACTGTAAAGTTATATAGTCTGTCTTCAGGCGACAACTCCCAATTCAAGGCATGTGTTAAGATCCCATTAACTTGAATGAACCAAACACGTGTATGACCAGTGTGCCTTCTTCATGCAGAAACCAACAACCGCCACACATGTGCCAAAGTGATGGAGGCAGCCAAGGCCACCCACCCGTGGTTCGGCATCGAGCAGGAATACACCCTCCTTGACACAGATGGCTACCCCTTCGGCTGGCCCAAGAACGGCTACCCCGGCCCACAAGGTGCGTTTTGTAATCATTTTCATTATTGTTGTCGCCACATGAACAATAAACCCTTTACATCCAGATAATGACACTATTGCTTGAAATAAATTTGACTATGATAATTCAAGAATGATGACAGAATAGCTTGGCGCCTGATGCGCCAAGCTTATCTGGCACCACCCTTGAATTAAAATGGTTGATCTTTCTCCTGATCTGTAATGTAATGGATAATAAGTTTTTTGTTGTTGTTTTAACTCATTCTACCCCATCACCGAAATCCCCAAATTTTGCCGTTGTCTTCTGAAGACTGCACTCTAGTGCAGGACACAGATCGACCATGATAGTTCAAGGGTGATGCCAGAATAGCTTGGCGCCCATAGGCGCCAAGCTATTCTGGCATCACCCTTGAACTATCATGGTCGATCCTTATCTTGCTGTGGTGTGTCTGGGGTAGAATGAGTTAAGAACAGTTTCAGGATGTAATTGGTTACCACATTGCCTACTATTGTCAGGAGAATCCGACTCCAGCTTACTTAGTAAGCTGGTGTGGGATTCTTCCAACAATAGTAGGCAAAGTGTTGATAGATATCTCATGAGGGTGATTGCTGAAAACAGGTTCTGCTGTAACAATTCAGATGTACAAATATATCGCTTTTAGCCCCAAGGTCCCATTGCTTAAATTTGGGAGGTGTTGCCTAATCACTGTGCTTGGCACTGTTTAACGTGCGCTCAGTTGGTTGTGCCAAGAAGCGCTCTGAAGTGTGCGAGTTTGTTACCGACCATCATGTTGACATTCTGTTCTTAACAGAGACCTGGCTTCGTGCCTCAGGTGATGAGGCCAAATGTGCTGATCTTGCCCCATCTGGATACTCTGTGAAATCCTTCCCCCGCGATTCTCGTGGGGGTGGTATTGCAGTCGTCCTCCATGAAGCACTGCAGCCTTTTGCATCATTCTCAACGTCTTTTAGTTTCTCCCATGAGTCTTTTGAGCTTGTACAGTTTACTCTAGCTTTAACTCAGAAAACTGTTCATTTTCTATGCCTCTACAGACCCCCGCCAAACCGCAAGAACAAATTAACTGATTCAATGTTTGTTGATCAATTTCATGATCTTCTCGATCACTGTAATTCTCTTGCTGGCAGTCTGATAGTCCTTGGTGACTTTAACATCCACTTTGACAATCAGAAGCACCACACCACCTCTGCACTCATGGACATTTTACACATGTTCAGTCTTTCACAAGTTGTCGACAAACCAACTCATAGACAAGGGCATACTATTGACTGGATCCTTCATAGATGTGACGATGATATCTTGTGCTCAGCACAGGTTTCTGATGCAATATGTTCAGACCATTACTGTGTGATCAGTCATTTGAGGGCCATAGTCCCACCTCCAGTGCCTATGCTTACCATAGTGCGCAATGTTCGTGCCATTGACAGACTAGCCTTCAAGGCTGACCTCGTTCAGTCACTGTCTCACCATCCTAGTCCTAGTGCCGAGGAGTTTGAGTCATGTTTACGCACTGTCTTAGACAACCATGCACCATCTTCAAAGCGTAAAAAGTCAGCTCATAGAATCAGCCCGTGGTATAGGTTTGTGAGCAAAGAGCTGCGTTCGGCTAAGCAGATGCGGCGCCAAGCTGAGAGAATGTGGTGCTCAACTAGGTTGACTGTTCACAAGCAGATATACACATGTTCTAAGAAGCATGTAAATGAGATTGTTCATGGAGCAAAATCTTCGTTTTACAACAGGAAGATCAGTGAGTGCACAACAAGCAAAGAATTGTATAATGTGACCAATAAGCTTATGGTGAAGAAGACTCCATCACCTCTTCCCACTACATTTCCCCCGTGCCAGCTGCCTCAGCTTTTTGCAGATTACTTCGTTGATAAGGTCCGCGAAATTCGTGATTCTCTGGATCTCATGCCCACTTCAGTTTTGTTCACCGAAAAACGCTTTAGTGGAGAACCTCTCTCAGCCTTCGAACCTGTGCTAGAGGATGAGGTCAGAAAAGTGATCACAAACACTGCCCCCAAAACTTGTGAGTTAGACCCCATACCCACTCCCTTGTTGTACGAGTGCCTGGATGAAGTGTTGCCTGCCATTACACAAGTCATCAACAACTCTCTCTCCACTGGTATTTTTCCTGAAAGCTTCAAGACTGCACTTGTGAAACCCCTATTGAAGAAACCATCTTTAGACCCAAATGTACTGAAAAACTATCGCCCAGTTTCCAATCTTACATTTCTATCAAAGATTCTTGAGAAAATTGTCCTTGTTCAAACTTTAAAGCATGTCAACTCTAATAGTCTGTTCAGTGTATTCCAGTCTGCATATCGTCCCCATCGTAGCACTGAAACAGCTTTGCTGAAGATATTCAATGACCTGCTTTGTGCTTTGGACGAGCGTAAGATCACAGTCCTTGCTTTGCTGGACCTGTCCAGTGCGTTCGACACTATTGACCATGAAATTTTGCTGTGCCGTCTTCAATCTGTATTTGGCATTGAAGGCACAGTCTTGGCATGGTTTAGTTCATACCTGACTGAACGATCCCAGATTGTTTCTGTCGACGGCTGTCGTTCTGAGCCATCACCTCTTCGGTTTGGTGTACCCCAGGGCTCGGTCCTAGGACCTGTATTGTTCTTACTGTATGTTCAGCCCCTGTCCGACCTGATTTGTAGTCGCTCCATTTCCCATCATGCATTTGCAGATGATACGCAGATGTACAAAAGTGATACTGTCGAGCGAGCTGTGAATGCTGTCCAAAGTATAAGCCAGTGCATTGACCATGTCAAATCATGGATGACCACCAACAAACTGATGTTAAATGATGGCAAAACTGAAGCAATGTTGGTAGCTAATCCAAGATTATCTTCGTCCCTGCCTTTACCATCATCATTGTCTGTGGATGGAACACTCATTGGCTTCTCTGCGAGTGTGAGAAACCTGGGTGTTACACTTGACAGCGAGTTATCTATGTCACAGCATGTCAGTGCAGTGTGTAGATCCGCTTATCTGGAACTTCGTCGTATTAGTTCAGTTCGTCACCTGCTGACCGTGGAAGCCACTAAAACACTAGTTTGTGCATTTGTGCTGTCCAAGCTAGATTATTGTAACTCTTTGCTTTGTGGCTGCCCTCAGTATCTCATTGATCGCCTCCAAAAAATTCAGAACAATGCAGCCCGGCTTGTTGTGAGAGTCCGTAAGACTGAGCATGTCACACCCATCTTGAAGTCCCTTCACTGGCTACCTGTGTCCTCACGTATTCAATACAAAGTTATGTCAATCTGTTTTAACTGCCTTTCAGGCACCAGCCCAGAATACTTGTCTTCTTTGCTGCATGTGTATACACCCTCTCGTGAGCTCCGCTCCTCTTCTGATAAACGGAAGTTGTGTGTACCTTCTGTCCAAACTAAAACATTTGGTCAGCGCACTTTTGTTTATCAAGCCCCAGTGTTATGGAATACACTTCCTCTTGAGGTCAGAAACAGTGAGTCTGTCTCTGACTTCAAGAGGTCGTTGAAAACTCACCTCTTCAAGCTTTACTTTGAATAACTGCCAGTGTTTGATGCCTTAGTTGTAGTTCTGCAATCCTCCTTGTTTAGACTAAATGTTAATTAGAATATAAATTATTATGTATGTATTGTTGTTTAGTTTATTGTAAAAGTGGTGTGTTCGGGCATTGTGCTTTGTTTGTTATGTGCATATGTCATTGTATTTTTATTTTTGTGTACAGATTGTAAAGCGCTTAGAGCTTTTGAGTAAGATTAAGCGCTATATAAATACTCATTATTATTATTATTATTATTATTAGTTGCAGAAGATTGATTGAGCATGATAATTCAAGGGTAGTGCCAGATTAGCTTGGCGCCTTCATGCGCTAAGCTGATCTGGCACTACCCTTTAATTATCATGGGAAGGCGCCAAGCTAATCTGGCACTACCCTTGAATTATCATGCTCAGTTTTCTGCTGTAGGGACTCGGGGCTAAACGGGATATGCTTTCCACGTGTCTCCCGCTGCACCCATGTTACCACCACTTTGAAAACACTACATGAACCAGAATCTTCAGCCTTTGTACTGTGTGGAACTCCGTGTGCTGCCCACACTAGGGCAATTAAATCTGTTCTGCTTTTCTGTACTGAACACTGGGTGCCATGTTGAGAAACAAAGGCATCTCCTCATCAGCATTTTGCTTTGTGTGCACCGCATATTTCTTTACGTTGCACTTGTACATTGTTTATAAATATATATATATGTGTGCTAGAGTGCATATTTGTGAGTGCACTGGTGCGAATTTGTAGATATGCATAAAACGTCAATTTGCACATAAGCAAGTGAGCATACATGGATCCTGACACAAATGATCAATTGCAATGTTTACGTTGTAGTACTTATCATTTGCATACTCATTCATACATGCAGCTCACAAAAGTACACTTCTCTCGCCAATCTGTACAAAGTCAGCACCAGTGAACGTAGACTGCGTTTTTGAAATCTTTGTCAATGCCAAAAGAGCCCTCCCCTCCCAAGGAACATGGACGCAATTGGTCTCAGCAAGTGACATAGATCCTCATGAGCCCCTTCAACTGCGGGGGCTCATGAGGATCTATGTCGCTTGCACCTGGATCCTGTTTTTTTCAGCAGTTTAGCAATGGTTAGCTTAACCCTTTGCATGTCAGTAGCAATTTTAGTCGTGATTCCTGTAGGAAGGTATGGGTTGTGTTCCTGTAGGAATCATCTTGCAAAGGGCTAACAATGGTGCCTATACATCGGGGTTCCTCAAATCAATCTTGTCATTGCTTGTTGCAGGCCCTTACTACTGTGGTGTTGGCGCAACGCGTGTGTTCGGCCGTGACATTGTGGAGGCTCACTACCGCGCATGTCTCTACGCTGGCGTCAAAATCGCCGGCTGCAATGCTGAAGTCATGCCTGCACAGGTCAGTATTAAAGTTGTGATCTCACTAAGCGCAATTTAGTATGATTGGGGAGGGGGGGGGGGGGGGGACTTATTTTTAGCCAATGTTATGTCAGAATTTAGTACTAGATGTTCGCAAGCATATTTTTTTCAGTTGAAAGCTCAAGGGTGGTGCAGGAATAGCTTGGCACCTATAAGCACAAAGCTATTCTGGCATCGCCCTTGAACCATCAGTCATTCTGCCTCCTGTTGCATTGTATCAAATCCCGATAGGTTAATTATCAAATTATGAGTGCATGTTCATGAGCAAACATTTTCTCTACAGTGGGAATTCCAAGTGGGGCCATGTGAGGGCATTGACATGGGAGATCACCTGTGGGTCGCCCGCTACCTCCTTCATCGTGTAGCGGAGGAGTTTGGTGTGGTGGTGACCCTGGATCCCAAACCCATGGTTGGGGACTGGAATGGTGCAGGAGCTCACTGCAACTACAGCACAGAGCCCATGAGAGAACCCGGCGGCTTGAAGTGAGTAGAGATGACTGTTTTATGTGAATGTGGGACGAAACGCTTGTAATGTATAATTTGTAAGTCTAAGATGACTTAACCCTTTGTGTGTTGTAACGGCGCCTTCTCGTGCCATTCTCGATAGATGGGGAGGGCCTGGGTGGTATTTAGAGGCTTTCCATATGTCGGAAGTAGTTAAAATCTAAGCGTCTGTTGAAGCAAACAGATTAAGTGCCTGGATAAATGATAATGCATGTTTGCCCAGCCTTTCAATTTACTGTTTTAATAATGAGCATTTATATCGCGCTGAATCCCCAGGAGCAGTGGGCTCTAATCGAGTTTTCATCAGACTGTGCAATTTTGAGCATGGTTTTGATTTCCAAACCTCTTCTTTTTTTTTTTGCCAGAGTTATCGAGGAAGCTATTGCCAGAATGTCCAAAAAGCATGCTGAGCACATCCGCCACTACGACCCCAAGGAAGGCGAGGACAACAAACGGCGCCTGACTGGCAAGCACGAGACTTCCAGCATCAACGACTTTTCAGCCGGTGTAGCCAACCGGGGAACCAGCATCCGAATCCCACGCCAAACGGCCGAGGATGGTTACGGTTACCTGGAAGATCGCCGGCCTGCGTCCAACTGTGATCCCTACTCCGTCACGGAAATCATTGTGAAAACGACTGTGTTGGATAGTGATGAGGCTGTGTAAGACTTTCAGCCCGAAGGTCACACACAGCCCTAAGATCGACATTCTGGGGGGGGGGGGGGGGGGGGGGGGGGGGGGGGGGGGTGTCGTCTTTTCAAGAACACATGCCAGATAGGTCAAGGGTTAAAGTTCATATTCCCAAATTTGTGGGTAGTCTTCAGTTCAGGGGACATGATTATGAAGGGTGGTGCCAGCAAAGCTTTGTGCCTATAGGTGCCAAGCTTTTCTGGCACCACCCTTGAACTGTCAACATTGATCATAGGCCTTTCTGGCATTGCCCTTGAACTATAATGGTCGATCCTTGTGTATGTGCTGAATGGATGGATCATGTGAGGACTGGAGGTGTGGGGGTGGGCAAGCATTTCAGGGAGGGGATCATTTTACAGTGTGTGCACATCATGGGATATTAAAGGGGTGGGTTTAATTGTCTTTTGGCCCTATCCTAAAGTGGGTGTGTGAGACATGCAAGGCAGTTCCCAAAATGGTTGGTGTGTGAGGTGTACCACCAATGCTTGAGATTTTTTGTTCAAACCACTGCTCTGAACTTTTTAAAACCTTTTGACTTGGGGTGTGGATACGCTTTATCCACTAGCATGGTCACAATTTATGATCAAAAACTGGTCAGATAACATGCAGGTACTGGTAGGTTTAGGTTAAGTGTATGTTTTATGTTGCCCATGTCCATGTAGGAAAACGTGCTGCATAGTTCTGTATCTCCGAAACACATATTGAACTTTAAATCAATACAGGGTATTGTATTATACACGGTAATTCAAACAAGTGATGAGCAATCACCCTGCATTCCATTATATTTTTAATATCCTGAAAAAAAATGTTTTGTGTAACAAAGCATTTGTAGTCTTCTGTCTCAAGGCAGATAGAGCCTCGGGTATATGTATTTCATCAATTTGAAGTCGATGTGATAACTAAAACGCATGTTTTAGACTTTTACTATGCTAGCTGGTATGACTAAAAGCAAGTTTCTTTATACTGGTATAAATTTTGTACAGTTTGTACATGCTTCCCAATGTTAACCTGCCTGGTGCATGCAGCCAGTGGTGTTGCGAACAGAAGCAGCGCTGCGTGCACAAGGCGGGGGTTAATTACGGCACAGACAGCTGGTTTCATCTCCTATGCAACAGGGAATATGTAAAAATGATGGAATGGACTTTATCCTTCTGTTTTTTAAAATTTTAACCCTTTCGGGTGTCGGTAACACTTTTTGGTGAGGCGATCCTATGGGAATTTTCTCGGCAAAGCGGTACTGACAGCCAAAGATTGAAGTGCTTGCACTTGCGATTTACCTTCAGTGTACAGTAAATGGGTAGCACGTTGATTTAACCCCTTGGGCATGCTCACGCACAACTGTGAACAGTACCAATGGCTGTGTGCGCAGATGGTTAGGCAACTTTTTTTTTATCAATGCGATTTTAAACTCGTTTCATTTTCTAAACTCGCACAACTGTGACGTCCGGCAATTACGCATTATGGTCATGCGCCAGCCACTATAGCAGAGCAGCTTGCTTAGTGGCTGGCGCAGGACTAAGCTCGCTCTTGCAACTGAACTTGATGTATTGGTCACTTGTAAACGGGAATGTGCTTGCGTCTCTTTTCATCATGCAGTTTATTTTAAATGTTATTTTATGACATGTACATGTGTAAAAGTAATTTTAACCTGTATTTTTCACAGGCGCCATTAATGCTGAAATGAATGGTTCACGGCAATGCCTAGGTCCTTCCACAACGCGACTAGTAGACTAGAACGGAGTGATTGGTTTATGCAGTGTCAGAAAGAATGTATTGGCCTGCGGAAGCTTTGAGCTAGCATTTTTTGTCCTTTACAAAACTAAGGTTGTGGATAGGCGGTTGAAAGCTGATGACTGTAAGTTAGCCGTACGTGAATTTGCGTGTATGTGTATGGCGTTCAAGATACCTGCAAGCAATTCTTAAATGTTTTAACTTGAAAATATGTCCAGTTTTCTTTTTAATTTATTTGCAATGCATATATTTTCCCAGCGTCATTGTAATACTGTTTCATTTTTACTTGGTGATCCTCGGTATACCCCCACCCGGGTCTGCCCTGGGGGACTTCGGTGGGGTTAACTACTTTTTAGTTCCCAGGGTCACCCCCACAGGGTGGATTTTCCTCTCTATTCTGGGGCATGTGTTTCTGTGTACCCTTTGTCCATTCACCTGTATTTGCCTTTTAAAGCTCTCCCTACTGTCTGCACTGCCTGTAGCTCTTGATATTGGATGTGTGTTGCTAAATGGTCTTGGCTTTATTTAGACCCCATGTGTTTGGTTTATTTAACGTATTGGACCGGCTGGCGACATACATTCAATGTTCTGTTTAGTTTTTTTTTTCACACTGAAGCAGTGCAGGCACGTCCTGAGAAAGTCTTGTTGCTGTCGGGACGTTAAGCAATGTACAATCAATCAATCAATCCTCGGTATACATGTGTGCATGCAAGTGAGTGGTAAAAGAACTGCATACGTTTGAAAAGTGAGAGAATGTCACTCATCTTACTTTTTTTTGGAGAGAAATAAAGAATCTTTTATAAAAATAAACCAAGCTCCATTTTGTTTACTTTAGCTATGTGTGCATAATTCTGACCATTGTAACTCGCTGTTAACCCATGAAATCCAGAGGCGTTGGAGAAAGTCGTGTTGCCGTCGGGATGTTGAGCAATGTACAACCAGCCAACCAAGGCCGCATTTCCCAAATTTTGGAGGTGTCACTTAATCACTATTTACCAGTTGCAGGAGACTTACTTACGCCTGTCGCCCCTCCCCGGGTATAGGCCATCGACGAGAGACCTCCAGCGACTCTTGTCCTGTGCTTTTCCTTCGATTTTACTCCAAGTGGTTCCCAGTCTCTTGAAGTTGCAGGAGATGGAACGACCATAATTCAAGGGTAGTGCCAGATGAGCTTGGTGCCAAGTTAATCATGCACTAATAATAATAATGATGGCAACTTGTATAGCGCTTATCCTTACATAAGCTCTAAGCGCTTTACAAATAACGAGTGGGAGTGGAGGGGGTCATAAAACCAAAGAAACGACGGATTCTACAATGTTGGCACGCGCGCGCACACACACGGGTGCATAATGACAAGAAATGAGCTACATTGGGGTATGAGGCGATTGGGGTACACAGGCGATTTTGTATGAAACTCGTTTGACTGGTGACTGGCAGCCAATGAAGTTGTCTCGGAAGAGGAGTGATGGGCTGATGCTGTGAGGCGCGGACGATGAGACGTGCAGCACAATTCTGAACTCGCAATTTCTGAATGACTTGGGGAGGGGGGGGGGGACGGGGACTGAGGGAGGCCAGCTAAGAGGGGCATTGCAGTAATCAATGTGGGACAAGACTAAGACGACCAGTTTACTACCCTTGAATTGTCATGGTTGATCCATCTTCTGATGAAGTGCGTCCAGCCTCGATGGGTTAACTTGGTAGAGCACAGCACTGGACACGCTGGCTTGGACATAGTGCGATACAACCAAGGCCTGTGAAATTAGTTCGTGGTTTACCACCACCCGCAGTCGGTCCAATTTTGGGGGCAGATCCGAGGTACTCCCCACAATCGCGATATGATTCGCAATATATCGAGTTGGAGCTGTAGTTCCAAACATCACATACACATTTATAGTTTATGATAAGATTAAAATTTGAATCTGTTTGCAAACCTCTAAAAATGCATTTTATGTGGATCACGTACCTCTGTGTATAAAAACACTTTGAAGTGGGACCCACTAGCATTTTTTTCCTGCACTGTGTACAAACGCGATGGGCAGTGCGACCCAATGGTACCCCCCCCCCCCCCCCAACAAAAAAGAGAAACAAGAAAAATGCTCCAGCGCGCTCACCACTGGATAAATGCAAGGGAGACGACCTAATTACCATGCATGAAATCCGCCGGACTTTCACATTCATGTACAATTTTATGCCTGGAACTTGGCTAAAGTTGTACATTTGGGATTTTTCTACAGAAGGTCAAGCGGACCACAGCCAGAAACCCCTATGAGTATGACCCGCTGAAAAATTAGATTAACCCATTTAGCCCCAACGCCCTGCAGCAGGAGATGGATGGACCATGATAATCGAAGGGTAGTGCCAGAAAAGCTTGGCGCCAAACTAATCTGGCACTACCCTTCAATTATCATGGTCCATCCATCTCTAGCAAATGGTACAAAATTCAGGAAATGTGGCTTTGGGGCTAAACTGGTTAAAGGAACCCGCTCCAAACAAGAAAGGGTTAGTTTGAAGATCTCCTTAACCCCTGAGGCTAAAAGCTTCAAATTTGTGCACTGCCATATGCAAGCTACATTATAGTACTTGCAGATAAGGATATAGACCAATGGCTTTAGTCAAACTTACTCCACACACAGGTGTATTCCAAATAACAAGGGTTAACAAATGTTCTTACGGTCGCACTGCACACACCAGATAGTTTACCTAATGAAGTTTGAATATTGCAAAATGAAAGACTTCTGCTCTTCTTCTCCTTTGCACGCAGCAGATTTTCCCCTACTATCAAGAGGCATGTTACATGTGCATGGGTGACGGAGAAAAATTGAAAAGACTGAAAATGGTTCATGGCAAGGCCAGCAAGAGACAAACTCTCACGAGCCCCTGCGTATGCAGGAGAATGTATGCCTCTTGCAGATGGAGCAGGCTGACTGAAGGGATGTTCTGTCTGAAACAAAAAGCTGAAATTCAGCTTTCTGGGATTTGGAAAAAGCTGAATCGGCCTCCATTTCAGAAGACTGCCGCCCATGCATATATTGTGAAATGATGGCTGGTAGACATGTCTCGGCTGAAGCAAGACACCATTTTTAACTAGTTGTAACGGTGACACTGGAGCAGCTTACTTTAACCATATCATTCGGAATACAGTGTGTGAAACAAGTTTGACTAAAATAGTTCATGGGTAGTGCCAAAATAGCTTGGCGCCTCTAGGCACCACGCTATTCTGGTACCACCCTTGAACTGAAGTCGTTGGTCTATGTCCTTATCTGTAAGTATTATAATGTAGCTTGCATATGGCAGTGTACAAATGTGAAGCTTTTAGCCTCGGTATATGGGTTAAACATTCCCGCTACATGAGAAATTACATGTAAAGAATACTATGAATAGAAAAGAATTCTTTCCAAATTTCAAAAGAGAACTTAATTTCAGGAATTCATGATTTCCAAAGCAGTCGCATTCACTTCCCCCATGTCATACACAATAAAAAAAACCAACAAAAAACGAAACACTCCGAAAAGACAGTAACTGTCTTTTCTAAGCGTGTTTCTTTATTGGGTTCTTCCCTGCATTATACACACTTGGTGGTCACCTTGTTGGTCTGGATTTCATAGACTGAGGCAAAATGTATGCCAAGGGAGGCAATGTTTTTCCCGAGCATTTTTGTAGCGTTAACTTTTGTTTTACAGCAGCATGCCTGTGGACTGCAAGTTTTCATAATGCTTGGAGCTAAAGTCTTTAAGACATGCCTCAACATTCTCACTACATGCAATCCCTTACATTTCCAGCATCGGCTGGGCACGATAGATTGACCTTGATGCCCCAAAGTGGTGCTAAGAGCCACAATTGCACAACTTCCCCATATTGGACACCACCCTTGAGCTACACACTTTAGCTAATTTCAGTTCTTTGTGTACAGTTTGAAAACAGATTCAACTGCCAACCCATTTATCCCCAATACAATGCAGCAGATGGCTTGACCATAATCCAAGAGTAGTGCCAGATTAGTTTGGTGCCAAGCTTATCTGGCACTACCCTTGAATGATCATGGTCTATCCATCTCCGCAACTGGGACATCATTGGTAGATGACACTTCTAAAATTTCATTAAGCAGCCTTGCGGTTAAATGGGTTAAGCATAACAAACAGATGGCTTCAAGTATAGCAATGGAACTTCCTGCGCAGCAAGAGTGAAAATAATCACTCTTACACACACTCAGTACACAATGAACAATGAACCTTTATTTTCCAACGGTAGAAGTTATTGGTAACAGGACCAGTTTTCAAACTTGCCGTTGCTACATCTACTACATAAGTGACATAGACATGTAAACATACACATACCACACACTGCTGCATGCATACATTCGCTCATGCACGCACATCACAACTCGCGCATGCACGCTCGCACACACTCATGCACACCGCAATTACGCATGCACACACGCACGAACACTCTCTCTCACACACACACTTACGCACAAAAACAGGCTCTCGGACACGCACTCCAGACATACCTACCCACATATGCGTACGCACAAAAATATAAAATGAGTAAAAATGCTAAGTAAAGCAAATAAACAAAAAATCATTAAGTACATTATTTAAAGTTCATATAGCAAGGGCAAATATGTATGCAGGTACTATCTCTCTCCCTCTCTCTCTCACGCCGGCACACACACAGCATGCATGCACGCGCGTGCACACACACACACACACACACACAGAGTCACACATACAGTACACACACAGATACACAAGCGCGCGCCCAAAATATCGAGCACACACATATGAAGGCAAAAACATTATACACAGTACATTGCAGTATTCAATGTACTCTTTGGCATTCAAATATTATGGTACGGCTATGGGAAAAAGGGACTCGGGTGCTATCTCTCTCTCGCACACATACAAACTCACACACACGCCGAGCCGAGGCACAGGAAATCAATAAAACGGATTCTTTTGACCAAGACTGAGACAACTCTTTACTGCTTGGTTGACATGTCACCACCACCTATGTGTCAGAAGATTGCTAACTACTTTCTACAGTGTAGTCTACCAGAGAGCAGATGCCAAACAGACCCAACCCCAAGTTGTTGTTTTTTAATTCCACTGTACTGGCCAGCATAGCTTTTACCTGTATAGTAAATGATAACAAAAAGGGCAAATCATGCTTGGATAGTACATTCACACGATTGATTGTACATTGCTTAACGTCCTGACAGCAACAAGGCTTTCTCAGGACGTGCCTGCACTGCTTGCGAAAAAAAAACAACAGCAGAATATTGAATGTATGTCACCAGCCGGTCTAATACGTTAAATAAACCTACGACACAGGGCCTAAATAAAGCCAAGGCCATTTAGCAACACACATCCAACATCAAGAGCTACAGTAGGGAGAGTTTAAAGAAGGCAAATACAGGTGAATGGACCAAGGGTAGACAGAAACACATGCCCCAGAATAGAGGAGAAAACCCACTCTGTGGGGCTGACCAGGGTGACCCTGGGAACTAAAAAGTAGTCAACCCCACCCAAGTCCCCCAGGGCAGAGCCGGTTGGGGTAGTACATTCACAGGTCTGAATATAATAAATACATAAATAAATAAAAACGGGTGTGGGAGGGTATGAATCTGATGGGTGGGAACAAGAAGCAAAACGCTGTTCCGGTATTGAGCGTAACTACGGACTATGCCAACGACTTCAATCAGTTCTATGCAAGATTTGATCGTCATAATTTTGAGCACGAGAGGGAACACGTCAAGGAAATGCTAGTTAGTGGACCTAAACACATGCAAAGTGAAGTGATTGTGGTAACTGAGGAGGAGGTGCTTAGCGTACTTAAACACACCAACCCAAACAAAGCGACTGGCCTAAATGGCGTTATATCAAATGTTTGTTAAAATTATGCGCTGAACAACTGTACCAAATTTTTTGCTATATTTTTAACGTCGCTTGACCAGTGTGTCGTTCCCAGTTCGTGGAAGACCTCTTGTATTGTCCCCGTGCCAAAAAAGCAAACTGTATCTGTGATGAATGATTAAAGACCAGTTGCTCTTACCTCGCCTGTCATGAAGGTTTTTGAGAGGGCCGTTCTTTCACATTTTCAAATACAGGTTTCTGATTTTATGGACCCCTTTCAGTTTGCTTACAGAAGGCGAAGAGGTGTTGATGCCATTTTGCATGTTGTAAACATCTACTCTCATAGAGAAAAACCAGGAGCCTCCATTCACCCGATGTTCTATGATTTTTTCGTCTGCTTTTAACACCATTCAGCCACACATATTCGCTTCGTTCACATGAACATAAATGCCTCTACCATTCTTTGGGTTTTGGACTATCTCACTAACCGCCCACAGTATGTCAGAATTAGTTCGGATCTAATCTCAGATGTACTTTTTACCAACACCGGTGCACCACAGGGGAGTGTCCTGTTGCCTTTTTTGTTTTCTTTGTACACAGCGGACTGTAGAGAAAAAAATGTTAAATGTTTAGGGCTTAACGTCTTTTGCCCACAACGAAGGTGATTTTAAAGACGGTGCACCGAAAAAGGGTCTGAACAAATATTGACCCAAGCTGGATTCGAACCCGGGACCTTTCGGTCGAGAGGCGAACACTCTTACCACCAAGCAACCCAGCTCCCTGTAGAGCCACTCACGAAGACTGTGTCAGACAAATACGCCGATGACACAGCACTGAAAGGTCAGATTACAGATAAGGATGACAGACACTATCGACAGCTTTGTAGAGTGGTGCGATAGAAACTAGCTTAAATTAAATGTTGGCAAAACAAAAGAGATGGTCATAGTTTTCAGGAAAAACAAACATCATCCCGATACTGTTGTCATCAAGGGTAAAGAAGTTGTGTAGCATCCTACAAGTATTTAGGTGTTCTTTTGACAACGCGCTCAACTGGAAACAAAACACAGATGCTATTGTGAAAAAAACGCATACCTGTCTTTACTGTTTGCAAAAGCTCAGATCATTTAATGTAAGCTCTCAGCTTTTACAGATGTTTTACTGCTCCAGTATTGTTAGCTTTCTAACCTTTGGACGGACGTGCTGGGGCAGAAATTTATGTAAAAGAGATCAAGATCGTCTAACAATGTAATCCGGAAAGGGGGCGGGGTGATTGGTAGGACCCAGGATACTTTGGACGCACTGTACAACAGACACATTACGAACAAACTGGCCGAGATTCTTGATGACAAAACACATTCACTTAGATACGAATTTGACAGTAGACGTATCGAACAAAGTGGCAGACTTCCAGTACCCAAAAGTAGTACATCACGTTATGCCAACTCTTTTGTCCCTCAGGGTGTTACCCTCTTCAACAGTAATATCAGTAGATAGTGTCCGTCAGCATTCTTTAGTTCTAGCCCTTTCAGTAGTTCACTGCAACATTGCCGACACCAGAAGCCACCATAAGTGTTTCTGATGCCAAAAGTGTTACAAAGGTAACACTATGTCCGTTACAGTTCTTCTCTTTAATGGAAACTTATGGTTTATATAATTATTTCACCGAGTGAAGGATGATGCCACGTGTTGTATGGGCAGACAGCGAATTTCCCCACGAGGGATTAATAAAGTATTATTGTATATACCGTCAAGCAAAATAAATTTATGCGACATTTTGTTAAATCACCGGTAACACTGAAGCGTTTCCGATAATTCCAAGAATTTGTGTTTCTTTTGCTTGTCAGCATACCACTTTGGAAAATGTAGGGAACTGTGTGCTGGTCTGTGATATTAGACCTTACAGCCCCAGGCAGTAAGTCCAAAATCACAGACCAACACACACCTGAACACAACCACAAATTTCCAATCCCAGACAAGCACAAAAATTATAACAAATGATGACAAACTCGGCATTTACTGTGGTGTGTGCATTTATTTTAATCCAGTAAGTTTCTACTTCTTCTTGGCCACACCCACAGTTCTTCCTCTCCTGCCGGTGGTCTTTGTGTGCTGACCGCGTACACGCAGGCTGGAAAAGAATGCAAACGTTTCTTAAAGCCACTCAGCCTCAACAAACTGAAAGATAAAAATGCATCAACCTTGATAGTTTCAGGGTGATATCAGGCTGCCTGAACAGCATGGTGTCAAGCTATTCAGGCACAACCCCTAAGCCATCATGGTCAAGCTGTCTCCCAAACTGAAACGTCTTTCGAGGAAAATGCCAAAATGTGAGAATTTCAACCTAAAGTCTGAATATGTGAAGGGGCTTAACCCTTTTCATTCTGATACACCCATCGCGTGACATAAACATGACTATGATAGTTCAAAGGTGGTACCAGAATAACTTGGCACCGTAGGTGCCAAGCTACTCTGGCGCCACCCTTGAACTAAAATGGTTGATCTATCCCCTTAGCTAATCTGTAACGTAGTTTCATAGGACAATAACTAAGCAAATTATAAAAAATCAGCAACAGGATGAAATGGGTTAAACACCTCAGTTTGAATTTATCTTATAAAACGAGAGTTCATTTCCGTTCATGTCACTACTGCACTCACCCTAACAGGTGGCCACAAGTTGCAATGCACGAGTTATTAGACTCTCCATAACGCTACAGGGGCACAGGTTGTAGTGCACTAGTTATTTGCAGCACAAACAGTTATTTACAGTGCATTTTTCTTAAAATGCATCTTCTACTTCTAGTGTACTAGTAAACTTGATAAAAGTGGTGGTTAATTAAATACAAAACTGTATTCTGCTGAAAGACTATCAGGCTTTCCATTAAGATTAAAAATTGTCCATCACGGGGATGGACAGCATGTATCATGTATGCAGCCACCACTACTGTTCACAGTACCGCCTGTGTGAACAAGGGGATTAACCCCTACCCTGTCATTGGACACCTATATTCTACCTGAAATCTGCGTTTAACAACCAAATTTTGTTTTCCCTTTCACATTCCTACCCAAAAAGTGCAATACCATCAAATGGTTGATGGTGCGCACTCAACATAAGAAGAAGCAGCAAAAGCCACAACCATACAAGCAATATGGATACAAACTGGTCAGAGCAAGAGGTATAGGGCTTGGGGAGTTCCCCGCATTGCCTAGCAGCGTTGACGCATTAGCCACCATCTTATGAGGATACCATCGTTCGTCATCAGATAGTAGCAAAATAGTGTTTCAACACGTTTTTCTTCATGTTTCTTCCTCTTTGAAAACAAACAAAAACAGATTTTGGTGAGCGGTTTCCTACAGTGATGGCAAGACTTTGCTGCTATTGCTTATAGCACATCAGGACTTTCCTGACATAACAAAAACAGCGACTTCCTTACGAGTGCTTAGTCCCATAGATCCTCATGAGCCCCCGCAATTGCAGGGGCTTATGAAGATCTATACCGCCTGCAGCTGGATTTTGATCTGAAAAAGTTAAAAATTGCAACACACCCCCAGTAGTGACGCAGACCACGGTGGGCGCGGATCTTCTTGAGGCGTTCGAGATCCTCACGCAACTTGTTGTCGAGGGCGTTGGACAGGACCTGGGAGTAACGGCCGTCCTTCACGTCCTTCTGCCTATTGAGGAACCAGTCGGGGATTTTGTACTGGCGTGGGTTGGACATCACAGTGACGATCCTCTCCACCTGCGCAGAGAAAAGGATTTCATATAAGCAGCTGAATATTAAATTATGAATTCATGGAATACGCATGACAAACAGTACCAAGGAAATCCCAACAAAGAAAGAACCATGCATGCTTAGAAAATGACAATTATAACACAATTTAATTATTGTGTTGAAATTGTCCTTTAAATAAAAGCATCATTATTTAAACAAAGCAACAAAAAAAAAAAAAAAAAAAAAAACCCTTAGAAAGGTCAGCTACAACAAAATGTCTTTCACTGTATTGTATTTTGGAATTCACTAAATGTCCTTTGCAAGCACCTTTCTTTCTTCGATGGTATTTTCTTTTCATTCTACACACCTGTCGGTCACTTTTTCTCTATCTAAAAAGGTACCAGATACCAAATAATAAAGTTATCTGGTGCAATATGGGTTACATTGGAGCACATCCCACCCCCAATATGCTCCCAAGATGGACAGATGTTTAGTACAAACTGGACATATTAACCATTCAGTTGCTGGTCAGATTGTTTCTTAAAATTAAATCTTTCTTAACCCATTACATTCTGACACTCACTTTACTAAATTTGTGTATTGCCCTTTGAAAGCTACATTACAGATTAGGAGATAATCAAACATTTTAGATCAAGGGTGAAGCCAGAATAGCTTGGCGCCTCAGGCGCCAAGTTATTCTGGGACCACCTTTGAACTGTCACACTCAATCTTATTTCAAGCAATAGTGTGCGATACTATCAGGATGAAAAGGGTTAATTCAAGACAAAGAACTTCATCCAGCCAAAGAGCATGGGTACAGCTGAGTCAGCATAAAGCATAGATCCACAAGAGGTTGGGAGCTCATCACAATGACTCCTTCATTAAGGCTAGTGTTACAGCAGCAAAGGTCCAACTCCAAGTCAAGTAGACTGGACAGTACCCACTCCATAATTTCAATACAAATCAGTATATGGAACATGATTTTTTTAAAAGTGGGAATTCCCTCATTGTTAAATGAAAATAATGCTTCATATGATGGCTTCCTATCTACAGATGAGAGATGGCCATCACACAAAGCTTCATGTTTCAATTTTCATATTCTCTCATGTGCATGCAGCCACTGGTGCTGTACACATCAATGGCTGCAAGCAGAAAGGAGAAGGGGAGTGAATATCCATTAAATTGTATGGTTATGTAGACGTAACGTACCTCCTCCTCAGTCAGTTCACCAGCGCGCTTGGAGATGTCCACGTTGGCCTTTTTGCACACAACATTACTGAAGCGACGTCCAACACCCTGAAATTGAAAAACGAATGAAGTATGTGAAATTTCATACATTTTTCACAGGATCTTGTAATGCACAGGCGCTGAATCATGGATGTGGTTTACAAAAGACAATACTACATGGGAGCAATGTTAATCTGTCATCAGGAACCTACTTAGTTAATCCACTGCATCCTCAGTCTGATTTTAAAAAAAAAATTGGTTTATTGTTCTATGAAGGCTAAAATGCATGAACCAATTTAGTTCAAGGTATGACAAGGTCGATTTTTTCTTCTATTCTATATCACATGTTTATAAAGTACATGATGCAGTTAAATTAAACACGGGCGACTCAGCGACTGACTTTGGGACGTAAAAGGGTCATTCTCTGGAAAAGGATACCAGTGGGGGTGTCTGTCTTTGGGGCTTTATTGTTTGAAAAGTATTGCTTAGTTTTTCATGATAATTATAAATATCTGCTTGGTATTGTCTTGAAAAATACATATGATAAAATGTGTTCTCTGTCTGATTTAGTTTTTGTGCTAGAACGATATTACCAGTGAAAATGTCGCAAATTATGGTCGCCATTTTGTGACATAGTTTAGCTATGCTCAAAAGGAACGTGCTTACTCCTTCATAAACCTTCCAAATTTTAGCACTTGATAATTTTTATACAACATATATGTCATTCTTCAAATAAGACTTGTTACAGCATGCTTATAAAGAGGCTTTACAGAAAAATTGGTGAACAAAAATGCAGCTCTCAGTCGTCCCACATGGTGTCCCAAAATATGATGTAAACAAACTTGACCCAGGATCGACACAGGGCTTTTGTATTCCTCCGCGAGCAAACACGTTTAAGCAAAAAAAGTTAACTTCATTGCTTGGTATACCTTTTAAAGTTTTCAAAAGCGATTTAAGTATCATAATGATACTTTGTATTCGGCCTATCGATCTGGCATCCACAAAATGTGCAACGACCGAGATGTGCAAAGAACTATTTTACTTCGCAAGTTGTGAATGAAACCGGATAACAAATTGTGTCCTTCCGCGGAAAATGCACGCATTGCTGACTGAACTATATTTAGCTTTCAAAGACTACGCAATCCCATGCTATCGGCGATTTTGTATGTGGTGTCCGCACAGCGCCTTTGTTGTATGACCGAGATATGTCCGCCATTGTTTCTTTAGCTTCAATCTTCGCAGCGATCTCCGTTTAGTTGTATGTGAATTAAACTGCTTTTTTGAGATATTATGTAGCTTTCGTATTGCATATTCTTCTGTAAGAGTAGCCTTAACAACACTCTGAGCAATGTGTTCGTGGGGAAATGGCTAGAAATTTAAAGTTATCACGGTCGTGATTTGGACTCCACAATGCAGTGTGGCATCCAGCAACGACAGTGATCGATTATTTCGACATTTACAAGCTGTGATAGATTTCTGGGTAGGAATGATAAAGCGTACACTTAAAAAAAAAAAAAAAAATTTTATTGACACTGTAATGTTTTTGCCCAATGAAAACATCATATGGGAATATGTTTCATTCAAAAAGGTGGCTACGTTTCTTCTGGCGTCCGAGTCACAACCAAGATAACACCAAAATGTAAATCAGTTTTTCTATTGTTTATTTTTAATTTTTATTTTTTCCCAAACTAAGTTGGCATTTAGACACTCCAAGGGCATCAGTAATAAAGAATTATGCCTCTAGTAGTTGTTTTCTGAGAAGCAGAAAAACTTTTAGATGGACGAACTCAAGATAATGTTGTGTGTGGCCAAAATATAACCAAACTAAGGTAAATACTGTAAAATTCTTGTTTTTTTCAACATAGTAGTGTGTGTGTTGATTACTGGAAGATTATTTAGGCGTCAAATGATGGTACTGATGGATGATTTTGAGTGGAATGGGACTCGCATTGGCGTCCATGCAACAACCAAGACTGTACAATTTGCAAAATAAAATCATACAAAATGCTAACATCACTAGTTTTTTTATATTTTGCTTTGCATGTACATTAACTAGAAGGATTATTCTTTCATTTGCATATACAGGTTGTTAAAAAATGCAAAACTTAATTTTTACTTTGAATGTCACACAAGTGGTATCCTTTTCCAGAGAATGACCCAAAATTAAAACGAAACTTCAGAATAAAGTAAGCAAACAATGAAACATACCTTGATGGCTGTGACGGCGAACATGATCTTCCGTTTGCCATCGATGTTGGTGTTCATCACACGCAAGATGTGCTGAAATCTGTCTGGAATTACCAGAGACTGCAACAGAAAGTGAAGTGTACATCACTACTTGCCAAGTTAGGAAAAAACAGAAGAGAAGGGTTGTTGTCGCACAACTGAAAGTTTCAACTCGTAGCGCGTGAAGCAAAATAAATATTAATATCAGCAAGTAGTTTGACAACATAAAGATTCAGATATGGATTTATTTTCGTTTTCGGTAAATATAAAAGGCAGATGGAACGAATTTATTTTGAGGCTCGGAAATCGTGCGTACCATTTTGGCTGGCGATGTGTAGAAAGGAAGCGGAAGTAGTAACGTTTTCTTTCTGCGCATGTATTTCTCAGTTCATCTATAAACCCCAGTTTTAAATTTTTTTTAAAATAATAATACACTTCATCATCATGTCGATTTTTATGAACATATACTTATCAACAAATTTTGATTTATTAAATTATACTAGACAATTACAAGGATCTTCTGCTGCAGAAGTATGTCTTCAGGGCAGTTTAGCTGCGATTCACTCAATAGACAGCAAAATGGCAGCAGCCGATACGGCATCGCTTACGACCGCTACGAAAACGTTTCAAAGTGTAAGGTAGCTTTTTAGTACTGTTCTCAAGTGTGTTTTTTTTTACCGTTTAAAACATTTCTTATAATGTGTGCATGTATTTTATGTTTTTCATGGTTATCCACACGTAAAATTAGAATTTAACTGCACTGTTTACATTGAAACCTGAATCTCCTGCACTCCTCCACCCCTCCCTCCAGGGATCCTCAAGTCCTCGACTTTTATCTTCGAAGTAAACTCCCTGATTTGACCCTCTAGGAGACAAGAAACCACCGGCAAAGCCTAACTCGTAATACAGCTACTGTAGTATTATCTGTACTTAGACAGTAGAATATCTTGGACCTTCACAACCAATTTCAAACAAGATGGGATGAACCATAACCCACAAAGTCCCTTCTTATATATATGAGAGCTGTCTTCGCTGTCAAGGGTCTCAACCTTTTGCCTTTGACTTGATTCTGATGTTGAAATATCGCCTTTTGAAAAAGCCTCGCAGATGTGCCAATGCGTCATAGTAGTGAACTCTATAACTAGTAGTACTAGTAGTATAAGGGGCACGCGCAGTGCATACGCGTCATTGGTTTGTCAAACGTCATTTGTCATAACGTTTTTGTTGTAGTTGTTTTTATGTAATTTCATATTTAACGTGATATGAGTTTCCTTTTTGCTTCAAGACTTTGGAAATGGTGGCAAAACTAGAATTTCACGGTACAATTTCAGTCTTGCTATAATTTGTGTGAAATCAGGTTGACTTTACCTAGCTACATGCTATGTACATGTTGTACACCTGCATGCTCTTTTGAAAGCGCATCGGTGTGCATGCGCGCACTCCAAACATCCTCAAGAGTCATAGATGTTAATGCGCCCTCTGGGCACATGAGGATCTATGCCTCTTGGAGATGCACGCATATGTGAGAGAGAGAGTGAGAGAATTACATCATATTTAGAGTATGTCTGCGTGGTGACGGGAGTTGCTTTTTTACGTCACCGCCACTGTCTGACTTTCTCCAGGTGTCAAGGTTTTTTACTGTTTTAATTTTTTTCTGAAAAGAATTAATTTTTACTGAAGAAGTTGAAAGGGTACAAAGCTGGCTAACAAACTCATGACATCCAATGTTCTTTCTCCAAACTAGCTATACACTCATAGGACCAACGCCAAGGGGAGGGTTAGGGTTGTGGTAAGTTAGGTGGGTGAGGGTCACGCTATCTGTCACCCCGTGTTTGTTTTGTTAAGCCGTTACTCTGGCGCTACTCTGTCCTTTCTTCATTTTAGCTGGTAACAGTGTCTAATAGCTAAGTCAGACCAGTGCAACTGCAGTTGACATAGATCACTTTGAACCCCCAGATATTGAATCGACTCATGGGAATCTGTGCATTTTGCAGACTCACTTTACATCCTTATAATAATAATAAGCGCATTAAATAGGCGCTTTATCCCAATTGAAAATCGGCTCAAAGCGCCGCCGCGAACTGAACCCAACAAGCACGCTCACGTGAATCACGTGCATTCACTCACACACTGAACGTAAACACAGAACTTTCACGTGGTGCTAAGGGCAAGCTCAAGCGAGCTACTGAAGTTTTTGGAAATTCAAAATCGTTTGTATTTGAAATTTGATTAAGTGGACTGAAACTGATACCAAAGTGGAGGGGGAGGAAGAGCCGGAGTACCCGGAGAAAGAACCCCCGACGGTCCGCCCGAATTAACGGTGACACTTACTAGAGGAGAAAAATCCGACGCCGGAACCCGTAATCCCTCGGATGAGTAAGCCACTGCAGACTTTTTTGCCAGGGTCCGTACGGTCTATGAACATTTGTGAAAGTTGTTAAAAAATGACAAGGCTTTTTCAGGGCCCTGGAAAGTCTGTCAATTTCAGTCCTTTTACCTAAAGTCTGTGAAAGTTTATAAAAAATGACTAAGTGCTGGCAAACTTTTGTCTACTTTTTTTTTTTTTCTCCCCCAATTTGTGACTATTCTATTGCGAACGATCATGCTGACACTTGTTGCAAGTGATTGATATTTAGCTCTGGTCATAAAGTGACTGCATGGCCTTTCTGCCAAACATTCTGATTGGTTGTTTACGCTTCTACGGAGCTCCGCCATTCGCTAAGCGTTCTTTTATTTTTTTAATCTCTTCATGCATTAGGCATGAAAGCTTCAAATGAACTGCTGATACAGAGTGATCTAATTAAAGTATGTAAACCTTCAGGCTTTAGTTTGGGTTTATGAAACATTTATGAAAAGTTTGTGAACTTCGTCCATGCTTTTTTGTACGGACCCTGTTTGCGTATCCAGGGCCTTCCATCCACAAGACTGAACTTGCGCATATATTTTTATGAGCCCATGCATGTTGTAAAGGCTGCTGTGAATCAACGTGCTCTTTTTGACCTTTTGCATAGATCGGCCTCGTTTGCATCCTAAAGTTGAGGGTGTTACTATTGGTTAAAGTGCAGAGTGGACTAGAAGATGTAGAGTTGCAGTTGCACATACTATAATTATGAAACTCATATGAACAGTGTGGACATATAAAAGCGTATTTCTGATAAAGATATGTATGAAGCGCACATAATTATTTAATCCACGATATTATCTACAATTAATTGTCTCAAAATATTGTTTCAAATATAAGTTTTGAAATTTGGTGTCACATTGTGTTCCGTCATCGAATATTTCGGTTCCGTTAGCCTGGTTTAAAAAAATATAATAATAATAATCAGTAATATATAACTCTTCTATTATAGCGCAGTATCCCCACAAAAAAAGGCTCAGAGCGCTTTACATGTAGATAATCTAACTAACTGAAATTAACTAACTAAAGTACAGACAACGTACAAAAACACAACCATTCATAGGTCCAAATGCACACTGACACAATATTAAAATAATAAACATAACATTTCAAGAGCCTGATCAGATATATACACGTTAATGGGAAAACGTAGAGTTTATCAATCCTTTTCAAATGCCAAGTTGAAAAAATATGTTTTTACTCTAGCCCTGAAAATGGCCAAAGATGGTGCATGGTGAATATCATGGGGAAGACTATTCCACACTTTGGGAGCTTGGAAAGATAAGGACCGCTGTCCAAAGGTTTTTAAGGACACTCTGGGGGTAGTCAATATTCTGTCGTCAGCGCCGGAGCGAAATACTCTGCCTGGTGTATAGACAGGGAGACTGTAAGAGAAGTATCAAAGGCATGAAAAACGAGGGAAGCAATTTTGTATTAGTTCTGAACTTCACAGGAAGCCAGTGTAACTGCTTAATAAGGGAGTGATGTGGTCACGCTTTGATTTTTTTCAGTACAAATCTTACTGCTTGGTTTTGAATCTTCTGGAGCCTGTAGAGCAGATCGTTCCACATATCAGACATTACAGAGTTACAGTAGTCAAGCCTTGACAAAATCTATTTGCTTACTGGCATCGTCTTATGGTACTGTCTAACAGAGCTAAGCCTCCTGAGGTCAAGATAGCATCAGCGGGACAGGTGAGACACATGATCGTTAATGGACAGCACATTATCAATATAAACACCTAGGTTTTTCACACAATTTTTGAGAGGCATGTCCATGTCCACAAACGATCAAGGACTCATCATGGGAGACACTCAGCCTGGAGCAAGTGCCTACCACAATGGCATCTGTTTTTCCTTCATTGAGCTTTAGCTTGTTGTCTGTCATCCAGTCCTTACATTGTCCCATCGCATGCAGAAGAGACGGGAATGTTTGAGAGGAGCATTTTTCTCAGTTCACCTGTGTGTCATCGGCATATTTGTGATGTTCACATCCTTTACGTCAGTGATATACTAAGTACACGGGTCAACTGCATGCTCTTCTGAAAGCGCTTCGATATGTGCGTGTTCGTGTTAGTGCGTGCGCATGCGCGCTCCAAACATCTCCAAGAGAGAATGGCATCGTAATTATTTAGAGTATTATGTCAGTGTCTGCATGGTGACGGAGTTGCCTCTTTTACGTCACCACCACTGTCAGACTTTCTCTAGAAGTCAAGGTTTTTTACGGTTTTAAATTTTTTCTGAAAAGAATTAATTTTTACTAAAGAAGTTGAAAGGATACAAAGCTGGCTAACAAACTCTTGCAATGTCCTTCTCCAAACTAGCTATATGCAAAAGGTCAAGTAAATATTACAAATATTATGGACTCTAATCTGGGTCAACCGACTTCCTATAAACGGTAGTTCATGTCTTCAATGAGACATTCAATTACAATATGCTCGGTAGCCACCCACGTAAGAAAGTAGTTCGCCAAGTTTCAAGCTTATGTGTACAGAAATGTTGGAGATTATCTTGTTTACAATTTTTACACACACACGCATGCACGCACACACACACACACACATACATACATACATACATACACACATTCATACACACATACGGCGTTTCGCACCAAATGTACATTCAGCAGTGAGGTTAGCGTAACTTGATATGATGTAATTTTTATCTTGTAACTTCAAATGTTAGAGGTTTAGCCTGCCCGCCTTTGACATCATGGACATGCTATTAAATTCGCCCCACCGCGACACATCCTAAAAAGTCCCTTCTATAAATAGTCCAAAAGCTATACCGGTCTACCGTGCGACCCCACCCCCCCCCCCTCCCCCCCAGTACTCAATAAGATGAGTTTTAAAGTATACCTTAGTATGTCCTGAGAGGTTTAAGCCATGTTCCCCTAAAATCCTTAGGCACTCGCCAGAGATATAGCCGATGGTGCAAGGTACCCCCCATTCACGCTCTTCGCGGATGCTAAAATGAGATTGAGAAACATCTTCCTCTAAATTAATCAGAATTCATTCCAGAAGCCCAAATCAGTCAATATTATGTTATGGCACACCTTATCTGTAGAAAACAGAATGAAAAAATATTGAATCTCTGGCTCACAGTGAAGGTATTTGTACACCCACTAAACGACCATTTCCGCGAAATCGCAAAAAGAGACAAAAATATTTAAACAGAGAAGTATGGTGTAAGCAATTTTTATGATCATTTTGCGTTCCTTTGCGTACTGGTAAAATGGGGGTAGGGCAGCAGAGTCAGCCACTGTGGCACCTAAATGCATCACAGCATCATAAAATCAGGTTGGGAGTAACTGTGGTACTCTAGCCTAACTAATAAAACCTAAAAAAGAAAAAAAAGACCTATCAGTTGTATACAAAATTTCTGAGGACAGCGGAAACAACTTATGTTTCCCAATTCGGCAATTTTAAATGGAAAAAAGCTATCATTTACCACGAATGTACCGTAAAGGATACCGACTTTCCTTATTTTCTTGCACTTTATGCTCACATTATTCAAACTTAATATGTAAAGAGAGGTCAAATTGAAATGGAATAACTTTAGTAATTTTTTCTAATTAAATTTGTGTATTTTTACAACTTGGGGGTAGGGATTCAAAATCAACCACTGTGGCACTCACAGTGATCACACCATCACCTAGTCAAGTTTATAATAATTGTGACATGCTGTTTTAATGATGTATGCCTAAAAATGGACTGCTAGTGCCATAGAAAATGTCTGAAGGCACATATTTTTTGTCTCTTTTGCGATTTCATGGAAATAGCCATTTACTGGGTGCACAAATACCTTCACTGTGAGCCAGAGATTCAACATTTTTTTTATTCTTTTTTTTTTTTTTTTTTTTTGTTTGTTGCAGAGAACGTAGAAGGGGGTGCCTTAACATAATATTGCCTGATTTGGGCTTCCAGAATGAATTTGGATTTATTTAGAGGAAAACGTTTCTCAACCTCATTTTAACATCCACGAAGAGCGTGAATTGCGCCATCGGCTATATCTCTGGTATGTTTCTAAGGATTTTAGGGGAAAATGTCAGCCTGGTGACGGAGTTGCCTCTTTTACGTCACCACCACTGTCTGACTTTCTCTAGGAGTCAAGGTTTTTTACTGTTTTAATTCTTTCTGAAAAAAATTAATTTTTACTAAAGAAGTTGACAGGATACAAAGCTGGCTAACGAACTCAGCCAATGTCTTTATCCAAACTAGCTATATCCAAAATTTCAAGTATGACAAAAATTATGGACTCTAATCTGGGTCAACCGACTTCCTATAAATGGTTGTTTATGTCTTAAATGAGACATCCCCACCCGGGTCTGCCCTGGGGGACTTGGGTGGGGTTAGGTACTTTTTAGTTCCCAGGGTCACCCTGGTCAGCCCCACAGGGTGAGTTTTTCTCTCTATTCTGGGGCATGTGTTTCTGTCTACTCGAGGTCCATTCACCTGTATTTGCCTTTTTAAAACTCTCCCTACTGTCTGCACTGCCTGTAGCTCTTGATATTGGATGTGTGTTGCTAAATGGTCTTAGCTTTATTTAGGCCCCATGTGTTAGGTTTATTTAATGTATTTGACCGGCTGGTGACATACATTCAATGTTCTGTTTAGTTTTTCTTTTCACAAGCAGTGCAGGCACGTCCTGAGAAAGCCTTGTTGCTGTCGGGACGTTAAGCAATGTACAATCAATCAATCATTAAATGAGACATTCAATTACATTATGCTTGGAGGCTCTCTTAGCGACCCCTTTAAGAAAGTATTTTGCCAAGTTTCATTCTTGTGTGTACAGAAATATCAGAGATTCTCTTGTTTACATACATACACACACACACACATCATACATACACACATACATATGCACATACAGCGCTTTGCGCCAAATGTACGTTCAGCAGCAAGGTTAGCGTAACTAGACATTATGTAATTTTTATCTTGTTACTTCAATTGTGAGCGGTTTAGGTTTGCCCACCTTTGACATCATGGACATGTTATTAAATTCGCTCCACCATGACCCATCCTAAAAAGTCCCTTCCATAAATAGAAGAGACTTAAAAAGGGAGAGAGATCGAGAATATCTCTATGAAATCCAGGCCCACTGACAGCCCAATCAACGAGTGATTGCTTACAGTCTGTAACACATCTGTTGTCATTGTAAGGCAGCATGCACCACATGGTGTTTTAGTTTTATGTTGTATTGTAAGGTCTACATTAGCTGTATTTTGTGCTTTGATATAGTCATGAGTACATGTAACTCCCGTTTTGTGTTTAGACCATGGAGGAAGGAATGCTCCAGCTAGGAGAACTTGATCTCACTTCCGAAGACTTCCTACTGGATGAGGTTGATGGTAAGTTGCTAGAATAATTACGATTGTAAACGGAATAAAAATTTGTAAGAATCATGTTAGAAGCAGAGTATACATTGTCAGGAAGGAGAGTGGGTGTGTCTCCCGAAAAACAGTGTCCCATCATCTTCCCTGTGTTTTTTCTTTAGTTTAAGTCAGTCTAATTCTCATCTGAAATATCTCAGGGTCGCAGAGTGAAACAAGATACAAAAGCAAATTTCTGGTAAGCTGTCATGTCACGTCGGGTGCATCTCAGACATGAAGCTGTGCATTATCAGGAACACTGCTTAAAATTTTGCCAATAATTTCATTAAAATGCTCTTTGGTTGTACATGTAGTCATTTAACTTTTTTCAGTTGTCGGACAGGAAAAAAAGATGTTCTTATTTTAACTTGTGTACTCTTTTAAATTTAATGTTTTGATTAATTTACAATAATTAAAGGGGCACTCCTGACCTTTTTTAACGCTTCAGTTCGCAAAAAGCTTTTACTGGGATTCAGTATACACACCCACTTAGACAGTGACCACCCTATTGTCCCACCAAATGCTTTCTTTCATCCGTTGAAAGCGAAAAGAGGCCACTGAAATCTTGTGACTGAACTCATTAAAAGATTGCTTCTGATAGGCGATGGTAGCTGATGTCATAACTATTTTATATACGACCTTAGGTCATCTGCATAATTATAACCAATCAGAGACAAGATGGCGGATAAACCAGCAAAGAAAAAAAGAAAGTATCAGTCGACTCGCACCAGCCGACAATGACAGACTCGGAATTGAAGAGAAGAAAGAGAAAGAGAGACAAATATCCCTAAGTAGAATTGACATCTGACAAGGGAATATAAGCTTGGCTTGGCTTGACCGCCCATCCGGAATTTGTCGCTTTCCTGCTATGTGAATCAGTAATCTGGCTACAGTCTTTGTCAATCTTCCTATAGTTCTGCGAGCACTAGTGATTTTCAGAATTCATGATCTTCAGTAGAATTTATCTCTTACTGATTTCGCAAGATTTTAAACATGTTTTATCATAAAGGTATGAGCTAGTTCATCAGATTTTATGCTGCAAGGATCTGAAAAATATGGTGTGTGTCAAAATTGTGGCACGGACATCGCTGGTCGTGACACGTTTTTGTCTCTGCGGGCACTCTGTCTCTCTGCTACAAATCCCTGAACAACTGCGCTCCTGCCTATCTCTCCAACTTACTTCACCCCTACACTCCTCCCCGCTCCCTCCGCTCCGCCTCTGACCCTCTCTGCCTCCACATCCCCCGCACCAAACTCAGCACTTTCGGCCCCCGCCCCTTCTCTGTATACGGTCCATCCGCCTGGAACACTCTCCCACTCTCTCTCCGTCAGAAACACTCTCCTCCTTCCAGTCCGCCCTCAAAACTCACCTCTTTCAACAGTTCTAGCACTATATCACCACACTTCCCACCCCAAGTCGACTGTCGTAATGTATTTCACTTTTTGTGGTACGCGAGCCGTTGTCTAAGCGTGCGTGAGTTGTGAGTGCGCGCTTAGAGTTATAATTATTGTAAGATAAGCGCATTATAAATACCGTAATTATTCATTTTTTAAACAGTTTTTACGTAATTTTATATGTTACGTGATATGAGTTTCACTTTTGCTTCATAGGCTTGAGAAAATGGTGACAAAACTAGAACTTCACGGTACAATTTCAGTCTTGCTATAATTTGTGTGTAACCAGGTTGACATTACCTAGCTACATATACTAAGTACACGGGTCACATGCATGCTCTTCTGAAAGCGCGTTGATGTGTGTGTGCGTGTTAGTGCGTGTGCGCGCGCTCCAAACATCTCCAAGAGGCATAGATTCTCATGCGCCTGGAGAGCGCATGAGGATTTATTCCTCCTGGAGATGCGCACGTTTGTGTGAGAGAGAGAGAGACGCAAGAGAGAATGACATCATATTTAGAGTATTATGTCAGTGTCTGCGTCGTGACAGAGTTGCCTCTTTTACGTCACCACCAATGTCTGACTTTCTGTAGGAGTCAAGGTTTTTACTGTTTTAATTTTCTGAAAAGAATTAATTTTTACTAAAGAAGTTGAAAGGATACAAAGCTCCCTAACGAACTCATCCAATGTCTTATCCAAACTAGCTATTTGCAAAGTTCAAGTAAATATGACAAAATTACGGACTCTAATTTGGGTCAACCGACTTCCTATAAACGGTTGTTTATGTCTTCAATGAGACATTCACATTACAATATGCTCGGAGGCTCTCTCATCAGGCAAACAATTTGACCTTTTGTGTGTTTCAGTCCACATACAGCAGAACCTGGAAGATGATATTGTGAAAGAAGCACTGAACAAGGTTTGAACAGTTTTTAAATCTATGGATGCTGGCTTGACCTTGCTGTCTGAAAATCACTGATGCACACATTCGGTTTGCACTGTCAGTCGCCTATGTGATACATGTGAATTTAACCATTTTCATCCTGACACACCCAGTTGCTTGAAATAAATTTGACTATGATAGCTTAAGGGTGGTGCCAGAATAGCTTGGCGCATGTGGCATCAAGCTATTCTGGCATCAACCTTGAACTAAAATGGTTGATCTATCTCCAGATCTGTAATATAGCCTTCAGAGGACAATAAGCAAATTTGTTTTGTACTTGTATTGAACCCATTTAGCCCTGATGCCCTACAGCAGGAGATGGACTGACCATGATAATTTAAGGGTAGTGCCAGATTAGGTGTCAACCTAATCTGGCACTACCCTTGAATTATCACAGTCAGTCCATCTCCTGCAACCGGCATGTAGCCATTAGGCAACACTTCCCATATTTCCAGTATTTTTCTCTAAAATGTATTTTTTCGAAAAATACTTACCGATGGCATTACTGTGTGGAAGGTACACTTAGCTTACCGATTTCAGCCTTAGAACCCTTTGTGTGTACCTACACAACCAGAGACGCAACTTTAGGGAGCTGTAACCACGAACCCTGGGTAGCCTTCCCTCCCCTCCCTAAGGTCACGTGAGCAGTGTAGTCATGCCAGTCTTACTCTTAGCTTACTGGCGGCAAGCGGGGTAGGTGGGAGGGCCCTCTGAGTAATGCAATTTGGTAAGTATTTTTCTAAAAAATAAATTTTAGAGAAAAATACATTTATTTCTTCAAAACCATTACCGATGACATTACTCTATGGAAGAATAGCGAAAAGGAGGAGGGTGCTGCCCAAAAACCCCACCACTGCAAAAAGCTTAGCGCAGCCCATGAGGGGCAACCTCCCGACGATTTCAGCTAAGTGTTACCTATGGCGCCTGAGGCGCTTGGAGGGAGTGTTGCGCTACTGAGAGGTCTCTGATGAGGGCCAGGTTGTCTCGTTGGCCTGAGAGGTCTCAAAGATAGAAGCGGGCGAAGGTCGACTCTGCTCGCCACCCAACAGTCGCTACAATGTCTCAGACGGCGCAGTTGCGGTCGAATGCGACGATCATGGTGACAGCTCTGACCTCATGAGCCCGTATCCGCAGTTACTTAGCCCCCTCCGGGGAGAGATCCTCGTATGCGGAGTGGATGACCCATCACAGCCAGGATGATATCGTCTGGGCAGAAATATCGGCTCAGCCCGAGGCCAAGGGCAGGAAAAGATGGGAGTGGCCTCTCCTGACAGGCTTCACTCTGCGAAGGTAGATCTTTAACGCTCGGACCGGGTCAAAACCCGAGAGCGGGCGGAGACTCATCACCTGTGCCACGGCCGAGGGGAGTCTATTCTTGGCCACGAAGGCTGGGTTGGTCAGGAGTTGTACTGAGCCATCAGCCCTGAACTGTAGGCAGGTCGGGTTCACAGACAGCGCGTGCAGCTCGCTAACTCAGGCCGCTGTGGCGAGGGCCAAGAGGAAGCAGGTCTTCCTGGTCATGTCCGCGAGGTGGGCCAAGGTAAGAGGTTGGAACCGGCTCGAGTTCAACCAGGTCAACACCCAAGGGAGGTCCCAGCGCGGAACGAGAGCGGGAGACCGGACGCTGTAGCTCGAAGTGAGCCATCAGGTCTGAAAGATCCTTGCACGCTACCGGGTTAGGTAGGCCCAAGTGCCGGTAAGTGTCTGCACTCATGGAGAGGTAGCCTCTGATGGTGATTGGGGCCAAGTTCTTCTTTCTGAACAGCCACAAGAAGAATTCGGCCAGCTGATGCCTGGTCAGTGCCGTGGGGGATAGGTGCTCCAACTCGCACCAGGACTGTAGGACCCTCCGCTTGCCCTCGTGCACATGGTGTGTGGATGGTCTATCGGCTGCCGCGATCGCCTCCACTACTGCATTCGAGAAACCTCGTGCTGCGAGGTCTTGCCGCACAAGCGTCAGGCGTGAAGTAGGTGTCTCTCCAGGCAATGGTGGAAGAGATTCTGCCTGGGCCGCTTCAGTATCATGTGAGACGTGGGAAGCCAGAGAGAGGGTCCGTGGCGAGACTCAAGAGGTCAGTCGTCCAGCTCCTGTTCCAATTGAACAGGGCCATACGGAGTAGGACCATGTTGCATCCCCTGAGCTTCAGCAGGACTTTGGGCACCAGCACCTAGGGAGAGTAAGCATAGGCCATGATGTCCTCCCAGGAGACGGACAGAGCATCCACTGACCAGGCGAGCGGGTCCGGGATGGACGAGACAAAGAGCGGGAGCTGCTTGTTCCATCTGGTCATGAACATTTCAATCATGGGCGTCTCCCAGTGCACACAGATCATCCGGAAGATGTCCGGGCGGAGAGACCACTCGGTGTGGAGGAGCTGACCCTGCCAGGAGAGGGAGTCCGTGACAACATTCAGATGGCCTGGGATGTGCTGTGCCCGAAGCGAAATCCCGTCATCCCTGCCCCACAGAAGAATCTGGTACAGGAGCATGCAGAGGGATGGGGACCGCGTACCGCCTTGCTTCTGAATTTAGGCCACGACTGTCGCATTGTCAGACAGGATGTAACTTCCTAGCCGCGGAGCCGTGACTCCCAGTTGATGAGCCCCAACCAGATGGGTTTCAACTCCAACCAGTTGATGTGCTCGTCCCAGAGGTCCATCGGTCACTGACCCGAAACTGCATTGAACTCCAGCTGTAAGTGCGCTCTCCAGCCGACAAGGCTTGCGTCCGAGCAGAGCGAGAACTGAGGAGGAGGGAAGAAGAGGGGCACTCCCGTCTTCAGCAAGACGGGTCTGTCCATCTCTGAAGGTGAGGCGTATTCAATGGCGAAACTGGGATGAGGGCGTGAGATCACCCGAGGATGGCCGCCAGTGGAGTAGAAGATGCAGCTGGAGCGGATGCGAGTAGAGCCTGCCGAGGGGTAATAGATCCGCCGCTGTGTTCATGAGACCCAGGAACTGAAGCCAGGTCCTGGCTGGGACCGCCTCCACGAGGGAAACTTGGTGGGCGAGAGCCACCAACTTCTGGACCCGGGCCTCCGGTAAAGGCACTCTGTTCAGGTCGGTGAGGAACTCCATGTCTAGGTGGACGAACCTGCAGGACGGAACGAGATCTGACTTCCCCATGTTGACCACAAAACCGAGCTGACGAAAAAGCGCCAGGAGCCCGTCCCTGTCCGTCTCTAGTGAGGCTAGATCCTGGTTCATGAGGAGCAGGTCGCCTAGATAGTTGGAGGTCGGGCTTGAGGAAACCTGCCTGGTCTTGGTCACCACGGCATCCATAATCCTCGTGAAGACCCATGGGCTGAGGTTGAGTCCGAAGGGAAGGGCCCAGAACTGGTACACCACCCCACGGAAGGTGAAGCACAGGTAATGTCGGGTCGCAGGATGGATGGGAACGTGCAGGTGCGAGTCCGAGAAGTCCAGACTGACTGCAAAGTCCATAGGTTGAACTGTAGCTCTTAACGCTCTTGCCATTTCCATGCGGAAGGGGGGGGGGGGGGGCGACAATAAACTTGTTCAGAGCTGAGAGGTTTATGACGGGTCTCCACTTGCCTCCAGGCTTGGGAACCACGAAGAGGCGGCTGTAGAAGGCCGGGGAATCATGGCGGGCTACTACCTCCGTGGTGGCCTTCTGTAGCAAAGCGAAGATCTCGCCCTGAAGAGCGACAGCCTTGTCGTGGTCGACCGGCACGCGAGTCCAGAGGGGGGTGTGTCGCAACGGAGGGGGGGGGGGGGGGGTCTGAAAGGAGATCTGGAGGCCGAGACAGTGGAGAGAATCCAAGGGTCGTCCGGCAGCAGCGATCGCCACACGTCACTGTGCAGCGAAAGCCTCCCACAGACTCGAGACCCTGCAGGAATCGGCAGGGGCGAAGTCAGGGGTGAGTCACTGGGCCCTCCCATGCCTAGGGCCTCTGGGCGTTCCTGGGCCAGGAGGGGGTCGGGGCCGGAGGGGGGGCGGGTGCGAGCGGCAGTGGCCTGATGACTGGTTCTGGTGACTGGCCAGGAGGAGGGACGAAAGCTTCGCAGGGCGTGAGCCACAGCCGTGCGGGGAACCCGAAACCGAGAGGAGTCCACTCTAGGAGTCCACTCTAGGAGTGCTAGGCCACAGGTCCTTAGCTGAAACCTTCACTTTCTGCCAGGAGTGTCCGAAGAGGTGAGAACCTCCAACAGGGCTCTGGCGGAGCTGACACAGGAAGGTCGCGGGGAGGCCAGGGCAACACTTCAGGATGGCGTCGCATCTCATCAAATCACAGTTCGCTGCTGCCACCAGAGCGTTGGTCGCGGCGTGGTATACTGCGCGATTCGCCATCTTAGCCAACGTGTGGGTGTCACGCAAGGGTGTCTCCTCCAAACGCTCCAAGAACTCTTCCACAGTATGCACCACTGCCTGTGTCGCCAGATCCAGGAAGCCTGCACAAGCCAGGGTATTGCAGATCAACATTGCCCTGCTGAGTGACCCGCATACCAAGCTTGACGGAACCTTATATCCATGTCCACCGGGCTAACGATTGTCCATGAAGAACCCCTTGCCTTGAATCAGATGCACATTGAAGGCGTCGGTAAGGTCCCGAAAGTCCGGCAGCTGAGGAAGAGACTTGAAACGCTTGGCCTGGAATGGGGCATCCTCTTAGGCTGAGGCCTTCCTCTTGATAGGACGGGATGGCGGGCACGCGTCCAGAGGTAGAATGGCTGCGATCAGCTATGAGACCTCCTCCAAAGCATGACAGGTCTCAGCCCCCGAGGAAACATCTCCTGCGGCATAGGGTGCAGCAGGGGGGAATGGGCTGCAGGGGAAAGAGGTAGGAAGACTGTCATGAAAGGCCAGGGCCGAAGCTGAGTCCTCCAGGTGAAGACTGAGGATGGCCCTGTCGTAAGCCGGAGGGGAATAGTCCCGAGGGGGAGACAGGCCGGTAGCGCAAGTCTGACGAACGATTGGCGAGAGCCCACGCGGGGAGCGAGGGGGGGGGGGGGCGGGGCAAAGGTCGAGGGGTACACTTAACGAGGCGGTGCTCAGGCTGACGCCAATACTCTATCGCACTTACCTAAGAGCTCGCTCGCTGGGGGCGAGAGTGAAAGCTCCTCCTCCGGTATTTGTTTTCTCAAAACACATTACCGATGGTATGACATTGTGGAAAAGCCCTTAGCTAGCCTAATTTTAGCCAAAATTTGGTTGTGTCCGTATAAGGGGGTGTTGGCAGGAGTGGGGCGCCATAGACCAGGCCATGGCCTGAATACTATTCAGAATAGTCTCCCCTTATTCCCACCCGGTACGAGAATACCCGTCATCCCCCAGTTTAGTTCTTAGCTAGCGCTAGGAAGGTTGTGTCTGTCCGTGCTGAGCGTTTTGATCTTGGACCGGTCTTCTGACCTTGGTGGTTGTGAGCTTGGACGGTGTACTTGGAACTTATGTTCTGGGGAGCTTGAGTCGGTGGGACTGATTGCTCTCTGCTGGGACGGTTCTCTTTCGTCGACTGGGGGACTCACTTGCCGACGAGTTAGCTGTTGGGACTTCGAGCTCACTTGACTGGCGCTGTGACGAGACTGCGGAGCCTGGCCGGTCGTGACTGGCGACGATTTTCTGCAACCAGCTGACAGTGGGTCCACTTCGGGGGAGACTGAGACGTGGGTTGCTAACGTTTGCCGCCATGGACAGGTAATATCTCGGTGGATGCCCTCGACCGGCGCTCTAGGGTGGGAAGGAGCGCCGAGCGTAGGCACGCGCTGTACTCTTTCGAATTCGATGAGGTTCGTTTCGTCATCGCGCGCGTTTTTATTTTTGCGTGACCTCGGAGGCCACGCTCGCTCGTTTCTTCATTGTACCCTCTTGTTACAGATACCAGGTTCGTACCTGCACGTTGTGTGGCGACTTTCAGTGGCCATCGGACGAGCATGCAGTTTGCCTACCCTGTGCTGGTTGCGATTCGACCAATACGTGTGTGGTGTGCGCCCCATGGCTGGAAGAAAGATGGTCGCAGCTGTGGGGATTTTACTGCCGAGAACGACCGACTCCTGTCAGGGAACGACTGACAGACCCGGTGCGGAGTACCAAGACGGGAACCAAGCCGGTTCCAGTGGCTAAGGCGTCCCGAACAAAAAAAGTTGGCAAGTCGCAGACTATCGCGGAGGGCCCCACTGAGGTTACCCTTACCGTGGCGACCTTGAGACCTGATCCTGACCCTTTGCAAGCGGACGGGATTACAGTCGGTACACCTCTGGAGAAGGCAGACAACTATGGTCCTTCCCCCGGACTGGCGTCGGCAACCGAGTCTACGACGCTTCCAGTCCAGAAGCACTTGGCGGAGCACAGGCATGACAGGAGGGAACGACCACGCACCAGTAGTCACACGGTGACACACGAGTCTCGCTTGCACCGGGACACGGCCTCGAGAGCTGACCACTCTACTACCCACCGACAGCCCAAAGTGGGAACACGACGGATGCACGAACCAGACGACAGGGCTCGATCCTCGTCTAGATCTCAGGTTAGTGGTGGCATTCCGATCTCTTCCGTTGTGTTAGTTAGAGACAGCCCACGATCAAGACGCAGCCTTCGCCTCTTCAAATCCCTGGTCGCCGCTACCGCTCTCGCGAGGGTAGCTCTTCGGACAGGAGTGGTTACACTGACGCACGCAGACGGCTGTCGCTTAGCGAGTCAACGTCGGCGGACCAGTACTGTGGGGCCGAGGCGACATGATAGTCCTCACTCTTCCTTTCGTGGGTCTTCTTATCGGAGCTGCCATCGTCGTAGACGGTCGCCCTCGCGGGGCCCTCCGGAATCACGTCGGACCCAACCAGCCTCGCACAGCTCCCGCTCCTCACGCCGCAGCCGTTCCCCGCGGGATCGCCACCACGTCGCTCGCTCCGACTCTCTCACTTTCGCTGCGCCGCAGAGCTCGCCTCGTCGTCTCAGCAGACGCCGGTCAACACACCGGACAGCCTCTCCACCTCCCCGCCCAATGACAGCTATGGCTCCCTTTGGTCCCGCTAAGGCTCCCGATTCCTCACTTCTTCCCGCTATGGTGGATGACGCCATCAGCCTGGCACCGGAGGACTCGGTGTCGGCCTGGCTGGAATCCTCCCCTACCCCTCGCTCTCAGTCACAGGAAGATGCTGAGATCCCTCCAGCTTCACTGAGTCACAGGACGGAGACCATGCGCGCCCTTGACGAAGCGGCTCGACTCATCGCGGCGGCTCTACCGGCGGAAGATTGCCCTTCTTCTCCCCCTGCTAAGAAGAGAGCGTCGGCCTTTGTGGACTCCGAACTTCACGTTAAACGCTTCAAGTCCCTGCCGCAACCTCCTGGGTTCCGAGACATTCGCGATGCCTTCTCCTCTCACCTGCTTCAGGGGGCTCTCGGGGACGCCGGCTTCTTCTCTGACAACAAGTGGCCTGCAGACCTGGCGATCGCGTTCCGACAGAGCTGGTACGCCGGACATTCGCAAGCTTTTGCATGCCCGCTTCCGGCAGTGGATCCCCTGGCGCTGTCTTGTGCCAGCCTGTTTCGACGAACTGGCTTCACCCCGGGCCTGAATCCGACGGCTTCACTCATTCGCAATGCACTTGCTTCAGCGGGATTTTTGGATTTGGCAACACAGGCCATAGTTCGGCGCGTTGAGGAAGCATGGGATCCTACCATCGCCCCACTTCTGACAGACATCCTAGCCTTGGCGGTTTCTGGTAACCGGGCGGCCTACAATACCTCAGTTAACGCCATGGCAGCGGCGGCGAACTGCGACCTCATGCGTCGGGATGCGGTGCTCCGAGCCTGTACACTTCCGGCTGATATCAAGAACCAGCTGCGACGGGCCCCCGTCGGCGGCGAACTCCTCTTCGGTCCACACTGGCAGGCCGTTAAGGAGTCGAATAAGGATCTGTGGCCTACCCGCGTCGCTCCCCATCGCTTTCCGCCAGCCCGCAGGCCTGTGGGTCGAGTCTTGCGGCCCGCCAGACCCCCCGCTCGCCCCTTCACCAGTCGTGGACGTCTCCCCCCCCGTAAACCTGCCTTCGGTCGTCCCGGTCCACCGAATCCCTCTTCCTCGGACACCGCCGCCCCCGGTTGGCCTAGACCTGCCCGACGTCCCTTCGGGCGGGGACGGGCCCGTTGACTGCCCACCGTCTCCGCCTCCGCCGATCGCTCCCGGGTCTCCTGTCGGCGGAAGGCTAGCACTACACAGCGTCGCCTGGAGGGCGCTGTTTCCCGACGACCCGTGGATCCTGTCGACTGTTTGCCAGGGCCTTCAGCTGTCCTTTCGATCTCCCCCTCCTCTGCGCCGGTCCCCACTTTGGACTGCGGTGCCGACCGACCGGCTCAGGGCCGACGCGCTACGCAACGAGGTGGACGCGCTGCTCCGGAAGAACGCCACGGAGGTGGTGCTACGACACGACACCCCAACCTTCTACAGCCGTCTGTTTGTCGTTCCCAAGCCGGAGGGCAAGTGGCGCCCAGTGATCGACCTATCTGCCCTGAACAAGTTCATAGTCGCCCCCGCCTTCCGTATGGAGACCGCTCGAGCCCTCCGAGCCGCGGTGCAGCCCATGGACTTCGCCGTCAGCCTCGACCTGTCCGACGCTTACCTTCATGTTCTGATGCATCCTACGGCCAGACGCTTTCTTCGCTTCGCCTTCGCCGGAGTAGTCTACCAGTTCCGCGCCCTCCCTTTCGGCCTCAACCTCAGCCCGTGGGTGTTCACCCGGATCATGGACGCCGTTGTTGCCAGGGCCAGACAGACGAGCTCAAGTCCTACGTCGAACTACCTCGACGACCTACTCCTGAGGAACCAGGTAGACTCCACTCTGGAGAGAGACAGAGACGCGTTCCTAGTCCTCCTCGACTCTCTGGGGTTCATTGTCAACATGGGCAAGTCCGACCTCTCACCGTCCCGCCGCTTTGTTCACCTGGGAATGGAGTTCCGCACCGACCTGAACGAAGTGCGGCTTCCGGCGGCTCGTATCAAGAAACTCGGCGATCTGGCGCGACACGTCACACTACAGGACAGCGCCACTGCACGCGTGTGGTTACAACTTCTGGGGTTGATGAGTGCGGCAGCCGACCTGCTTCGCCTAGGGCGACTATACTCCCGGCCTGTGCAGCTACACCTGTTACTGCATTGGCGACCCTCGAAGGACGACATCGACGCGCTGGTTCCGGTGCTTCCGATGTTACGACCTCACCTCCTCCGCTGGGCAGACCCTATCTGGCTGGCTTCAGGAGTCCCACTTTATACGCCACCTCCTCACCTGTCTCTCTGTGTCGACGCAAGCCTCACCGGTTGGGGAGCTCACCTACTACCTTCGTTCACCACAGTCTCGGGTCTTTGGCCTCAAGATCTCCTGACCCGACACATCAATTGGTTAGAGCTGAAAGCGGTTTGGCAGGCCTTGATGACGTGGGACTCGCAACTCCGGGGACAGGAGCTCCTGGTGCTGTCCGACAACTCCACCGTCGTCGCCTACCTACAGAAGCAGGGCGGGACCCACTCTCCATCACTGTGCATCCTCCTGTACCAACTGCTTCGCTGGTGCGAGGATCGGGATATCACCCTGCGGTCCAGGCACATTCCAGGGCATCTCAACGTGCTCGCCGACTCCCTGTCGCGACGAGGACAGCTCCTCCACACCGAGTGGACGCTGCGACCGGACATCTTCCAGATGATCGGGGCCAAGTGGGAGACCCCCATGATAGACCTCTTCGCGACCCGATGGAACCACCAGGTACCGCTGTTCGTCTCACCAGTGCCAGACCCGCTAGCTTGGGCGGTCGACGCGATGTCCATTCCCTGGGACGGGCTTGTCGCCTACGCGTATCCTCCGTCGGTGATGGTTCCCAAAGTCCTCCTCAAGCTCCGCGGCTGCAACACGATCCTTTTCCTGGTGGCGCCTTTCAGTTGGACCAAGTCGTGGACGACGGACCTGTTGAACCTAGCCACGTGCCCGCCACTACAGCTACCCTGTCCGCGCACGATGCTCAAGCAACCTCGTCAACCACTGTTTCATCCGTGCCCAGAGCGGCTCCTCCTACACGCCTGGAGGTTGTGCGGCGCGCCCTCACCAGCAGAGGCTTCTCTAGTGCGGCAGTGGAAGCTATCGCTGCTGCACGCAGACTCTCCACCAGGCGAGTTTACGAGGGAAAGTGGAGAGTGCTTTGCAACTGGTGTGGTGACAACGACCTCCCCCCTACGGCTTTGACGACACCACAGTTGGCGGAGTTCTTCCTCTGGCTTTTCAACTTCCAGAGATTGGCGCCAATTACCATTCGGGGATACCTTTCCATGATCGCTGACACTTACCGTCACCTGGGCCGGCCCGATCCTGGTGGCTGCAAAGACCTCGCTGATTTGATGGCACACTTTGGCTTACAACGCCCGGCGTTGTGTTCGCTGTTGCCTAGATGGGACCTACCTTGGGTGCTGACGTGGCTCAACTCCGTCCGGTTTGAACCCCTGCAGTTGGCGCGCTTGCCGGACGTTACTCGAAAGACGTGCTTCCTGTTGGCCCTAGCCACGGCGTCCTGGGTCAGTGAGCTTCACGCGCTGTCCACACGAGCAGATTGCCTGCAGTTCCGGACAGACGGTTCCGTGCAGTTGCTACCTGAACCATCCTTCCTGGCCAAGACGCGGTCGCCTTTGACGAACCCACAGATGATGACCATTCACCCATTACGTACGACAGACTCCACCCGGGAGACCAGACAACAGGACCCGGTGAGAGCATTACGTGTATACCTGCGCAGGACCAAGCCGCTGCGCCGAGGACGTACCCGCCTCTTTCTCCCTTTGTCCCCAGGTAGACTCGACATCTCAGCACAGACCATCTCCTCCTGGATCCGTTGGGTGATCCGCTCTGCCTATCAGGACCTCGCCCCAGGTGCAGCCCAGCTTATGAACATCAGAGCACACGAGGTCAGAGCCATGGCCACCAGTCTCGCCTTCGACCGCAACTGTGCAGTCAAGGACATTGTGGCGGCAGTGGGATGGCGAGCTGAGACCACGTTTACTAGATTCTACCTGAGGGACCTCTCCACCCAGAGGCAGAACCTCGCCTTGGTGGGAGACATCACGGCGGCGCAACACTCCCTCCCGGCGCCATAGGCGCCGTAAGTATCTTAACTAAAATTATCGGGAGTGTGCTCCGGGAGGGCGGGTCTGAGGGTTGGTCTGTTGGCAGGAGGGGCGTCTTTTCGGCACCCGCCTCCTCTTCGGAATTCCACAATGTCATACCATCGGTAATGTGTTTTGAGAAAACAAATGAATTTTTCATTAAAATGCATTTTTTTGAAAAATACTTACCGATGGTATGACTCGAAGGACCCTCCCACCTACCCCGCTTGCCTCAAGTGCGCTAAGGAACTAAACTGAGGGATGACGGGTATTCTCGTACCGGGTGGGAATAAGGGGAGACTATTCTGAATAGTATTCAGGCCATGGCCTGGTCTATGGCGCCCCACTCCTGCCAACACCCCCTTATACGGACACAACCAAATTTTGGCTAAAATTAGGCTAGCTAAGGGCTTTTCCACAATGTCATACCATCGGTAAGTATTTTTCAAAAAAATGCATTTTAATGAAAAATTCATTTTCACCCGTGGAGTGATGAGGTGAGTAGGCCCGAAGATGAGAGTCACAGCAGCTACGTCGCGGAGAGCGGGGCCGCTGGTCAGTGGGACGTCCATCCTGTGAGCTAGGAGCATCGCATTGTGAGGCAGAGCGCTGACGAGGGGAAGAGGTCCGTGAACAAACTGGGGGCCTGTCCGCCCCGGAGCTTCTGGGAACTGTCGCCAACCCCGGAGATGCACGACTTGTGGGAGACTGCCGAGGAGGCGAAGGTGCATACCCATGCCGTCCCGTCCGAGCTCCGCCGCGCGCTGGAAAGGGCTGCAGGCAAGAATCCACGTTGAGCATTTGCCTGTGGATGTCTCTGCGGTGCACCCTGTAAGGTCTCAGCCACCACAATCAGGGAGCCATGAGAGACCGATTGCTGTGTCAGCCACCACAACCGGGGGGGCATGCGAGACGGAATGCTGTGTCTCCGCCCCCACATCCGGGGGGTCCTGGGAACCTGACTGTTGCATCTGGCAGGAAGAAGGCCCCACAATGTCCGAAGTCGCGCGTCTGCAAAGGCCTGGGGGGCCTGGTCAAGTGGGGTTGGGTGGAGGGATGAGCGCCGACCGGTCTCGTGCCGATGAAATGGGCGGATCCTTGGACTTCGACGAAGGCCATCCCCGCCGATAGAATGCCCAAAGCTGGGACCACTTCTGCTCCTTCCATGCAGAGCACTTCTCACAGGTACGGGAGGAAGAGCAGTCGGAGCATAGAAGACAGAGAGAGTGCGAGTCAATAGGCCACTGAAAGCCCTTACACTTCTTACAGGTGCATAATTGGGCACTGCAACAAAAAGCAAAACTGCATGAAAAACAACCGCACGGGTCCATTAACGAAAGGACCCGTGAAAGGAACCCACGCACACTCATCGAGCACTAAGTCTGGTCGAGTCACAAAGCTCATAAATTTCCACGGGTGATGCCAACGCCGGTCATAAATCGAGAACGGCCCTCTTGTAGGCATAACCCGAGACCTTACCTCGCCATCTTCTCTCCGAGTATCAAGCTTGCCAAAACAGGGTAGCCGTAGAACGCAATCCAAACCAAACCAAGCCAGAAGGCTGAACTGGTGAACTGTTCTCACGTAAGCTAAGCGTAAGACTGGCATGACTACACTGCTCACGTGACCTTAGGGAGGGAAGGGGAGGCTACCCGGGGTTCGTGGTTTTAGCTCCCTAGAGTTGCGTCCCTGGTTGTGTAGGTACACACAAAGGGTTCTAAGGCTGAAATCGGTAAGCTACGTGTACCTTCCATATAGTAATGCCATCAGTAAGGGTTTTGAAGAAATAATGGGGCCATGCAGCTAAATGGGTTAATACAGTGGAGACAAGGATTGGGGTGTGTTTGTATTTCATCCCTTGACCGCTGACGGTAGCGTTTGGCAGAAAAATGCTGAGTTGTGTCTCTTATCTGCCAAGCAGCATTGTGAGTAATGTTGCTAACAATATCATTCAGTTACAAAAATGCATAACGGTATGCATATTTTCTGCCAAGCAGTATTGTCAGTACTTATCAGTGGGGTAAAACTAATAATTTTTTTTCATTTTACAGGGTGTAGATCTACGTCAGTATTCCAAAGAGATTGAGCGGGAACTGTTGGAGGTTGAAAATGCTTCTGTTCAGGACTGTATCTTTTGCACAGTGGTATTGACCATAGATGTGGTAGTCAACTCACTTTTACAGTAGTAAAATTTGTTTGAAGGGACCACCCTTATGGGAGATTACCTGTCATTAAGGACCATCATCTAGGTGGCCACAGCCACCTAACAGATGGTCTTTAATGACAGGTTGCACTTTGCCCTTTTAAAACGCCTCTTCAGAGAGCAGAGCACCTGTCTTTTAGGACTTTTTTTTTTCTAAAGAGGGGTTTGTTCAAAACAAGACCTACTGTACTTTCAGTTCAGTCGGTCTGTCTCTAGAACTGTAAAATGTAGTACAAATCTTGAATTGAGAAATTTTGACCTTAGGACTAAGTGCTTGAAATTACATCACTGTTCCTATTGATGAAGTGAAATCCCAATGGATTTTTTGTTTTGTTTTGCCAGTGCTTTTTTACTTAACGTAACATTACATTGTGCCTTCCCTTTCTGTAACTGATGATTGTGAACCTGCTATCTTTGTTTGTGGGATATTTTTTCATATCTTTTTAAAACTTGTGTTCTCGATGAGTACCGCACTTTGTCCTTTGACTGAAGCCCAGATATTAAGGAGAGCCAGAATATTGCCAGCCTCCATGGACAGATTGCAGCCTGTGACACAATTCTCGAGGTGAGCACATGTAAATGAAGCTTGCATATGTACAGTCCTTTCACTCACAGCTTTTGACAAATGTTGGGTTTTACTCGTTCAAGATGTGCGGCATCTGGATATGCGGCTTTATGCTGTGTATACGTTATTACGTATGCAGCACATTTAGAATTGGTTAAACCATTTATCCCCGATACAATGTAGCAGGATGGATCAACCATGATAATCCAAGGATAGTGCCAGATTGGCTTGGTGCACTGCAAAAGGAGATGGATTGACCATGATATTCCAATGGTAGTGCCAGGATAGCCTGGCGCCTATGGCGCCAGGCTAATCTGGCACTACCCTTGTCTTATTGTTTGATCCATCTCCTGCAACTGGTACACAGTTGTTAGATAACAGCTCCAAAATTTGCAGGGTTAAAGTTTTAACAAGACCAAAAGTTGGTATGCGGACAAAGGGAAGCCACTCATAGAGCTGACCCTTGACCCCTTTCTTATGGCACTAAATCACCAGCTCATGACAAAATACAAGACACTCCACATTCCTTAACCCATATCATTTGGAATACACCGGTGTGTGAAATAAGTTTGACTAAAATAGTTCAAGGTAGTGCCAGAATTGCTTGGCGCCTCTAGGTGCCAAGCTAAGAGGCGCCAAGCTATTCTGGCACCACCCTTGAACTAAAGCCATTGGTCTATATCCTTATCTGTAAGTACTATAATGTAGCTTGCATATGGCAGTGTACAAATTTGAAGCCTTTAGCCTCAGTGTTATATGGGTTAAACTGGGTGATTTTCATGAATTTTGGTTTCTCTGAAGTTTTGTATATTTTTTCACCATGAATACATGTATAGATATGTCTTGGATATATCAGTCTGAGACTGAGAGATGTGTCAGTATTGAGAAGGAACAACCTTGAAGTTAAATGCTGAATGGTTTTGAGAGTGAACTGAATAGCGGATCCACTCAGGATTTGCAGCATTTCTTGTGTTTTTTTTCTGTCTTTTTGTAAAATCCACCCTTGTATACAGTTGACTTCATTTAACCCACATCATGCTGAGGCTATAAGCTTCAAATGTGTACACTGCCATATGCAATCTACATTGTGGTACGAACAGATAAGGATATAGACCAATGGCTTTAGTTCAAGGGTGGAGCCAGAATAGCTTGTTTTTAGATTTTGGCACTACCCTTGAACTATTTTAATCAAACTTATTTCACACACTGGTGTATTCCGAATGATAAGGGTTAATTAATGGATGGTTTTGAGAGTGAACTGAACAGCGGATCCACTCTCAATATTTGCAGCATTTATTGTTTTTTCTGTCTTTTTGTACCCCACCCTTGTGTACAGTTCACTTCATTGAACTTACTTCAGATGTACTGCATACATGTGTGTGACTTCTCATCATGTATCAGTAGTCTGCATGTCTCAAATGAGTTAACCCTTTCATCCTGATACACTATTGCTTAAAATGAATTCGACCATCATAGTTCAAGGGTGGTGCCAGAATAGCTTGGCGCCTGAGGCGCCAAGCTATTCTGGCACCACCCTTGAACTAAAATGGTTGATCTGTAATGTAGCTTTCGTGGGACAATAAACAAGTTTGTAAAATTTCAGCCTCAGAATGTAATTTTGGTTGGATATGACAAAAGTCAGATGTGTAGCAATGCCTTTTCAGAGACCTTGACCACACTTTGCTGATAACAAGCTTTGGTTGTTGGTAGCGTTTTTTTGGTGTTGTGGTGTTTCTATAGGAATCACCATGACAAAAACCGCTACTGACAGCCAAATGGTTAGAAATAAAGAATCCCCTGGCATTTTGCTGTGTCTGAAGTTTAGTCAGTTAAAATTGTGTGCTGAACTGTGATTTTGTACCGCACGGCTGACAGCTGTAAGGCCCAAAATCATGGACCATGTTACACAGACATCACTTTGTGTGCAGAGGATGGAGCAGATGCTGAATGGTTTCCAGAGTGACTTGAGCAGCATATCCACCGAGATTCAGTCCCTGCAGGACCAGTCCATCGCCATGAATGTCAAGCTCAAGAACAGACAGGTAACAACTTCTCTTTTTTTGCGGGGAGCGCGGGCGGGTGGGCTCACAGTGACTAGAGCTTAACACCCTTGTACATGCAGCCACTGGTACTGTTGGCAGTACCGGTGGCTATATGCACAAGTGGGTTAATTGCTTAGAAAGGATGTTCTCTTGTGAAAGAGTCAGATCACTGGGTCATGCACTGGAACTGAAACTTGAATGCACCGACTTCTGCTGGTATTGTGGTGAGAGAATATTGCCTTGTGTCCACTGCAGTTTCCCCCTAAAAGTATAGTTACCGCAATTGGCCTCGATGCTCCACGGCAGGAGATGGATCGACCATGATCATTCAAGGGTAGTGACATATTAGCTTGGCACTTGATGGCGCCAAACTAATCTGGCACTACCCTTGAATTATCCATGGTCGATGCGCCTTCTGCAACTGGTGCATAATTGTTAGGTGACACCTCCAAAATATGAGAAATGCGGCCTTGGGTTTAAACGGGTTAACCCCAGACTGCTACTGACGATATCGTTTGGTGGGAAAAAAACGCATAACCACTGAGCAGTACCGTCGGTGGCAGTTAACCCATTTAAACCCCATGGCCACATATCCACATTTTTTAAGTGACACTTAAAATCTATGTACCAGTTGCAGGAGATGGATCATCCATCTCCTGCTGTAGCACGTTGGGTCTAAATGGGTTAAGGGTATAACTAACTTGTGTGTGATAAACTTTACTGTCAGTCATTTCTGCATGTGAACTTAGTAATGGATGTATCATGATTTTCAGGCAATCCGGGGAGAGCTGAGTCAGTATGTGGATGAGATGGTGATTCCAGAGACCATGATCACGTGAGTGGCCTGATATAAACTTGCCTGACTGCAAGTTCCACAGACATAGATCCTCAGGAACCCCTGCAGTTGCAGGGGTTCATGAGGGTCTAAGCCTCTCGCTGTGTTCAATGATTTAGTTCACTTGAACTAGTGCGAGAGCACTTTGGACACAACCTGCCTAAATGCAAGGGACAGATTGGCTATTGTAACACAAGTGTAGTGTCTGAGAACTGCCAAAGTAATTGGGCGTTTCAGTTTAGTTGAGGCTTGTCAAATGCAAGGCATAACAAAAAGTTGTACATCCATTTATGGCACCTATCAAATGTGTTTATTTTTGTTACTGTATTAACCCATTATCCTGAAAAAAAATTGCTTGTCCAATGAAGGCTGCATTACAGATTAGAAGATAGATCAACCATTTTAGTTCAAGAGTGATGCCAGAATAGCTTGGCACCTCAGGTGTCAAGCTATTCTGGCACCACCCTTGAACTATCATAGTCAAATTAATCTTTTGCAACAGTGTGTCAGGATGAAAAGGGTTAACTAGTGGTGGTGAATGTAGAAGCATCAGGGTTTTCTCTTGTACAGTTCAACTTCTTATTACTTTTGCTTCCTTTCTTTACATTTTCTTTTATTTGTTTTATTTTCTTTCTTTTCAGCCACATTTTAGAGACGCCAGTGACGGAAGATGAGTTCAAAGAACAGCTGCACGAACTGAACCACAAGATCAACTTTGTCAAAGAGCAGGCATTCAGAGACGCACGCGCATGTCTCGACGTCAAAGACATTCTTGAAAAGTTGAAAATAAAGGTGTGTTGTGTGATCATTGTGTTTTGTGCAAGTATGGTTTATTTGTTCCTTGTCATTTTCTCCTTGACTTTACCTCCCCCCCCCCTCCCCCCCTCACCTCCCACTTCCCCCCATCCCCCACCCCTCACGCCACTCCCTCCCCCCACCCTCCTCCCCACTCCCACCCCCACCATCCCCCCACCCCTCCCCCCACCCCCACCCTCCCCCTCCACCCCCACCCCCACCCTCTCCCCCCACCCCCACCCCCCCTCCACCCCCACCCTCCCCACGCCGTCTTGTGCATGCAACTGCTGGTACTATGGTGACTGCACGTTCTTGGAATTTACTTATGTGATTTTCTTTTCTTTGCAGGCATTAGCAAAAATCCGTGAGTTTTTGCTGCAGAGAATATATGCATTCCGAAAACCTATGGCAAACTACCAAATTCCACAGAATACTCTGCTAAAATTTAGGTATTAGTACACTTTTTCACTGCTTGTTGGGGTAGTTTATGTTTATTTCAGACTTTACGGGATATATTGCAAGTGCTTTAACCCTTATCATTCGGAATACACCAGTGTGTGAAATACGTTTGACTAAAATAGTTCAAGGGTGGTGCCAGAATAGCTTGGCGCCTCTAGGCACCAAGCTATTCAGGCTCCACCCTTGAACTAAAGCCATTGGTCTATATCCTTATCTGTAAGTACTATAATGTAGCTTGTATATGGCAGTGTACACATTTGAAGCATCAGCATTAGCATCAGTATGATAAAGTATTATTGTATTGTATTGTATTGTATTTGGGTTAAGGCCCTGCACTGCCAGCGGTCATGGGCTTTGCCTCAGAAACCTTTGTTAACTCGTTTAACACCAACATGCTACAGCAGGAGATGGATCATCCATGATAATTCAAGGGTAGTGCCAGATTAGCTTGGCGCCTGATGGCGCCAATCTAATCTGGCACTACCCTTGAATTATCATGGTTGTCATTAATATGGTTGATCTGTCTCATGCCACTGGTATATAGTTGTTACATAACACCTCCAAAATTATCATATTTATCTTTATCATGATTGAGGTGCCAAGCTGTTCTGGCACCACCCTTCAACTAAAATGGTTGATCCATCTCCTAATCAGTAATGTAGCCTTAATAGGACAATAAGCAAATTTTACAAAATCAGCCTCAGCATGTAATGGGTTAACTCATTCAGCCCTGACACACCATAGGCGCCAAGCTATTCTGGCAGCACTCTTGAACCATCATGCTCGATCTGTCTATAGAAATGTAATACAGTCCTTCAGAGGATCCATCTCCTGCAACTGGTACATAGACCTTCGATGATGCCTCCAAAATTTTGGAAATGAGTCAGTGGGGTTAAATGGGTTAATTCAACAGCATAAAACCCCATCTGTCCAAAACACAAAATGGGGGTCAGCAAGCATAGATACAAAATGGGGGTCAGCAAGAGGCATAGGTCCTCATGAGCCCCTGCATGAAGATCTGTGCCTCTTACAGCTGGGTGTTGTTTGTGTTGCGCAGGGGGGATCAGGTTAAATCTATGCCCTTTCTGTTTGCATGCAGGATTTTCAATGAGTTTTTGATGACAAACGAGCGCCACGTGGCGAAGGAAGTGAGAGATGAGTACGTGGACACCATGAGCAAGATCTACTACTCTTACTTTAAGAGCTACTCCAGTCGACTCATGAAGCTGCAGGTTAGCTCCCTTTCACTGCCTTTCACAATAATAATAATAATGGTTACTTATATAGCGCTTATCCTTAAATAAGCTCTAAGCGCTTTACAAATAAAGAGTGGGAGTGGAGGGGGTCATAAAGCCAAACAAACAAAGGATTCTGCAATACACATGCGCACACACAAACACACAGGTACATAATCACAAAGAACTGAGCTACATTGGGGTATCGAACAGGTGGGTCTTAAGGGCAGATTTAAAGGCAGTGAATGAGGGAGAATGTCTAATGTCTATGGGTAGAGAGTTCCAGATGACAGTTCCAACGTGCGCAAAACAACGGTCACCTCTGGTTTTGTATTTGAAGAGTGGGACTCTGAGAACTGGTCCAACTGTTGTATTTGTACATGGTCTTCAATTGTTGAGGTGGTAAGGCACACATTTCAATGTCGGGTTGCCTGTAACTGTTCAGAGAGAAACTTTGCAAAAGAGAAAGATCACAAAAGCATACATGGGTGAAAGTTGGGCATATAAAAAGAAAAAAGGAAATCTGTAAATGCAAGAGATTTTTATGGAAGCTGCTCTTTAGTATAAAATCATTTCTCGAACAAACGGCAACAATATATTTTTGCCACTTGCTCAAGAAATGATTTGATGTGATTTGATGTCTGTATGTCTAGACTGCAGGAAAAGCCACAAAAATGTTTTGAAAAAGTTTGCCTCTTCACCACTACCAGCTTTTAGCCATTGCATTTATATCATTAATTAAAGTATTTTGACTGAGTGTCAACTCCATTCAAAAACCAAAAATGCTGTGCAGCTGATCTTGAAATAGACTAATGTCATTCATGATGAATGAGCAGAATCAAACAAGCTAAAGACAAGAAAAAAAACGCAGTTAATTTACTTTGCTGACAAAAATCAGATAACATTTTCTTGAGAAGTCCTGAGTACACATTATTTCACGTAAATAGAATAAATTGCCAGGCTGCTATGACAAACTGAAGATTATATTTACAAAACAAACATTCAGATCATCAGCCAATTTGTTGGAGTGAAGTTCCCTACAATATTTCATTGATAAGAGAGTTCAGCACAAAGTGTTGCCACCACCATAAAGTGTTACTCTTAGCATTACAGTCTGTAAAATTGATAGACTGCAGGCATATTTTCAATCTGTACCAATGGAGGTGTTGATGCTGCCCCATTTCAGTTTCCGTTTGACGAAACGGACGAAGGCCTCTTCTCACTATTCCATTCCTGTCTCTCCCTCCAGCCGAGGCCCATTTCGAAACTGGTAATTTTCATCTCGCTGCCACGGAGCGGTCCTTCTGTCTCCTCTGGAGTTGGGACATTTAAATTCAGATTTTAAAATTTCAGCCTCTTCTCTGTCAAGACACAACACACACCAACTGCAAGACACATAGATGTTTATGAGCCCTCGCAGATGCAAGAGCTCATGAAAATCAATGCTTCTTCCTGGCCCTGTTTATGTCATTGATTCTCAGATAAAATAAAGTCAGTTGATATTTGGTGATCTCGGTGGTAAAATGCATGGTCAATTTCAGTGATTTTTCTTTCAGGTGGCAGCATGTGGGTCCTTTGTACACCTGTTGCTTGCACTGCGCTTATTTGGGGCACAGTTTCATTTTTGAAACACTTTTTTGTGTTCATAGCTTTCAAGTGACGTTGTCAGTGTATACCTCAAATGTGTGTGCATGTATTTGTACTCAGTTTTTTATATTCAGTGCACAAACTGGGTGTCTGATTTTCAGATTTTAGTTTATTGTCGTGTGTCTGATAATTTTTCTCTAGGGTTCTGGGAGAGTATATGTTATTGTTTTAACCAGTGTTCACAGGAGTTTTTGACAGCCAGCATTTTCTTTAAATACATGACAAAATACTGCCCATCGTCAAAATTGGTCATGAACCACTGTTTGTACCAGTTCAGGCGTAATAAAGAAAGAAACCCAAACAAAGGGTTGGGGTGAGTATGCGTTAGCCAAAACTCGAAAGCAAATAATCAAACAAGGGAGGGAGGGTGCAAGAAATGCAGCGAGCACAATTATTGCAGTTTTATTCTCATTCAGAGGTTGCCACCGAAACTGGTTCTTCTCAATTCTTAGTTCTAGTCCTAACCAGTGTCATCTACAGCTGCTACTGCCGAGAAAAACTGAACACGAGCCAACTGCAAGAGGCATAGATCCTCATGAGCCCCTGTGCATGTGGGGGCTCATGAGGATCTATGTTTTTTGCTGACACCAACTTGTATCTATGTTCCTTGGACAGCTCTGGCTTTTTGTCATTGAATAAACACCTACAGTGACAGGGAAGGGGTGGACAAATAAAAAAAAAAAATGACCAGTTAAGTTTAATTGAAGACTGATTACTCAGTGTGGATAGGGTGAGAACCTGATTAAAATGTGCACATAGTACTCTACAGCATACCAACCATTTGGCTGTTGGTCGTGCGTTTTGTCGAAGTGATTCCTGCAGGAATAGCCACAGAAAAAAGTGTGACTGATAGCCAAAGGGCTAATACTGTAGTGGTCATGTTTGGAAGTCAGAATGCCTCTGGTTGATACGAATCCTCTATTGTAGGATGAGATAAGCGTAAATGATATAGGAGTGTTGATCGGTGTCAATGGCGCTCCGAGTGTATGATGCGTGACTGCTCAGCGCTTTGCTTTCACTCGTTTGTATTGTATTATTTCCTGCCATTTTCTCCCCTGTCTATTTGTTGTTTGATTTGCTTTTGACCCCATCACTGCCGAAGAAAAGTGAACACGATCCAACTGCAAGAGACATAGATCCTCATGAGCCCCCACGACTGCGGGGGCTCATGAAGATCTATGTCTCTTGCTGAGACCAATTTGTATCCATGTTTCTTGGACAGTTTTTGGCTTTCAGTCTAATGAACTTAGATTTCAGAAACAGAAATGTACATACAGTGGCAGGGGTTAAGAGTATGGGTACAGTAGTGTAAGATTACCTTATATATTTACGCAATGACCACATACAACTTAACCCCATTGCTGCCATAAAAAAAATCACCCAACTGAAAGAGGTATAGATCATCTTGAGCCCCCACAGTTGTGTTGGCTAAGAAGGATTTGTGCCTCTTGTACCGTGTTGACTTTTTTTTTTGTCAGCAGTGAAGGGGGAAAAGAAAAATGAGCCATATCTGAAGGTGATCTCGGTCAGCGAGAACGTAGATTGAACTGAGTATCTGCAGCTTCAGGATGAATCTGTCTCTGGTAGATGCAGGGAGGACCAAACGTTCTAGGACCCTAGCAGCCGTTCGGACTGCCACCCAAGCTAACCCTTTGCGTGTTGGTAGCAGTTTTAGTCGGGATGATTCCTGTCGGAATCATCCCGACTAAAACCGCTACCAACACGCAAAGGGTTACATCTGGAAGCCCAAATTGTTCTTCTTTTTTTTTTTCTTTTGTGTGTGCATGCATTGTGAAATTTGCTTTTACCATTGGGGCTCCCTGAAACATGGCTTTTCCTCGCCCGACAAGAAGTCTGCTCGCATTTGGTGATGGGCGAGTGGATTTGATCCTCCATGTACATAGATGGGGCACAACTGGGGATGGCATGCATCTTGTACCAAAATCATTCTGTCCACTGCAGAGCGATTGCTTCTGACATGAAACAGTTACCAGTTTTTTTCTATGTAGACAATTTGTGCTGGTCTTTGATTTCGGACTTTGCATCTTTCAGCCATAAGGCCCAAAATCACAAACCAGTGTTGATGTACTTGTGTACGCGTACATTCCACGTATTGAAATTCATTTCTTCCAGTTTGAAGAGGTGGCAGCAAGGGATGACCTAATGGGAGTGGAGGACACGGCCAAGAAAAATATCCTTACGCAAATAAAAGCCGACCTCATTCTGTTTTCTAGAGGAACAAAAATATCCTGTCACTGTACCACATTCACAGTCAGGCTCTGAATCAGATTGGCCATGGTTCATGGGTTTGTGCCTCTACCCTGGCACTACCCTTAAATTTTCATGGCTGCTTCATCTCTCGCTGCTTTTACGCAGTCTAGAGTCTGCCACCATGATAGTTCAAGGGCAGTGCCAGAATAGCTTGGCACCTACAGGCACCAAGCTATTCTGGCACCACCCTTGAACTATCATGGTTGACAGTCTTCTGCTGTAACAGTCAATCATGAGTAAGGCGACCACCTTCACCCAAAGGGACCCAAGTGGTCTGCTGAGACAGGTGGGCTCATTTCACAGGTACGTAACAGAAAAAGACCATGGGACCGAAAATGGGTGGTCTGCTTAGACAGGTGGTGGCTTTTTACAGATGGTCACATTGACAGGTTTGACTGAGGACTGATTCATCATTGTATGTGAAGAAACGATTCTGTGCATATATTTGATCTTTCTTGCTTTGGCTGACCTCGACCCATTTAGCCCTGACACACTACAGCAGAACTGAGAAGATGGATCGACCATGATAATTCAAAGGTAGTGCAAGATTAGCTTGGTGCCCAATGGCACAAGCTAATCCGGCACTACCCTTGAATTACCAGGGCCGATCCGTCTCCTACAACAGGTATATAGTTGTTAGATGACCTGATCCAAAATGCGACGGTGGGGTTAAATAGGTTAAGCATTATTTGTTTCCTCAAAACACATTACCGATGGTATTACCAATAGGAATGGTTTCTTAGCTAGTCTAATTTTAGCCCAAAATTGTTGTGTACAAGTATGGCCATGATGGCAGGTGAGGGGCGCCATAGCCTAGGCGGTAACCCGAGTAGCCTCCCTTCCAATCCAACTGCGCATGCGCCCAGCGCCTACTTCACCAGTCAGTTTCTTTGCTAGCTACTGTAAGGTTGTGTATGCCGATGACTCTAGCTTGGACTGTATGAACTGTGGAAACCGGTCGTGGGGTTTGCAAGCTGTTACCCTTCGCCTTGCAGGTGTTAGGCTCGGACATTTTCGCGTTGGATTTCCTAGTCAGTGTTTGTGAGAATTAGGTCTGACGAGACAGCGGCGCCTGGTGAACTGTGCTCATGCGCCTAGTGGCCGGTCTGGCCATTGTGACTTCGCACTTGTGTGTCCGGAACTTTGCCTGCTCTACAGGCTTTTAGTTCCCAGGGTCACCCTGGTCAGCCCCACAGGGTGGGTTTTTCTCTCTATTCTGGGGCATGTGTTTCTGTCTACTCTTTGTCCATTCACCTGTATTTGCCTTTTTAAAACTCTCCCTACTGTCTGCACTGCCTGTAGCTCTTGATATTGGATGTGTGTTGCTAAATGGTCTTAGCTTTATTTAGGCCCCGTGTGTTAGGTTTATTTAACGTATTTGACCGGCTGGCGACATACATTCAATGTTCTGTTTCTTTTTTATTTTTTCACAAGCAGTGCAGGCACGTCCTGAGAAAGCCTTGTTGCTGTCGGGACGTTAAGCAATGTACAATCAATCATGCTCTACAGGCTAGCCTCGAGTGCCTGTTAGGCATGGACGTTGCCTGTCGGATTTCCTCGTCTGTCTCGTGGTTAGACCGGTCGTGTTGCCGCCTGTGTGTTCTTGGCCCTCGCGCCGCGGGGCAAGACTGTTTGTGGTGTTCGCACGTCTTGTGTCTTGAACTCTCTGTGTCAAGCTAGGACTAACTTCAGGGTGTCTGGTGTCAGTGGCCACTTCCTGGTGCCTTCGGCGGCGTTCCTAGCGACTAGCCCATTCGTGCCTGCGGCGCCTGCGTGGACCCTTGTCACCGACCGGGGCTTTCTCGAGCCTGCCCTCCTCCGGATCGCCTGGACTCCGCGGTGGTTGGTTGGTTTTCGACCTGGGTTGGTGCCCACCTTCGGATGGCAAGGTAAAACCTCGGTTATTGCCTACGTCTGGCGCTCAAGGGTAGGGGTAGAGCGCCAGTCCTCGGCATAAGCCGTACGCTGAAACTTCGCTCGTATGCACGGATTCGTATTGCGGGCCCACGGGGGCACGCTCGCTCGCATGTCATTGTACCATATGTTTTGCAGTTGGCAAGTCCGCACCTGCACGCGATGTGGGGAGTTCCAGTGGCCTAGTGATGAGCATACCGTTTGCCTGACCTGATCCGGATGTGCTTCTACCCACCCGTGCCTGGTCTGCACCCCATGGCCGGAAGAGCAGTGGACCCAGCTCCTGAGCTTCTACGGCCGAGAAAGCCCGACACCAGCACGGGGGAACGATCCATCCCCGGTACGCGCCACAGGCCCGTCGAGTGGCCCTTACCGGGGGTTAGAGCCTGCTACACCGCGACTTCGGCCGCGAGCTCGAGCTCTAATACTGGCATCCACCACAGTCCCGTCGAGTGGTCTCTGTGCGGTCAAGGATACTCGAGCGCCACGGGCTAGGCCTCGAGACAAGACATCGGTAGCCACCACAGTCCTGTCGAGTGGTCTCTACCCGGCAGTGATGCCCCTGATTGGAAGAGCAGTGGACCCAGCTATGGAGCTTCTACCACCGCAAAAAGGCCGACACCAGCACGGGGGAAAGATCCAACACCGGTACGCACCACAGACCCGACGAGTGGCCCTTACCAGGTGGTAGAGCCTTCAACGCCGCGAGCCTGAGCTCTAATACCGGCAGCCACCACAGTCCCGTTGAGTGGTCTCTGTTTGGTCATGGATCCTCGAGCGCCGCGGGCTAGGCCTCGAGGCGAAGCACCGGCAGCCATCACGGTCCCGGACACGAGGGCGAGCTTCAGCGCCGGTAGTCGTCGCAGACCCAACGAGGGCGGTCTACCAGGTTGTGAGACTTGCACGCAACAGGATGGTCCAGTCACTGCCACCTCCGCGCCCATGAATAGAGTCCAGCGCAGAATCGGCTCTCCAGAGTTAGTGTTCAGGGACTCGACCAGACGCGCTTCCGTCCCCGGGCTGGAAGCAGTAGACACGGCGCGTCATCGCGACGAGACGTCACGCCGGGCCTCACGTCCGCTGCAACCTGGGGTATACACCAGCACAGACAAGATATGATGTCCCGGCTGTAGTAAGTGCCTATACCTTCGGCGGGAGGAGAATGCTGGGCCATGTGGCACTTGCAGGACTTAGGCAGCAGGACGGTCACCTTGCCTAGATTATCGGCCGGTGCCTACCAACTTGTACGTTTGGAGAAGACCCGGCATGAGGTTGGCCCGCGACGTGCGAGCCCCCCATTCCTTGACTCTAGGCCGGCACAGACGTTCGGCGCCCCGTTCATAGGCAGTGACAGGGCATCAGGAGCAGACAGGACGGCTGGACTAGTGTGCTCCCGCTCGTCGGGGTTTGAGTAGCGACGAGTCGGGAGTGCAGTCGCTTACTTGAAGCTGCGGCATCTCACTCTTGCAGGAATTTGTCGTTGGCGGTGCTCCGCCCAGGTGGCTGGGGCCACCTCGCGGCGGAGGGTCGCTGGAAGGAGTTTACGACCGGACATTTCTGCTGGGCTTGCAGGCGCCCGCTCGCCAGGTTAATTACAGATGAGCCGGGCTCCCGCCGATGCACACGCCCTGTCTACCCTCAGGACGGTGCATATGGACCACGGAGTGAGAAGAACCTAGCGGACGTCCGTCGGGACTAGACTTAGGTCGACCGATCCTTCCACAAGTCCAACAGCAGTGTTCCGCCTCAAGCCCGTTGCAAGTTCCGTCGCCCCGTGTGAGACTACAGGAACAGCACAGAGATACGGAATCCATCCGTGGGAGGGTGCTTTTTCACTGGAAAGGTGGAGACTGCGGGCCGTGGGCGGCCCGCGCGGCGCTCAGAATACTGCGAGCGCAGTCTTGTCCTCGGCTCGCCACCCCACCTCCGGGGTGGCTTCCAGCCACTTCTAGTCTGGTGACGTGTACTCTTTGCAAGCGCTTACAGCTGGAAGGTAAGTTTAGCGCGATCAGCTAACGAACCGTTATTCCTTAGTACCTTCGGCGACGACTCGGGGTGCCTGCTGGCACCCCAGGACATTAGCGCATTTGTCTCCGACCCGGGTCTGGGCACGTCTGCCTGCGAAGACGGCACTTGACTACGCATGACTGAGCAACTGTACTGGCCTGCGGAGGCATTACAGACGTTCAGTTGCGCGAGAACCAATCTCCATGCCGGCGTTTGAGAGGAAGTTAAGGACTGGGCCTCTATCGTTCCCAGCTTCAAGGATCGGAGACAATCCCTCCTCTAGCCGCGGTTACGAGCTTCCTGGCTTTCTGGTCTTCTCCTACCCCACTGCTTACCACTCCTGGGTTGACGCCTTGTCGGCTTCCGCTTCGTGTGAACAGGGACTTCAGTTGCTCGCTGCGCTTCAACCTCCCAACTTGGTAGCAGCTACAACAGTCGACGCACGCACCTCGTGTGCCAGTTCGCCACCGCCCCATCCTTCGGCAGGGAGTCCGCCCGAGTCTTCGCCTCAGTGCAGACTTGGACTGCGCCTTCAGCCCGGACTCGGTGACTTCCTAGATGATACGGATCTGGTCGGAGTCCAACTCGGACGGAGTTGCGTTCTGGTCTTCCGCAGGAAGGAGAAGAGGACACTGTCTACAGCCGTTCCCTCCGCTTACCCCTGATGGTGTGACCTGCCGGGGTCAGGCTCTCCCTCCGGTGGCTCTCGCAGCCGCTGGGGGTTCTACCGTGGCTGTACTCCATTGCAGACAGGACCTGTCGGACGTCTTCGTGCTCCACATCGACATCCCTAGACGATCCCCTCGCGGAATCGGTTGGAGCCCTCCTTGAGATGGATCGAGACGCACTTGGGATCCCCTCGGTGACATGGTTCCTGGTCTACGTGGACAAGTTCAACCTCTCGCCTTAGTGCCGCTTCTCCACCAGGAATAGGACCTCACACCGACCTCATGGAGGGCAGCTTCTGAAGCAGCAAACGCAGCTCTTCACGAACCCAACGCAGCGGCTGTCTCAAGAACAGATGTACTATGTACTCCGTCAGACGGGGACTTCGGCGGCGGGTATGGGTAAGTTCCACGGTGGACCTTCTCCCCCCTTGATGTCTACTGCCCCCGCCTTAGTGACTACGGCTTCCCCCCAGGCGACTTCGAGCGGTGCGACCGCACCTTCTTCACGGGACGGATCCGACCGGCACCGCCTCCCGAGATGTCCCTCGCATCGACATAAGTCCTGCCACCAGGAGCGCTTCACGGTTACCAAGGCCCTACCCTGCCTCCGCCGGATGGCCTCCAGTCTTACGGATCCAGCTTCAGGTGCCATGTCCACGAGGCCAGGAGCTTCTCGCCCCTCTGACGGCGCCACGGTGGGCGACTACTTCAGAAGCAGACGGGGCACTCCTCCTCTCCCTGTACTTCCCCCGCTGTATCTCTGTTGGTGCGAAGATCTTGACATCTCTTTTGAGCAAGACACGTCCCGGTACTTCCGCATGACCTGCCGACTCCTCGCGTGTCGCGGCCTGCTTCTCCGCACAGAGTGGACGGGCCGTCCAGACTTCATTTGGGTGATCTGCGCAGTGGACGCTTCCCCTGATCACGCAGAGATGAGATTGACAGCTTCCCCGCTTCATCTCGCTGATTCCAGACCCGCTTGACTGGCCAGTCGACGCTTCCTCCATCCCATGCTAAGACCGGGTCGCCTACGCTGACGGTGCGTGTCCCTAGGCTCTACTCAAGCTCAGCGGGTACAGCGTTTCGGGGGACCCGTTCTGCTGGACCAAGTTGAGGCCCACCGGCCACCTGGACATCGCCATGACTTCACCACTGCGGTTCCCACCTGTGTCCCGAACGGCGCCTCCTTCACGCCCGGAGATTGTGCAGCAAGCCATCACCTCCAGAGGCTTCTCAGGTGCGCCTGTGGCAGCTTCGCTACAGCCCGCAGAATCTTGACCAGACGATTCTACAAAGGGAAGGGATGAGTCCTGTGCTACTGTTTGATGGCATGCGCCTCTCCCCTGCGTTGACAGAACTCAGCTGGCGGACACCCTCCTAGCGGTTCACCTGCCAGCGTTAGCGCCGATCACCATTCGCGGCTACATGTCTTGGTCTCTGACACCTACCGACTCTTGGGACATCCTGACCCGGATAACTGCAAGACCTCGCCCACTGCTGGCCCACTTGGTCGACAACGCCCCGTCCTTCGCTCCCCATTCCCGTGGTGGGACCTGTTGTGACCTGTTGTTACGTGGCTCTGCTCAACCCGCTTAGAACCGATCCAGTTGGCAAGACTACCAGACGTGATGCTGGAGACCTGCTTCCTTCTGGCCCTCGCGTCGGCGTCCTAGGTCAGCGAGCTGCATGCCCAATCAGCATGCCCTGCTTGTTGCAGTTCCGGACGGACGGCTCAGCACTACTGCTACCTGACCCGGCGTTCTAGCCAAGTACCTAGCGCCTGGGCTGCCCCGCAGTTGGTCTCCATTCTACCTTTGAGAGACCCAGGCCCACCTGGAAGTCCATACAACAGGGCCCGGTGAGGACCTTACGCACAGACCTGCGCCGGACCATGCCGCTACGCAGGGGACGCACCTGCCCACCCCTCCATCTGTCCCCAGGTAGAAATGACAACTCAGCCCTAACCCTATCCTCCTGGCTCTGTTGGGTGATACGCTCCACCTACCCGGACCTCGCCCATGATAAAGCCAAACGAATGATCATCAGGGCACACGAGGTCAGAGCCATGGCCGCAAGCCTTGCTGTCGGCCGCAACACTGCTGTCAAGACATTGTGGCGACCGTAGGATGGCGAGCGGAGACAACCTTTGCCCGCTTCTACCTGCGGGACCTCTCCATCCAGCGCCAGAACCTCTCGCTGGTGGGAGACTTCGTGGTGGCGCAACTCTCCCTCCCGGTGCCCTTGGTGCCATAAGTATCTTTGCTAAAATTAGAGGGAGGTTGCTTAGGGAGGGCGGCTCTTGTAGTCTCGATGGCGTGGGTTAGGGGCGTTATAGCGGCACCCGCCTCCTCTTCGCGATTCTTCCTATTAGTAATACCATCGGTAATGCGTTTTGAGGAAACAAATGCATTTTTCTCTAAAATAAATTTTTTCGAAAAATACTTACCAATGGTATTACTCGAAGGTCCCTCCCACCTGCCCCGCTTGACGCTGGTCCTTTAAGAAACTGACTGGTGAAGTAGGCGCTGGGCGCATGCGCGGTTGGATTGGAAGGGAGGCTACTCAGGTTACCGCCTAGGCTATGGCGCCCCTCACCTGCCATCATGGCCATACTCATACACAACAATTTTGGGCTAAAATTAGACTAGCTAAGAAACCATTCCTATTAGTAATACCATCGGTAAGTATTTATCGAAAAAAAATTATTTTAGAGAAAAATGCATTTTACTTATTTTACATTTGTCACCTTTGTGCATGAAGCCTCGTCTGCAGAATTTTCTGTTTTAGTTGCACACTGGTTGTCTACCTCAATTTGCTACAGCTGATCGGTGATAACAAATTGTTGGAGACAACCAGTGTGTACTGGTGTCTGCAAGCACAAAGGGAAAGTGGTTGACAGATTTTATTGTTCATGGCTAGCATGACTGGAAAAAGAAAATTATGCAGTAACTACTCACGAGTGCTTTCCTTGACTGTGAGTAAGCTTTTTTTCGTCCAAACCGCACTTGAAGAATCGCTCCACTGTGTTCACACTGGGTAACCGTGGTGGCGTCCTCACCACAGAACTTGAGGCACCAGTCATTGTTCCGCACGCAGCAGCCAAAAATGAGACCAGGGTATGTACAGTCGACGTCATCCAACAAAAGTCAGATACACACTTTTTCTATGTAAATCGCTTGGTTTTAATTTTCAGCTGAACAGCAAGGAAAAATTGGATCCCCTGGCATTTATATGTGAAGTTCAACGTTTCATTAACCCTTTTCATCCTGATACACCCATTGCTTGAAATAATTATACTAGGATAGTTCAAGGGTAGTACCATAATAGCTTGGTGCCTAAGGCGCCAAGCTATTCTGGCACCACCCTTGAACTAAAATGCTTAATCTATCTCCTAATCTGTAAAACATTCCTCATAGGACAATATGCACATTTTAAAAAATGAGCCTCAGGATGTAATGGTATATAAGTTTGATTGTTGTCCCTGGTTTTGCAACTGAACTGTAATGTACTATTTAGAGGACAACTCCTGACTTAGTGAATTTCGACCTTTGGGTTCATTGTATCAAACGTTATTGTTTGTATTACAATGTATTTCTATACAGCGGTAGCCAGCTTCTTTACAATGTATTTCTATACAGCGGTAGCCAGCTTCATTACAATGTATTTCTATACAGCGGTAGCCAGCTTCAGATGTCGGTGTGCAAAATGAATTTGACATACTTACCAGGCTTTCGGTTAACGAAAAATTCTCTGTATTTGACGGACAAATTTTGACAGTGACAGAAAACGTGGAATGCCGTCCGTCCCCGGGACTAAGCAATCTTGAGAAAAATGTAACTTTTCCCTGCTGTGTTTCAAGTACGCGAAAGACTGTAGAGCACCTGGGATAAATTTTTTGGGTTATGCTGTCCCTCACCATGACGGACAATTTTAAATCCTAGTGGAAAGCCTGATACTGTTTATTCTGTGTTGCAGTATTCATTTGAGACGCTCTTCCGCAGTCTGCACTTTGCCCTGATGGATAACTGTTGTCGGGAATATCTCTTCGTCTGCGACTTCTTCATCGTTTCTGGAACTGGAGCGCAGAGCCTGTTTGATGCCATTTTTGGCAAGACTCTTTCCCTGTTCCTGGTAAGGAAATGACAGTGGTGGATGTCGTGGAGTCGTGGCTGAAAGCTGGCTGACGGAAATCTGTAAATTGAAAGTCTTGCAATTGAAATTTCAAAATGGAAAAAACTTTGAACATTTACGGCTTAATGTCTTTTGTCCACCACAAAACAATTCAAAATGGAACCATTTCTTACGCTAATTGCAAACATACACAATATATTTCTAGATTGAAGGAGAAGTTATGCCGAGCTTGTAAAATGCTGAAATCCTTTCTTCTGTCTTGGTGTTTCAGTTGCCAGCTTTCAGTTTTACCCACATAGAGGATATCAGGTCAAGAAGTGCACAGAGTTCACACATTAAATTCAACCTGTCTTCTCCATCTGCGAGTGGCATATATTCTCATGAGCCCCTGCATTGCATGGACATGCCTCTTGTGATAATGAAGTGACCTCATTTACATCCCTAGTTGTAGGCTTCATATTGAACCCATTTATCCACAGCACCCAAGCACAGGTGATGGAGTGACCATGATAATTCAAGGGTAGTGCCAGATTAGCTTGGCGCCTAAAGGCGCCAAGCTAATCTGGCACTAGCCTCGAATTATCACAGTCGAACCATCTCCTGCAACTGGTGCATAGCAGTTAGGTAACACCTCCCAAAATTTGGGAAATGTGGTGGTGGGGTTAAATGGGTTAACTGTTTGACTGTCAGAAGAATACATGCTTCTCCCATTTTAACCCCAAGGCCACTTTTCCCAAATTTTTAGAGGTGTCACTTAATAACTGAGTACCAGTTGCAGGAGATGGTTTGACCATGGTGATTCAAGGGTAGTGACAGATTAGCTGGGCACCATCAGGCACCCAGCTGATCAAGCACTACCCTTGATATATTATGGTCAGCGATCTCATGCTGTAGTGTGTCAGGGCTAAGTGGGTAAAGTGAAATGGTCCTTGTATGGACATCCCCACTGTCAGGGGTGCAACCTTCTTCCGTGGACCTCATTCTGATACCATTTTCATCCTGAAACGACTGCTTGAAATTAGTTTGACTACAGTAGTTCAAGGGTGGTGCCAGAATAGCTTGGCGCCTCAGGCACCAAGCTATTCTGGCACTGGTCACCCTTGAACTAGCTTGGTTGATCTGTGTCCTAATATGTAATGTAGCCCTCATAGGATAATGAGCAAATTAAAAAGAATCGGCCTCAGGATGTAATGGGTTAAGAAATAACTCCACGCATTTGTAAACTTAATGTTATGTCCACCTTTATGTTACTAGTATATCATACAATGTTACAAGTGAAGTTGACTGTATTCTTATATAGTTTTGTTCTTTCCACAGAAACAAATGGAGGAATACATTAATGAGTGTTACGATTCTATTGCCATCTTCCTTTCGATCCACATTGTGCTGCGCTACTGCACCATTATGGCCAAAAGAACCATTCCAGCTCTTGACAGGTATATCTCTACGATTTACAGCTACTGTAGTTTACTTACAGCTGTGAGTATAATTACAACAAGCCGTCAGTATAGGGCTCGGGGAGTTTCCCGCATTACCTAGGAGCGTTGGCTGCTGCGCCGCCATCTTGAGAGGACACGCTTGCCTGGCAATAGACTTCAGATAGTAGCGAAGTAGTGTTGCAACATATTTTTATTCATGTCTCCTGATCTGTAATATAGCATTTATAGGACAATAAGTAAATTTGAAAAAAATTCAGCCTCAGGATTTAATGAGTTAAACCCACTTTTTCTTGCAAAACAAATTGGGCGCTGAAAGCAGGTGTTTGATTGATGCAGGTACTGGGATGCCTTGCTGAACATGATGTGGCCAAGATTCGAGTATGTCCTGCACCTCAACATCGAGAGCGTTCGGGAGTGTGAGCCACAGAAACTGGGCCAAATCGACTGCCGACCACATTATGTGAGTAACTGAGTGCCAACTGCATCCCCAGTAGCAAATGTCTTTGGGCCCACAACGCCTTCAGTGGGCCTGCACACAGCCGTGTGCTGGCCCGCTGCGGCCATCGTCGGCCCGAGGACCTTTGCTCACTGGGACTAACATGTCCATATGAGTGTGAACATAAAAACAAATAACTGCCCAGTATATACCACAGTGTGTGATCTGCCAGACACAAACTGATCACACACACACACACACACACACACACACACACACACACATGCCTTGTTAGTGCTGTTTGTTTCCTCAAAAAACATTACCGATACCATTACTACAATGGAATAACCTGTAGCGTACGTAATTTTAGCCAAAAACTTACGACGTGTACTCTTAGGGCCAGGGGAGGCCACCTAGGGGTGCCGTGACCTAGTACCCTGGGTAGCCTCCCTTCCCACCCCATAAGGGCAACTGCCAGAGCAGCCAAGCCAGTTTTCTCCTTTAGCTTACAGCGTAAAGACATGTGTTAGCCTACAACGAGGACCTCTGGCCTTCCACGCTGCGGCACGGCCCCGTGTGGACTTCTGCCCCTTCGGACCAACTCAGACAGCCGCCCTTCAAGGCGAGGTCTCCGTCCTGTGACTGGAGGACACCACAGAGGTAAGTATCACGCCACAACACTCCCACCTTCTACAGTTGCCTCTCCCTGGACCAGCAAAGGCAAGTGGCATCCGATCATCGACCTCTCGGCACTGAACAGGTTCATCTCCGCGCCGCCTTTACGCATGGAGACCGCCAGAGCCCTTCGCGCCGCAGTTCAACCATGGACTGCGCCATCAGCCTGGATCTGTCGGATGCTTACCTACATGTGCTCGTGCATCCAGCTTCCAGACGCTATCTGCACTTCGCCTTCGATGGCATAGTCTACCAGTTCCGCGCTCTCCCTTTGACCTCCACCTCTGCCCCAGGGTTTTTACCCGCTTCATGGATGGCGTCTTCGCCAAGACCAGGCAGACTTCATCGAGCCCAGCATCGATTTACCTCAACGGCCTGCTCCTGCGCGACCAGTCGGCGCCCGCCCTGGAGACGGACCGAGACGCATGGCTGGCCCTCCTCGACAGCCTCGGCTTCATAGTCAACTTGGGCGATTCGGACCTCGCCCCGTCCAGCCACTTCGTCCACTTCGGCTGGGAGTTCCAGATCGACCTCAACCTAGTGAGCCTCCCGGAACCGCGGTTTCAGAAGTTGGCGAACTTGGCATGTCTAGTTTCTCAGGAGGAGGCAGTCCCCGCCAGAGTGTGGTTACAGCGCCTGGGCCTGATGCGTGCGGCGGCAGATCTCCTTCCCCTTGGCTGTCCCTACTCGCGTCCGCTTCAGCTCCATCTGCCTCTTCGCTGGCGACCCTCGACTGGCGACATCGAGGCTCCCATTCCGGTACTTCCCCGTGGGCAAGGCGTCTCAGACGCCAGGAGCTGCTCGTCCTTCCGACAACTCCCCTGTAGTGTCCTACATACGGAAGCAGGGCGGGACTCACTCCCCTTCCCTCTGCATTCTTCCTTACTAGCCCATCCGTTGGTGCGAGGTTTGCGGCATTTCTCTCCGAACGAGACATATCCCGGGCCACCTGAATGTCCTCGCGGACTCCCTCTCGAGGCGCGGTCAGCTCCTCCACACCGAGTGGGCGCTTCGTCCGGACATCTTTCGGATGATCTGCGCCACGTGGGAGACCCCGCTTATCGACCTCTTCACGACGAGGTGGAACCACCAGCTACCCCTCTTTGTCTCGCCCATCCCGGACCCCTAGCCTGGGTGGTCGATGCGCTCTCCATACCCTGTTACGGCCTCTGCGCGTATGCCTACCCACCCGCCGCCCTGGTCCCCAAGGTCCTTCTTAAACTCAAGGGGTGCAACGCGATCCTGTTGCTAGTGGCGCCATTCTGTTGGACCAAGTCTTGGACCACCGACTCCTAAACTTTGCCACGGGCCCCCCGCTGCGGCTACCCGCCCCTCGCACAATGCTCCAGCAACCACGCCAGGTGCCTTACCATCCGTGCCCCGAGCGACTCCTCCTTGCTTGGAGATTGTACAGCACGCCCTCGCCGCTAGAGGTTTCTTGAGTGAGGCAGTGGCAGCTATCACTGCAGGCCGCAGACCCTCGACCCTGCGAGTCTACGAGGGAAAATGGAGAGTACTTGGAGCGTCCTGCGACCACCGTCACCTCTCCCCTACCGATCTGACTTCCCCCCAACTGGCCGAGTTCTTCCTCGGGCTTTTCGCCAAACAGCACTTGGCACCGATCACCATCAGGGGTTTCCTCGCCATGACTGCGGACACATACCGTCACTTGGGCCGAGCGGACCCTGGCAAGTGTAAAGACCTCGCTGACCTTATGGCCCACTTCGGATACAATGGCCTGCCCTCCGCTCCCTGATCCCACGCTGGGATCTACCCTGGGTACTCACCTGGCTGAACTCTAAGCGTTTCGAGCCGCTTCCCCTAGCAAGCCTGGCCGACGCGAAGCGAAAGACCCGTTCTTCTCGCCCTTGCCATGGCCTCCAGAGTGAGTGAACTGCACGCGCTCCCCGCACGCCCCGCCTGCCTGCAGTTCAGGATGGATGGCTCCATGCAGCTACTGACGGACCCGGCCTTCTTGGGCAAGACTCAGTCTTCGTTGACAGCCCCCCAGGTGATCACTGTGCGACCGCTGAAGATGGTCAGCCCCAACAGGAAGTCAGACAGCAGGACCCAGTGAGAGCCTTACGCGTGTACCTACGCCGAACCAAGCCGCTCTCCGCCGGGGACGCACCCGCCTCTTTCTCCCTCTGTACCCAGGTCGACAAGACATCTCAGCCCAGACGGTCTCTTCCTGAATAAGATGGGTGATACGTTCCACCTACCAAGACCTCTGCCCAGACGCTGCTATGCGACTACACATCAGGGCTCACGAGGTCGGAGCCATGGCTGCCAGCGTCGCCTTCGACCGCGACTGTGCTGTCCGAGACATTGTGGCTGCCGTGGGCTGGCGGACTGAATCGACCTTCACCCGGTTCTACCTCAGAAACCTGGCTGGCCAGCAAGTTAACCTGGCCTTGGTGGGGGACATCGCGGCGGCGCAACACTCCCTCCCGGCACCGTCGGTAATCCTTTAGCTAAAAGTACCGGGAGATTGCGCCGGGGAGGACGGGTCTTGCTGGCTCGGTCGGTTACTGGGTTACGCGGCTTCTTGCTTGCTTGCACGCCTGTCACCCCTCTCCGGGTATAGGCCATCGACGAGAGACCTCCAGCGACTCCTGTCCTGTGCTTCTCCTTTGATTTTACTCCAGGTGGTTCCCAGTCTCTTGATGTCGGGTTACGCGGCACCCACCTCCTTTTCGCAATTCTTCCATTGTAGTAATGGCATTGGTAATGTTTTTTGAGGAAACAAATGAATTTTTCTCTAAAATGTATTTTTTCGAAAAATACTTACCGATGCCATTACTCGGACGGCCCTCCCACTTGCCCCGCTCGCCACTAGTCAGCTAAGCGAAAAACTGGCTTGGCTGCTCTGGCAGTTAACCTTATGGAGTGGGAAGGGAGGCTACCTGGGGTACTAGGTCACGGCACCCCTAGGTGGCCTCCCCTGGCCCTAAGGGTACACGTCATAAGTTTTTAGTTAAAATTACGTAAGCTACAGGTTGTTCCATTGTAGTAATGACATCGGTAAGTATTTTTCGAAAAAATACATTTTAGAGACTTTTCCTTATCTGCCTGACGCTGTGCCATGAGTATCATAGTCAACATGAAAAAAGTTGAACACATTACAGATGCTCATGATGACTATGATTTTGATTTGTGTTCTGAATAACGTTTGAACATTATTGTTGTTGGTTGTTTTGTTAAGATCACGAGACGTTATGCGGAGTTCTCTGCAGCCATTGTTGGAATTGACCAGACATTCCCAAGTGAGCGTGTGGGGCGAGTGCTCGGCCAGCTGCAGGCGGAGGTGGAGAACTTTGTCCTCAAGATGGCTGCTCAGTTCCCGCAGCGCCGTGAACAGCTCATCTTCCTCATCAACAACTACGATATGATGCTTAATGTGCTAGTGGTACGTCATCAGCTTCTCTATTAACCCTTTTCATCCTTGTACACTACTGCCAGAAATAAATGTGACTATGATAGTTAAAGGGTGGTGCCAGAATAGCTTGGCGCCTGAGGCGCCAAGCTGTTCTGGCACAACCCTTAAACTAAAATGGTTGATATTTCTCCTAATATGTAATGTAGCCTGCCTAGGACAATAAGCAAATTAAAAGAATCAGGTCTCTGTGTAATTGTACATGTGGCTTTGTCATCTTTTGTGTAATATTTTCCTTGTTCATATGTACGGCGCCTAGAGCATCTTACCATGTATCTCTCTATCTATCTATATCCCGTAGTCTTGCCGACCGTTGGGGCACCACTGATGACTTGGCAACCAGCTCCCTCCAATCCTCTCTGTTCTCTGCCATTCTCAGCGTATCGCCCAGCTTCAGTCCTGTCCACTCTGAGATATTGTCCTCCCATCTTTTCCTCTGTCTTCCTCTCCTTCGTCCTCCTTGCACAGTGCCTTGCAGGATTGTTTTGGCAAGCCCTGCTGAACGCGTGACATGCCCATACCACTTCAGTTTGCGTTTTCACACAATGGCTAATAAGTCTTCATAGGGCCCGATGGCTTGCCTGATTCTGCTTCCCACTTCCTCGTTTGTGATGTGATCTCTGTATGAGATGCCAAGCAGCCTTCAAAAACATCTCATTTCAGTGGCTTGTATCCTCCTTTCAAGGTCTGCTGTGAGGGTCCATGACTCGCAGGCATACAAGAACACTGAGATGACTAAGGAGCGCATCAGTCTGATCTTGGAGCAGAGTGTGATGTTTCTGTCCTTCCATATGGTCTTCAATCTTGTCAGTGCTGTTGTTGTCTGCGCAATCCTGGACAGTATTTCTGGTTTTGATCCCTCATCTGTCACAATGGCTCCTAAGTATTTGAATTTCTTAACTTTCCAGTTTTTGGCCTCCAACCATGATTTCAGTGCTAATGCCACTGGCGTTATTGGTCATCAGTTTGGTCTTCTCTGCACTGATTTCCATCCCATATGCAATGGCTGTACTATCCAGCTTTTCCACCAGCTGAGCTAGCTCCTTCTCTGTTCCTGCAAGGCCATCAATGTCATCTGCAAAGTGCAAGTTCGTGATTGTTCTGCCTCCAATACTGACAATTCCTTCATGATCTTTCAGAGCGTCCGTCATGATTCTTTCCAGAAAGATGTTGAAAAGAGTAGGTGAGGGCAAGCAGCCTTGTCTGACTCCTACTGTAGTCCTAAACCAGTTTCCTATTTTGCTGTTGAAGCAGACTGCGCTAGTGGCCTTGTTGTAAAGGTTTGCTATGACTTTGATCAGGTTGGCATTGATGTTGTATAGCTTCATGGTGGACCAAAGGGCTGCATGCCACACCCTGTCAAACGCTTTCTTAAAATCCACAAAGACATGATAGAGGTCCTGCTGGTGCTGGAGGTATCTCTCACATAGAACTCTCAGGTTGAAGATCTGTTCAGTTGTGCTGCGCCCTGGTCTGAAGCCTGCCTGTTCCTCAGCTATGATTTCCTCTACCTGTGGCTTCAGCCTGTTCAGTAGGATCTTTAACATGACTTTGCTTGGGTGGGATATAAGACTGATCGTGCGATAGTTCTGGCATTGATGTAAGTTGCCTTTGTTTCCTCAAAACACATTACCGATGACATGACTAACTGGAAATAGTCTACTTGCTTACCAATTTTAGCCTAAGACCCAAAGGGTCCCCCCAGGAGGCTCTCGGGGATCCCTGACAGGGACGAGAGAGCTTTCGGGGATCCCTAACAGTAGGTACCGGCAGCCAAAATTTGTATCAACACACAGTCATCAGAAAACATGATAGGGTGACAGTGTGTAACAAAACAAACAAAACGCAAAAAAAAGTAAGTGTCTAGCTTGAAAAATAAGGATTTTACAAGCTTTTAAACGTTATTGAAAATCTGTAAATTTCGGCCATTCACAAAGTGCCATTTTCAGGGTCACACCAAAACAAGAGCACTGGGATGATCAGCTTTCTAAATATTGTTTCATAAAGCTGTATATACATACAAGAGCTCCATTTTTTTTCAGGCTTCCCAGTGACTGCTGAATAAAATGACAAGCAAATGAAAATGGCTTTTCATTCTATTTGTGCAACTGTTACAAGACACGCAAAAAACAGCTTGCGGGTCCCATATGTAAACGAGCATAACTCTTGAACTAAACATCCGATTTGAAAACGGTTTGCTGTTTTGAAGACAGAAAGACATGTGGAAAGCTATGCAAATCTTATTTTAACTTACAAAAGACATCATTATTTTTTGTGTGATGTTCAAAATTGCCATTTTGATGAAAACGCAGGATGTTCAGCTGTTCAATAATTAACGTAACTCTGGAATCCAATTCTAAAAATGTTTGGTGCAGTCATTACACACTCTCTAGTTAATATTACAAATAACTATGTCCATAGATGTCCCAAAAACAAAACAAATAAAGAAGCAGGGGCTGTCCTTTTCCAAGTTAACATTATTAGCAATATTGTTCCTTGAACACCGCGTATGCTGTCTTGATGCTGCGTATACTGTCAGTTGACCATACAGATAGTCTGCTGTTCATGGGTTTCAACAGGAACCCAGAGTAGAAGACATACATGGAGTCAATTTCTGCAATATCTTCAGGAACTGGCCATCTGAATGATGATGCATGTGAAGGAAGCCCACATGGTTCCAGGAAAGTGACCGTTGCCTTTATCTCCGACGACACCTCCAGAACTCGCCCCAGATAAAACGTCTGGTCATAAAAGACTGCCACAAACTGGTCAACGGATTCCTCCCTAAATCTGAAGTGTGCAGTACTGCTGTCCCGTTTTCGCTGGTTCCGGGAGTGGTTGTCATCATCCGTGTCTGAAAACAGTCATTTATCTGTGAAAATGAAATCACAATTGTAGAATCACATTGTATTACTATACTATTACTAGAAATAATAAATAATAAATAACTTTTATTATACAGCTGCAGTTAGAGAGTGATACTCAGTGATACTGATAAAAAGAGAAAAGAAAGCATGATTCTCACCAGGACAAGAGGAGGTGTCATCAGAATCACAGTATAGGGACCTCTTGACACTGCGTGTGCTGGAGCTCAGTTGATCTTCACCTGGCTTGTCATCTGGAAGGTTACAGTCTGGCAGGGAGTGTAGGACATCAACCTGGATGTTAACACCAGTGTCATCAGCAGCTGTTGAAAGTACAAAGCACTATCGTGAGATGGGAGGTATACAATTAAAACACCTTGCCGTGTTACCTTACACTTTACGGTCAAATAAAAGAAATACTCTTGATAATTTTTCAAATTAACGTTACTATTATACTACGCATTATTATAATAATAGCGTTAAGTTTTTTATCAATAAAAACGGAGCTACAGCACTAGCAACAACAAAATTCTGTCCTACTCACCAACAGCCGAGTTGTCAGCCCCAAGAAACAGCTTCAAGTTGTGCGTGAGCTCAGTCAGGCTGCCAGTCAGCTTCAACAGCTTGCTCTTTGACCCCAGGACAAGCTTATTGTACTGCAGTTCATTTCGTAGAGCTGTTCGAAGACGGACCTTGGAGCGAGTGCCTGCGACAAGCCTGTCTACATCATGTTTTGACAGACAAGGACCACCCTGTTCCCTGACAGCTCTCACAACTGCCATCTTCTTCTGTTCTGTCACCTCCTTTTTGTGCTGTGCTTCCAGACGTCTTGCTTCTTGAATACGCTGCAGCTGTGTGATGGTATCGCACTCTGACTGGCGACTACGGTCACGGAATCGCTGTGCCTTCTTCCCACTTTCTTGAAGAAGCTCCTCTTGCTGCACATGTGAATGGTTGTCAAGCCAGTCCATGGTTTTATTTCTTTTCAAGGAATTCAAGGTGGAGTGGTGATGGACACTAGCATTCCTCCTTTTGAAGACTGAGAAATCTAGATCACCAAAACATTGTTCGCCAAACAGATTGGTCAGGCTGCTGTGTTTAAGTTTTTCTTTTCGCTCTGGATCCTGGACATTGTGGTGCAGCCCCCCAGGCAGGAAGTCCACAAGTTGACGTCTGACCACCTTGAGACATCCCTCACTCAGCTTAACAAGGATTGAAGCAACCAGCGGCCTTTGGTCTTCACTGAAGTTGAAGATGCCTCGTGTCACACCCGTCTCCTTCAGACGGAAGCCTGGAAAGACGGAATGAGCTTGAGGGTCAAGGAGATCATCAGGGTTTTCTATCCATGCTTTGAGACTGCTCTCCATGGATTCGACAAAAGTGTGAAACTGAAGGTACTGCGTGTTGCTGTGAAGCAGCATCCAATAGGGTCCTGTCAGCTTCACATACAGAATCCCCACAGCAATCACCAGGCTGTCAATGTTGTTGTCTTGGCTGTCGAGGCAAACGCTGATGATCTTCCGGTTGGAAGTGGGGACGTGGTGTTGCAAGAAGTCAAGGATGAGAGCCCTCTGGCTGTGTAGCGCTGCTGCAGCCATGAAAAAATTGTTGAAGCGGTTGCTTCGGAAGGATGTCACTGCTGAAGTTATACCATTTTCAGAGCAGAAGGCTTCCCAGTGGGCCTTGCAGCCATTTTTTTCATCCCCTCTTGGACCCAGGACTTCACACGCTGTCCTGATGTACCGGTTGGTCGCAGAATCTGTGCTGTGGTACCTTTGGAACTGCGGGTCTTGATCTCTGCCAAGTTTCCCTAGGGCAGGCTCAGCCTCCTTTAACACTTCTTCACATGCTACACTCAGGCCCAACAGAAAATGTGCATTGCAGTGCAGCACCTCAAGTCCACTGCTAGGCTGGCCAGTCATTTCTTGACGGTATTCACTAAATTTTAACGCAAAACTTTTCATATTCTTGGCTCTGTCAGACATGGTAGAAGTGATGGATGTAACCATGTCCAGGTACACATGTTCCCTTGTCTGCTCATCACTGGCATAGGCATCGGACAAGTCACGCAGCAATGATATGAGCACATCAAGGAGGGACACAGCTGTCTCTTGCGCAATAGATGTGAAGCCAGCACTCAACATATGACCATCTGATGTCACGAACTGATGCCCCATGAACTTGCGATGATCACGGCTTGTTCCATCTGAGTGAAGCGTAGTATTGCTGGCTTCAAGGATGGCAGTGCAGACCTGAACATTCGAAAGAACATGGGCAGCATCTAAAATACGTAGGCACGTTCTCTCAGATGGCAGATCTCTGGGCAGCAAAGTCACATTGCAAAGTTCCTTGCACACAGCCCCAATTACATGTCCAATTTTTGCAGCAGGAATTTCAGCATCTCCAGCAAGTTTCATTACACATTTCCTCACAGCTGATGTGAATTTGTTTGAATTTTCTTCTCTTGTTCTGATGTTAATCTGACTGCTGTCAATTGTGTCACGCAGAACTTCATTTTCTGATTCAATTTTGCCGAGTCTTCCTTGGAGACGTTTGATCTCTGCATGCAATCTTTCAATCGTTTCTTCACAGTTGCCATCTCTGTGCTGCTTGGCAGCTGCCTCCAATGCCTCAAGCGCTCGTTCTCGCCGCATGAGGTTCATGCTCCATGCCTCTCTTGTCATCGTTTTACTGCCGTCTTCTTTTGTTTTCAATTCTGCAGAGAGACACTTTACTTTCTTGTTGGCGTTTGAAAGCTTTGTCTCACAGTTTTCAAGTTGCATGTGCAGGTCTTTCATTGCAGCATTCTTGCAGGTAATGTCCTCGTTAAGAATGGCCAACTTCTCCTCGATGCTGCGCATTTGCTGTTTGCTTGATTCTTTTTCGTCACAAAGGTGCTTAATCTGAGCAGACATCTGTGCCTTGGTGACTTGGAGCTGTTTGATGACCACCTGGTTTGGATCGGGAGATGGCAGAGGGCTTGAAAGGAAGACAGGCTCATTACAAAATGTCTGGATGGCAGATGCTCCTTGGCTGATGTATGAATCTTTCTGCAGGCGCTGGTACTTTGTGTAGATCTCCCGTGGAATGGCAGGATCACAAGTCTGAAAATACAGCATTTTTACATTCAGTGCGAAAGACATCACTAGTTGCAAGATCAGAAGCCAGTATAAGAAATCATCAAAGTGTAATGTCACCAACATGAAAAACTGACGTGTCAAAGTCTTTGAGTGTGTTACTGTAGTGTTGGTGACGTCCAACCTTTATATAGTATTTAACCACTTGTTTTGTTCTCTATGCAACATGTCTTAACTACCAGCATTAATCCTTCTTGAAGCTTATTTCTCAAACCCAAAAATGACTAATCAAATTCTTACCTCCTTTTTTCCTAAAACGGCGAGCCACTTTGACAAGTCTTTCAATGTCTTGTTGAAAGACTGACGGTGTAGTTCCAGCTCCACTACCATTCCCTTTGTCACAGTGCTGAACGAGCTGGTTTGTCTAGCCAAGGCATCCAAGTCCTCCAGGTGGTGTCGTTTAATGCCAAGCTCCTCTAGCTGGACACCCACAAACTGGAGGTCCACCTCTTTTTCAGGGCACAATGTTTCTGCATGTTTGACCGTGCCTTGGAGAAGTCCTCGATACTTTCTCCTAGGATAGTCTTTAAAGCATTCACTTTGTTGAAGAATGTCTTCAAGCTTGACCCAGGAAATTCCAGTTTCTTCTTTGGCATGGAATAACTGCAGGAGGAGTTTGTTGGTGACCTTTTTTGATTGAAGTTTAGGTGGCCTGCCTTTCCCCCCAGCATGGCTAAACACCCGTAAAATGTTTTGATAGCAGTCATCATCTGAAAAAAAAAAAAGTGACCATTGTATAGTTTATAGGACTGTCTATTTTTATAGAAAAGTTCAACAATATTTAGAACAAACTCCCACTCACTCCCCCTTCCCATCCTGTAAGTGTATCAAACTAGTGCTGTACTAACTACTATCATTGCAACTGCAAGTGATGGTTTGCCACTAGGAACGGTTAAAGGTTAGAATAAATTCATCTTCGCCAAAAAATGTGCTAGTTTCTTCTGAAATAATGCTGTGAACACACATTACACCGACTAAAATTGTACTGACAACAACAGGTGTTGATGAAACAGCTCGAGCAGACGACAATGACAAGAACGGTAACTCCAACCGGAAGCATGCCTTCAAATTTTGATCATGATATTTCACTCAATCGTTTACTAAACCTAGCGCATAAAACACTTTATTTTTAATGATTTACTGATCTAAAAAGATAAAAGAATGAAGAATAGCGTTCTTATGTTATCATTTTCTTCTACAAGCCAAGGGTAAAAAATACAAACTGACGGGGTCTACTTGGCTTGCTCTCTTCCGTGAAATGTGATGTCTCCACACACCCAACACTCTGAACTTACGGAATTTTTATCGAAATATGTCTAAAATACACTTTAGAAAATCAATCATTGGCAATATCAACCTAATTTTAATCATCCAAAGAGTGTGGAAAGCGAAAACTTACCAAGTTCTTTTGTCAATCGGTCAGGAATGAAGAGAGTCGAAGCGACCGCCATAGCGTGTAGTACGGTGTGCTACACTACTCGAGGGTTGGTTCAAATATCGGCCAACCGAATTCGTTCTATTTATAGGAGCGTGACACAGCCGGTACTCTCGGACGCTGTAGAAAATGCGCTTTCCAATGAACCCACACTCATGCGTCAAATTTTTTACCGAAGAAGGTGATTTTGCAAGTTGAAACTTTCATTTTGAAAACAAAATCATCAATTAAAATAAAAACACGTCTTGGTTATAATCATTAAAAAGCTCGCGATCTCCTCTTTCTAATGATATACGTTAGTGTGCTCTTCTATTTATAGTACGGATTCGATCGTGTAAGAAACGCGAGTGTGTCGTTTTCGGAGCAGCTAGACGGCAGCCGGCGGCGCGCGGACGCTCAAAGTACTCGTTTTTCAAGCTCATTCACAAACTTCATACACCTCATACACATTCAGATTTGTAAGCAAATACAAGAAAACAACTTCCTGAACATGTGGGTATGCATTTTATTGATTTTGATCAACAAACAACATAGATATCAGACATGAAAAATGTGTCACATTTGGGTCTACACTGACCAGCCATATAGACTGCCGGTACCTACTAACAGGGACGAGAGTAGCCTCCCCTGCCCATCCGGTCAGGCGCCAGGTGGTGTCTCCTTTAGCCAGTTGTCTACTTCGCTGTTAGCGTTCGGACGCTTTTACCTGAGCCTCTGACCCTTGGAAAGACTGTGTACGGTTCGACCGTCCCTTACCGGCCTGCCTTCGCCTAGCCTCTCGTCTACTGCTTCTGGCGTGGCCTCCGTCTTCTCTGCTAGCCCTCGTCTGTGCCTCATGCTCATGGCTGGCCCTGGAACCTTCTAGGCTCCCGTCGTCGTCCCCCTGCCATTCCGCCATGGACAGGTAAAGTCTCGGCCGTTTCCGACGTCTCACCTGACTGGGTCGGACGTCGGACTTCGCTCGAGCTACTGTTGGTTTCTCTCCGCATTTCACGGTGAGTTTCGAGTGTTTCTTGATTTCGAAGCTTTATATGGCGGGGTTCGTTACCCGCCCCCGGTCGCCTTTCATGTTTGGGTATGGGCTGCAGTTACCTAGTGCGCCTCTCTCCAGTACCCCGACCTCCAGTGACCTACTGTCCGGTACTTTGTGCTTCGTCACTCTGCCGTTCCGCCATGGAAAGGTGGAGTCTCGGCCACTTCCTACGTCTCGCCTGGCTGGGCCAGACGTCGGGCTTCGCTCGAGCTACTGTTGTTTGTCTTTGCATTCACTGTCAGTTTCGCGTGTCTCTTAATTTTCGAAGCTTTAAATGGCGGGGTTTGTTACCCGCCGCCGGTCGCCTTTCATGTTTGGGTTGGGTTGCAGTTGCCAAGTGTGCCTCTTCCCAGTTCGGCGACTTCCAGTGACCTAGTGTCCGGTGCTTGTGCTTCGTCACTCTGCAGTTCCGCCATGTAAAGGTAAAGCATAGCTGCCAACCCTCCCGATTTTATCGGGAATTTCCCGATTTTTTTTCAAGTCCCGATTTTCCGGTTTTTTGTACATTTTTCCCGATTTTCAGATTTTCAAGTTTTGTTTGAAAATTTGAGGCATTTTGGCGTACCGCTCCCAGTCAAGCGCCTGTAGTCGAGAGCCTGCCGCTATACTGTACCGCTAAGCTTTCGGGGACCCACAGCCAGTCTTGATTACGCATGCGCAGCAAATTTTTTTTTGTTCCGGTTCCTTCGAAATTGCCCTGGTCTGGAGCACATGCTTAGCGATTTTCACAAGTGTTATTGTTGATTTTCAACAAAATGATGCCTCCAAAGAAGCAGAAGTGGTTGGTGAAGTTCCATCCAGACTACAAGCGTTTTTTGCATCATCGACGAATCGAGAAAGGGCGAACACTTTGCCGTTTGTAAAATGTGCCGGGCGGACATAAACATCGCTGCACAGTAAACCTAGGCGGGCTGACGCGCACTGCGTCCGTGTCCCCCCCCCCCCCCCCCCCCCCCCCCCCCCCCCCCCCCCCCCCCGTTGTTTGATTTATCGGCACCTGGAAGCAAGGGCTAGCATCGTGGAGGCCGCAGCTCAGGATTTTCGTTGCCTCAAGGTTGGCAGCTATGGGTAAAGTCTTGGCCTCTGCCTACGTCTCCCCCGGCGGGGCCGGACGTCGTGCTTGGCTCGGACTTCTGTTTGTTTTCTCTCCGCATTTCACGGTGAGTTTCGCTCGTTACTTCGGAGCTTTAACTGGCGGCGTTAGTTGCCCGCCGCCCGTCACCTTTCATGTATGGGCAGTGCTCGAAATTAGCGGGGGCCCGGGGCCAAAAACCCGCAAAGTTGATTTCGGGCTCGGAAAGTTGAAAAACGAAGGGCCCGCTTGGCCCGCAAAATAATTCGTCTGCTACAGCTAGCTCTACTCGGCAGTTTCGTATTTGGGCCAAGGGAAGCAACCCACACCGGTGCCCTCACTCACAGTAACAGAGGTGCCTACCTTACGCGCTAGCTCGTAATTTTACGCATTTTCGGCTCAAATTACGCGAATACGACCAGTTCCTCCAAAATACGCAATTTTACCAGAAAGATTGGCAGCTTTATATAGGCTCCCAGCCTCTAGAACCAGAGACTATGTCACTGAGTTTTGCGCGAGTAGTCCGCTACACACTGACTAGCCAAGGCAAGGCAGCAAAAATACTCGCACACAGCGCGCCATGCGTGCACTGAAACACTGAACTCTGACTCGCGGGTAGTAACTAGCGATACAAATGCATACAACGTGTGCAGAAAGGACTTTGGTGTTGCGCACAGTGGTGCGTACAAAAGTATGATATTCAAAGACATTTGGAGTCCGCTGGGCACAAGGCCAAGGCAGTAGTACATCTCAAAGCTGACATAAAATGAGCACTTTTTTGTTAACCGTTTCGGCCCGGCAAACCGCTGTACTGGTTGGCGGTCTCGTATACCGTGCACTTTGCACTGACACATCACTATGTTTACACTACAGGATCCTGACAGTGCATGCGTACTTTTGTACGTGGTTTGCGGTCACTGAGCTTTGCAGCGCTAGCATGCATATTACGGTCGAAATGGCGAGTGAATGTGTAGATATTCGGAGTGATAAAATTTTGTGTTTGGAGACATAGTTTCAAAAGCAGATAGCTTTGATGTATTGGGACACGTGTGCCCACTACCGCGTGGCAGCATAACCACGTGTTGGCAGTGTCAGCTGGAGCGATCGACGGTTGAGGCACTGACAACGGCAATGCCGTACAGCTTGATTCCGGAAGCTGAATTGGAGGTTTAGTCTAATTGATATTCCGTTCCGTTCCGTTCCTCTGATGTTCCACCTTGGTGCACCTGTAGGTGACTCTGTGGACACTGACACACATTGGTCACATGTGTAGTACGTGCATTGTCTTTACAACACTGGTACTTCCATCCGATCGTGTATGAGACACAACATCGTTCACGCGGCAATGCCGCTTATTACATGTTGCCGGTCTAGACTGTGGATATACCGTACAGTGGCAGGTGTAAACCCGGGCATTGACATCTGGTGACCAGGTTGGAGCCTTACAGTGTATCGGCATACTCAGTGGAAATGCGTGGACACTAATGTGTCGCAGTAACAGATGCCCTTAACTTTTTACTGATGCATGTTAAGTAACAGTGACCTGTCGTGCACGAAAGACATTTTTGGCTCACGTTCAAAGCAAAAGTGAGTATGTTCTGAGCCAGCGGTAGTCCATCCGCCGTCGCACGTGGTAAACTTTAACGTTGGCATTTTCTTGGAGACTATTAAAGCTACAGTCTTCAAACTTGGCCCAAGGATACTTTGTCGCAAGACCTTTCTAAACATGTATATTTTAGTGACAGTTTCTCACAAAGGTCAAGGTCACAGAGGATCAGGAAATAATACAAAATAGCTATTTTGGGACATAATTTCTTTTTTCTCAAATACTATTCACAACTTCAACCCCAAACTGGGTACAAAGATACCTGATGAAAAGACCTTTATAAGTACACTAATTTCGTTGATCCCTCGGAAAAGTCAAGGGTCACATGACCTCAAGAAATATGTCCAAAATGACCATATTTTTACCCCCCCAATTTTTTTTTTCGCAAATACTATTCACAACTTCAAACCCAAACTTGCTACATGGATACCTGATATTGTGTGACTAAAATAGCTAATAGTGTCGATAAATGTCTTTATTTTTAATTTGTTTGCTGTGGTGTATTTTTTTTTTTCGTTGTGTGTTGCGCTGAAATGATTACACAAAATACACATTTTTAAGCAGCCCATTACACAAAACGGTCTAAGAGGGGTAGGCACCTCTGCAGTAATAGTATTGTGTTCTTTTTTCTTTTCTTCTTTTTGTTATTGTATTTTTAGTTTACTTCTGTTAACTCAAGTGCACATAAGTGTAATATGAATAGATGATTGAAAAAAAAAAAAAAAGGCAAAATCTGTTTGTTTAACTTTAGTTTATCAGGAAGAGTACTGTTAAGTTTAGTTCCCTTTCATGGTTTTGTTTTGAACTTTTGTGCATTGAGGTCAGATTTTTTGTTAGGTTACTCATATTAAAAATTTAATGATGTGTATTGTGCAATACTCGGTCACAAAACTGAAAAGTATTATACAAGAGACTCACTTGATTTTTTTTCTATTTTGTTTAATGGCCATTTCAGGCTCACTAGTCACTGGAATATGTGTGTCACTGAATGTGTGTGTGTGTGTTTTTTTCCCCTTTTTTGTTGGTAATGTTTGAAAGTGAAAGAAAAGGCAAATAAAAATGACATCACTCAGCAAAATTGGAAATTCAATTGTTTTTATTTTAGATTATCAGACAAATTGTACTTTCTACTTATTATATTGTCAATAATTCTTTTGTTTTTTGTTTGCATTATTTTTCAAAGTTGGGCCCCGAAAGTTGCTTGTGGGCCCTCAAATTTTTGAATCAAGGGGCCCGGTGGCCCCCAAAGAAAAAAGTTAATTTCTAGCCCTGATGGGTATGTGTTGCAGTACCAAGTGCGTTTCTGCCCAGGATGGCGGCTTCCAGTGGCCTGGTGTCCACCACACTGTAGACCGGGTGCCACCTGCTCCTCTGTCATCGGCTGCGCTGACTGCCCTGCTTGACTGGAGGTTCTTGGTCTCTACTCCGGTGTTCCACCGCCGAGTGACCCGCGACTTCCGCCTTCCTTGGGACCTTCCGCGGCACGGCGGGATTGTTCAAGCTGCCCTCGGACATGGGATAGCCACTCCTCTCGTCCCTGGTAAGTTTGTAGCTCGTTCGTAGACGCGTTAAGCCCGCTGACTCCTCCGGCGAGTCGCCAAGCTGGCTACGTGCCCCCCTCCCTTAAAAAGGAGCCCCGGGCACCGCGACCATGTCGCCTTAGTTCACGCGTCGGCCCCTCGGCCAAACCTCAAGCCCGCTGACTCCTCCGGCGAGTCGCCGAGCCGGCTACGTGCCCCCCTCCTTGAGCCCCGGGCACCGCGACCTTGGTCGCTAATTAGTTAAGCGTCGGCCTTCGGCCCTTCTTCTAAGCCCGCTGACTCCTCCGGCGAGTCGCCTAGCTGGCTACGTGCCCCCCTCCTTGAGCCCCGGGCACTGCGACCTTGTCGCCTGTTACATACCAAAAAAAAAAAAAAAAAAAGAAGAAGTTGACGCTTGGCCTCACGGCCCCTCTTGAGCCCGCTGACTCCTCCGGCGAGTCGCCAAGCCGGCTACGTGCCCCCCTCCTTGAGCCCCGGGCACCGCGACCTTGTCGCTAATTAGCTTAAGCACCGGCCTTCGGCCCATCTAAGCCCGCTGACTCCTCCGGCGAGTCGCCTAGCTGGCTACGTGCCCCCCTCCTTGAGCCCCGGGCACCGCGACTTTGTCGCTAACTAGTCTACGCGTCGGCCTTCGGACCTGCTCAGCCCGCTGACTCCTCCGGCAAGTCACCAAGCCGGCTACGTGCCCCCCTCCTTGAGCCCCGGGCACTGCGACCTTGTCGCCTATTGTAGACGCGTTGGCCTCACGGCCCCTCCTAAGCCTGCGGACTCCTCCGGCGAGTCGCCGAGCCGCTTTGTGCCCCCGCCTTGAGCCCTGGGCACCGCGACCTGGTCGCCAATTAGTTCACGCGTCGGCCTTCGGCCCCAACTTAAGTCCGTGTGCCCCCCTCCTTGAGCCGGGTACCGCGACCTTGTCGCCGTCGTTCTCACTTCGGCACTTCGACCTCAGTCTCTGGGCCCGCTGACTCCTACGGCGAGTCGCCTAGCCGCTTGTGCCCCCTCCTTGAGCCCTGGGCACCGCGACCCTTATCGCCTTTGGTACCCTACGCGGCTTATGGCCCCCTTCTTCTAACCCGCTGACTCCTCCGTCGAGTCCCCCAGCCAGCTACGTGCCCCCTACTTGAGCTTCGCGCACTGCGTCTGGATCGGCCTTCTTGTACCTCGGGACTTCGGGCCGTTTCCCCTGGCGCCTACGGCCTTCCACGTTTCACCGGTTCTCGTCCGTTCACCGAAGTGAAGCTACGTCGCGCTGTTAGTGCTTGGTTGGGTGCCCCTAGGGGTACACCCAGTGCAGTGGGGATCGACTTCCTCGCCCTCGTCGCCTGGATAGTTGCGGCGCCCGACGGTCGTCGCCCGCTCCTCGACTCCCTCCAGGGTCCCTGTCGACCTTCGCCTGGTGCGGCGCTGTCGTTCTCCTCGGGACATCCTCTTCCCCGCTCCCTGCACCCTTCGCCTCCAGCATCTCCCCGACCCTCTCCGGGGGATGACTCGGCGTCCTGCGTTCGCCTCGGGCCTGCTGGCGTCTTAGCCTTCGGCTCCCCGGTTCGCTGGCCTCTCGCTCCCTTCGTGCTCGCTGCCTCCGGTGGTTCCGCCGGCGCCCGTGCTTGCGGCAACCCTTCCCAGCTCTAGCGGATCTTCCGCGTGGCTTCGAACCCTCCGCCCCTTGCCTTCCTTCGTTCGTGGCGGCCTGGCTCCTGCCTGACCATCTCCCCTGATGCGACGTCGCAGCTCTACCGTGCTTCTGTGGGTACCCGCGCCCTTTGGCCCTGCCTGGCAGTCTCTGAAGGAACCCCTCTAGGCCGGTGGGCCCAACTCCACCCTTGTGGATTGAGTTCCCGCCCGTTCGGAACAAGGCCCTCGCCCTTCGCGCGCAGGTCTCCGCTCTTATTTGGGAAGTTGCGATGCTGCTCATCGCTCGGCACGGCTCCCCCGCCTCGGACCCTTTGCGCCGCCTTCAGCCCTTGGTTGTCGCCGCCAGCCTGGACCTACCCGTTGCTTCTACGCGTCCCCATGCCTCCCGCCCCCGCCTTTGTCTTCGCTTGCCGTCGACGGGACCGTTTCCAGCTCGGCCTCTCTGGTGTGGTCTCCCCTCAGCCCTGGGTCCTTGCGGGGATCGTGGATGCCTTGGTTGCCCGGGACCTTCGTTCTTCCGCCAGCCATTCTCCTCCTTGGTCGACCTGCTTCTGCGGTATCAGTCAGTGGTTCCTCCTTGTCGGGCAGGGATGCTCTCCTCCTCCGGTTGCTCGCCTGGTCGCCCTGGTCAGCGCCTACGGTCCGGCCTCTCGCCCTCGACGCCTGTTCACCTGGGAATGGATTTGGTGACCGACCGCAACTTGGTGCGTCTTCACGAGCCTCGGATCCAGTCCTTGCCGTTCTAGCCCGTGGGCAGCTGCGGGCACGGCGGTCCCCTCCTGACTGCGGCTCCAGCTCCTCCGCCTGATGGGTGCAGCGGCTGATCTCCTTCCCTCGGTCTTCTGTACTCCGCCTCTGGAGGCTGTCCTCCGGCGATCTCTCTACCCGGGTGCCGATCTCCCCTGTGCTGCGCCACATCGGCTTCGCTGGACGGACATTCTTAGCTCGGCTCCCGGATCCCCCTGACCTCGCCACTGCCCCTCTCTCTCTGCGTCATTGCCGGTCTCGTCGGTTGGGGCGCTCTCCTTCTCCCGAATTCCACTCGTCGGCCGGCCGCTGGCCCGCGAACCTGACTTTGTGGCACGTCAACCCGCTCGGACTGGTTGCAGTTGGCAGGCCCTCTGCGCTTGGCGATACGATCTTTGGACACAGGACCTCCTCGTCCTTCCGACAACCCTTCTTCGTGGCTTGCCTTCAGACGCAGGAGGAACCCGCTCTCCCGACTTCTGCTTCCTCCTCTATCGCCCCTTCGCTGGTGCGCGGACAGCGACTTCTCCCTCCCAGACCGCCACGGTCCAGGTCTCCTGTTCGTACTGGCAGACTACCTCTTGCGACGGAGGCAGCTTCTTCACACGGATTGCGCCCTACGCTGGGACATCCTTCGCTGGTTCTGCGCTCGGTGGGAGACTCCCCCCTTGTTCTCTTCGCCACAAAGTGGAACCTCCGGCTTCCCTCTTCATCTCCCCGTTCCCGACCTCTGGCCTGGGCAGTCGATGCGCTTGATCCCTTGGGACGGTCTGGTCCTTTACACCTACCCTCCGGCGGTCCTGGTCCTCAAGTCCTGCTCAGCCTCCGGGGATGCAACGCAGTCCTTCTCCTGGTAGCCGTTCTCCCGGACCGGATCGTGGACTTCCGACCTTCTCAGTCTCGCCACGGGCTCACCCTCCCTCTTCCCACCCCCCGCACGATGCTCGAGCAGCGCCGACAGCCGCTCTTCCACCCCTGCCCCGAGCGACTTCTCCTACACGCCTGGCGATTGTGCGGCAAGCCCTCTCTGCTGGAGGCTTCTCGAGTGCGACAGCGGACGCTATCGCTTCAGCCCGCAGTCCTACCAGACGTGTCTACGAGGGAAAGTGGCGTGCTTCGTGCCTGGTGCTCTGACCCCGCCGCCTCTCCACCGTCGGCCTGACGTCTCCTCAGCTCGCGGACTTCTTCTCTGGCTCGTCCAAGACCAAGGTTGGCTCCCCTCTGGGGCAGCTGCTACCCCTCTTGATCGCCGACGCCTACCGTCACCTCGGCCGTCCCGACCCAGCGCCTGCAAGGACCTGCCCGACCTTATGGCGCGTTTCGGCGTGCAGCGTCCGGTCTTCCTCTCCCTTGGCCCGCGCTGGGACCTCCCTGGTCCTCCCCTGACTGACTTCGGACCGTTAAAACCGCTCCATCTGGCCCGCTTCGCTGACGTGACTCGGAGGCCTGCTTCCTGATGGCCCTCGCCACGGCGCCCCACGTCAGCGAGCTCCACACGCTCTCGTCTCGCCCCACCGGCCTGCAGTTCCGAGTGGATGGCTCCGTGCAGCTACTCCCGGATCCTTCCTTCTCGCTCAGCCTAGGTCTCCCTTGACAGCGCCTCCGGCCCTCGCCGCTCGGCCGCTTACACGACCCGGTTCCTTGGGGCACTCCGCAGCGAGATCCGGGACAGGCACTTCGTATCTACCTGCTCCAAGTCCGTGCGGAGGGGACGGTCTCGTCCCTTGCCGCCGACCGCTGGCAGAACCGGCTTCTCAGCCCAAACGTTCTCCTCCTCGCTCCGCTGGGTATTCCGGTCCGCCTATCGCGACCTCTCCCCACAGGGAGCCGAGGCACTGAAGATCCGCGCCCATGGAACGCGCGCTAGGGCCGCACGTCTCGCCTTCGCCGCGCCGGTGTGGTTAAGGACACTGTGGCGGCGGTGGGGTGGCAGGATGGATCTACCATTGCCGCTTCTACTCCCGCGCCCTGACAGTCCAGCGCGACAACCTTACGCTGGTGGGCGACTTCTGCGGCGCAACACTCCCTCCAGGCGCCCTCGGCGCTTAGGCGGCACTTCGCTAAAATTGTCGGGAGTGGGTGATCAGGAGTGACGGGCCGTCTTCGTCCCTGAAGAGGTTTCTAAAAGGGATTGTGCGGCACCCTCCTCCTCTTTGCCATTCTTCCAGTTAGTCATGTCATCGGTAATGTGTTTTGAGGAAACAAATTAATTTTTCTCTAAAATGTATTTTTTCGAAAAATACTTACCGATGACATGACTCGGAGGTCCCTCCCTCCTCCCCGCTTGCCGCTGGTAACTCCGTAGACAACTGGCTAAAGGAGACACCACCTGGCGCCTGACCGGATGGGCAGGGGAGGCTACTCTCGTCCCTGTTAGGGATCCCCGAAAGCTCTCTCGTCCCTGTCAGGGATCCCCGAGAGCCTCCTGGGGGGACCCTTTGGGTCTTAGGCTAAAATTGGTAAGCAAGTAGACTATTTCCAGTTAGTCATGTCATCGGTAAGTATTTTTCGAAAAAATACATTTTAGAGAAAAATTAATTTTTTGGGGAGAGTTATTATAAGTGATTGGGTCCATGGTGTGGGCCAATCCCCTGACTGCCAGATCTTATTGCAGATTGTTAGTAAGGCGCTTATCGTGTCTTCTCCCCCTTCTTGGACTAGCTCTGCAGGGATGTTGTCTGCTCCTGCTGCCTTCTCTTTTTTCAGCGACTTCACTGCAGCCTCTACTTCTTCTCAGAGGATGGGATAGTTGCCATTGTTGTCCACGGGTGGGTTGACAAGTATGCCTGGGTCCCCTGCAGCTCGGTGGTTGTACAAATCTGAGCAGTACTCTGTCCATCTCTTCAGTATGTCTTGGTCTTCCGTAAGACAGTTCCCTTCACTATCTTGAATGATCGAGGAGCGTCCTTGTTTTACACTGGTCAGGTCTTTCACCAGCTGGTATACTTTTTTGCTATTATTTTTGTTCAGATTTTCTTCTACGTGTTTACACTGATCTTCAATCCACTTATTCTTTGCCTTTTTCATGCTTTTCTTGATATCCTGGTTAATTTCCCTGTATTGTTTAGCTCCTTCTACCTCCGATTTCTTTTTCTTTAATTGTCGGCGCCTTATAAATCTTCCTTATTATTATTATTAATGGATTAACCAACCCCCTTAACCCTTATCATTCTGATACACCCATTGCTTAAAATGAATTTGACTGATAGTTTAAGGGTGGTGCCAGAATGGTGCCAAGCTATTCTGGCACCACCCTTGAGCTAAAACAGTTGATCTATCTCCTCATCTGTAATGTAGCCTTCTTAGGACAAGAAGGAAAGTTTACAAAGTCAGCCTCAGGAAATAAATGGGTTAAGCATGCAGCCAATGGTATTTGTAGAGTCTTAACCCCCTTGTGCATGCAACCACAGTAAACAATACAGTGAACAGCCAGCGGTACTGTGAACAGCACTAGGGGGTTCGAACAGTTCATCTTTCTCATCCACAACTGCAACACAAAGCTCGGCATACTCGTGGTTTGATTCTTTTTAGAAGGCATGGTTTTCAGGGTTGAAACATACGGAGTTAAACCCCTTCTTGCAAGTGGATTGTGTTTATGTTTTCCTGGCAGTAAAGGGGTTAACGCGTTCAACACCGACAGGTCACGGCAAGACATGGATCGAGCGTGATAGTTCAAGGGTTGTGCCAGAATAGCTTGGCGCCCTTAGGCGCCAAGCTATTCTGGCACAACCCTTGAACTGTCACACTTGATCTCTTTCCAGAAGTGTAATACAATCTTCAGGAGGCAACTTCAAAATTTGCGGATTTGGTTCCTGGAGCAGAATGTGTTAAGAAGACTAACACAGAATGGACACTTGCTTGCATACATTGCAGGAGAGAACGTCTGAAGATTCCAAGGAGGCTGAAGTTTTCCGCGATCTGCTTACAGCGCGGACTGGAGAGTTTGTGGAAGAGATCCTGGCCCCTCACTTTGGAGGGATGATCACGTTCGTCAAGGACTGTGAGAACCTGCAAGAGAAGGGACAGCTCGACTCCCTCAGGGATCAAGACAGTGAGTGCTACAGCAGAACCTGTTTTGAACGACCACTGATATCAGTGACCTGTCATTAACCGTTTTCATCCTGATACACTATTGCTTGAAATAGATTTGACTATGATAGTTCAAGGGTGGTGTCAGAATAGCCTGGCGCCCAAGGCACCAAGATACTCTGTCACCACCCTTGAACTATAATGGTTGATCTGTCTCCTAATCTTTAATGTAGCCTTCATAGGACAATAAGATTTTTTTTTATTTTTAAATCAGCTTCAGGATGTAATGGGTTAAAAACACCTAACTCATGATATTTAATGACAGGTGACATTTTGCCTATCAAGACTTCTCTTGAGAGACTTGTCTTTTAACCCTTTTCATCTTGATACATTACTGCTTGAAATTAATTTGACTATGACATGTAGTTCAAGTTCGGGCGTCAAGCTACTCTGGCACCACCTTTAAACTAAAATGGTTGATCTAGTTCCTAATCTGTAATGTAGCCTTCATAGGACACTAAGCAAATTTTTAAAAATCAGCCTCAGGATGTAATGGGTTAAGATCACTTTTTGCTGTTCAAGACATGTTTTACTGGACTTTCTTTTCGTTTAAGGAGAAACAGCTGTTTGATCAGGTCATGTGTACTTGAAAATGTATTTATCCTGCCATTCTGTCCACTGGTTAGTTTTCAAGGTCCTGGTTCAGCAATTAGTCATGAGGACAGCGAAAAAAAATTTCGAAGTCCCTACTGACCTGACTTGAAGTGCAACCCTGACAGGGCCTCATCAGATGGGATCCCCGAACATTCACGTTACTATAGCTGCTGTAGAGTGTCAGACGTCCTTGACGGCTGTCACAGTTCATGCAAACAGGTATACGCCACTCAGCTGCCAAAGGTCACTTCCAGTTGCATCTGTCCGTACACGGTAACACCCACAATTCTCGTGCAACAACAACGAAAGATGACTATCCAACTTTCACTTCTGGGCCGGTACTGGGAAGCACTGAGCGACGTCCACAGCGTCCAAAAATGGCCCAGGGAATGGTGACGGTACGTCGAACATGCTATATCGTGGTCTTCTCATTTCTTATGTCCTCGCATTTATCCAAAACAAGGTTTCCTCGAAAGCGTTTGCAAACAACAAGTCTTTATGGTAGTCGCCATTTTTACGAAGGGAAGCTACTAGATAATGTGTGTGTAAGGGACAGCACTCCCGTGCTAAGCAACGCGCAAACGCCCACCTCAAAACGATTTTATTTTTCACAAAAGCCTGGGAGATAATTTACAGGTCATCATGCAACAATGTGATGTGCATGGGTGACAGTGCGAGAATATGAAATGAATGTAAACGGGACATAAATATGCCCCATAAATCCATGGCCAGCAAGCGATATACATTCCCATGAGCTCCTGCGGATGCAGGGCTCATGAGAATGTATGACTTTTGCATTTGGAACAGGCTGGCTGAAGGCCTGTTCTGTCTGAACCAAACAGCTGAAATTCAGCTTTTCGGGATTTTGAAAAGCTGAATCAGCTTCTAGGAGTGAAGACGGTCACCCATTGATGTGATTGTGCTTGTTCGTGTGTGTTACACGGACATAAAATTTGATTCCATTATAAGAATCTAAGCACTAGGTAATATTTTGCTTTGTCGTTTACTTCTCATCTTGTTTTTTTTTTTTTTTTGTATCACAAAAGATAATTACCGTCTGCAAACTTGATGAGTTCAGTGATAATATTTTCTCCCCAGACCAACTGCTGTCTATGCACACGCAATGCACCCTGCCCAATGCATACCTCATGCAGGTGCCTGACAGCAAACACCGATACACCAACTACAAGCTAAAGGGTGCACGAGCAAACGAGAGGCAAGTTTCAAAATAATTAGATACAGGGCCGCAGCAGATGGTTCCGGCCTTCGCCATACCAATAATGTATACATTTTTTTGACAAGACCATATAATTATGTCTGTTTATGCCCTCGACCCAAATTAATTTAAATGTTACTAATTTTTCCATTTTTGGGGGGTTGTGCGAATTCTTCCCCCCCCCCCCCCCCCCCCCCCCCCCCCCCCCCCCCCCCGCCCGATTGACTTTAGGAAGCAGATGAAAGCAAGCTGGCATCATGCAGGCATGCACCCCTTCGGCTGGAGCATTAGGTTTCTTTCACCTCGTGCTATGGTTATGAGATATGAAATAAATGTTAGGAAACAGATATATATATATTATGTAATTGGTATTCTAACCACAATATATTTCATTCATAGTTTATCTATGTTTGCACTGACAGCAAACCATGTGGGATTTATTTCTGATTACTCCATATAGCAATGTTCTCTATCAGAAAACTGAAATGACTCAACCCGCAAAAATAAATATCAAGGAAATAATTATATCAGTTCACAACAGCAAGAGGTATATCTCACTTGATCTTCATTTTGTGACAAAAACATTGTTTTCAAATACACTTCAACGTATGGTTTATTTGTTTATATCTGTACTGAGTGAAACTGTTAAAAATGCCTTTCATTGTGAGGCTTCTCTTATGAGTTTACCAAAATCGTCAAGTACATCAATAAGTGTCTCTTGGCTTGACTTCACGAACGAAGATTCTATAGGGCTTGCCCACGTCGTCTGCAGGCATTTTCGTGGCTGCGGAGGCCAATCCGGGACAGGCAGGTTTACATCAATAAGTGTATACATAAATAAAACACAATTACCATGATTGTCATAATTCCTAAAAATACAGCTGATTTTTTTTATGAAATGAGTATGTCTATCCTCAACAAGACCAAGTAGTCTATGTACCCTACAGAACCACATAGTCCAGATCAAAATGGTGACTGCGAAGCGTGTGTAATGCAGAGACGAACTCAACGAAAAAAAGAAAGACGCTTAGAAAAGACAGCTACAACACAATTTTATTCATATTATCTAGTAATAAATTGTGTTGTAACTGTCATTTCTAAGCGACGTTCTTTCCTCATAGGGTTCTTCTCTACAGAACAACATACATGTGCACTTTTACTTCCTGCACCATATATAACTGTAATAATACATGAGGCAAAAACACAAACAGAACAGAGACAACCATTTTAATTATAAAGAAACAATTTCAGTGATGTCATTGAATTATATGCATGGTATATTTTGCTTATGATGCTGTCATTCAAACTTGGTCACTGTGTTTTGGTAAGTGAGGGAGAGGGGGGGGGGGGGGGGGGGGGCTGGAGGGGGCGGGTACACATGCAGGCATATATATATATATATATATATATATATATATATATATATATATATATATATATATATATATATATATATATATATATATATACCGCAACGATTTCCTAATGTAATGTTACATATGGCAATATAGTTCTATCATCATATGCTAAATTTTGCTATCCACCAAAATGCTAATATTGCCATGATTCCACAGCAGACAGACAGCCTTCATGGACAGGTCCAACCAGTGAAGAGACAACAGACTGGCCAGTGTCAAACATGTCACCAAACTGCAGGGGCGTTAGCAGCAATGTCACACAGAAACTTTGGAACAGCAAACAGCCTGATGCAGTGCAGTGTGCCCCAACTTGCTCTCAGCAGGCAGCTGCAAGACAAGAACAAAGGTCAGTTAGTACATGTGAAGATGTACTGCAAACACTGTTCTAGATGAGTTTACTTGGCTACCGGGTATCAGCCAGTATAATCTACTCAACATGAAACCAACCGTAATGAATCAATCACAGCCAGTGTAATCAATAAACTCCATACAAGACAGATTTGCAAAATAACTTTTACAAACAATTTCTTTGTCTCGGTGATGGTCAAACGATTTATACAGTTTTGTTCTAATAATAAAAGACATTGTAGCTTTGCAATGCTGCTTGGTAACATGATATTATATGAATATGTTTTCAGGCCAACATAACCAACTTTTCCCTGGGGGAGACTAAAGATGCACTCAACCGATGAGCAGCCCCTGGTGACCATATCGAATGTGGGAGTAGAGGCGACACCTTATCAGCGCGTGACCAGTGAAGACAATCCGGCCTACTGTTTGTGTGGGAATCATCTAATAATAATGGACAACAAGAACTACTGAATTTGATCCAGCTGATCGAGTTAACAGAAGAACCAACTTTTCTAGATATTTGTAAGAAGCAGACCGAAGTCAAATTTTGCAGCGTCAAAAATTATAGCATCACATTTGCAAATAAAATTCCCACATTATAATAGCAATCAAACATCACCAACACTCTACATACAGATTTTTTTCAGTTGTGGCATGAGAGCCATATGGGGCTTGGCAACAGCAAACACTGTTGCTCTTGTCAGGTGGCCATAATCAGATGGCAGTTTCTAAGCCCCAATCTAAACTACCTGAGGGCACTATCTGGTTGTGTATGTGTGTGAAACCAACCTCCAAGTCTTTACTTCTGCTGAAAAACCACATCCACTCGTCGCTCAATCTTGTCATCTGTACTGCGTAGGTAATGTAACAAACTGGAGAGCTTCTCATCAGTGAGGCATTGGGGATACAAGGCCACGGAGCACATTCCTTGATGAGAAAAAACAGAATGAAGAGAACATTTTCATTAACTTTTAAAATTTACTTTCTGTCATGGAGATTGTTTACATCTGTTTGTACAAGTAGTTGGGACATGAATAAATGGACACATGCATGTAATATATACTCCATATTGTGCACTTTGTACTCTCTATACAAGAAAGTATTAAAGTTGAATGTAAAAGCAAAATGTTGGACATTTTTTGTTTTCAATACATTTGGACATTCTTCTTCATAAATTGCATACATGTCTGCTTTCATTTTTCATCCTTGTTATAACTACATACTGTAAACAGTGCACATGAACAGGAATTCTGCACCTGACTTGCCATAAGAAAGAATTAGTTTTCATGGTCAGTGTCACAATCCTAAATAGTATATTTCTACAAATACATGTACTGTAATGATACTGAAAATGACATGTACAATACTGCACTTGTACCAGAAATTGCACAAGTGTGTAACATACATGTACTATGCATATTTCTGCTGTGCTACCTGGTATGCCACAGAGTGCCTGTTGCTAATCTTGGTATACTGCTTGCATACTTGGTGGTTGAAGTCAAGGATGGTAAGCCTGTTGCGCATTGTGTAGCCTTTGTAGCCAATGAAAGTTTTTGGGGGGCCCATTTCATTTTCAGCCACATAGATACATCCCCTTGACTAACACTCAAAACACTCAATGATGAGACTGAAACATATCTAAACTCTAAGTCAAAATAAGTGCATAAATAAGACATGATACCTTGATCATGCCTGGCAAGGACACTCGTAATGTGTGGTGATGGTTGATAACAGGCTTTATCCCTTGTTTCAAGTGGTGTTTAGCCTTTGGCAGCAGCAAAGAAACTGAAAACAGATGGCCAATATAATAGATAAAGCAAAACCTGAAAGTAAAAAAAGCACAAAAGTGAAAATGTACCAGCAGCAGTTTATACTGAGTAGGTTATTTCGATGACAGGACAGTTTCGTGTGTTTTTGTTCTGCATACACTCAAGGATATAATCCTCCATGTAAACACACAGCTCAACTCAAACCTTTTATGCAATTCGCTTGCCTTTGTGCCACACATCAAAGTAATGATCCAGATGTTTCAGTGGCTGCGATCAAGTCAGTAATAATATACAAATCTATTTCATACTGGAAAAAAGATACATGCATTACAGAGTGGCAAACTGACCGGTAGCTAGCACTAGCTGTTATGAAGACTTGGGAGAAAAACCACCATGGCACCATGATAATAATGTTTACTGTCAACCTGTAAATATACTTACAGTGTGGAGGTAGCAGTCATATGTAAATCATAACTTAGTGTTGTGACAGCAATATTTCCAGGACACTATAAGCTACTTTATGTGTGATGTGATAACACTTTTACAAACAAAAATGATTTTGTGCAAGCGCACGGGTGTACCATACTTCAAAATCAAATGCCACCAAACTGATAATTACCTGAAAGTAGCAGGAGATTACAGTAGAAGAACTCTGTCAGTGACAACTTATCGGACAGGTCTTGCTGTCTTCAGAAACTCGATGCCAGTCTGTGCATTCACCAGTTTCAAGTCACCTGACCTTGTGGCAGCCCTGCTGTCTAGAAACAAACCATAAACACAGTCATGGATGGACAAAACCTGTTGAAAAAGAAATAAATACAGAAAATAGGCATGTGTGCACATACGCATGTACGTGTGGCTTTCTAAAAATGGCTTAGTCACAAAATAGCAGCACATTTGAGTGTTATGATATGGAGCAATATATACATACATGTATTTACATGATTCACAGAAAAACTAGCAATAAAATATTTTGGTATACAAGAATGATAGTATAAGTTTTTGTCACTCATATTTCTCCTGTTCATAAGCTTGTGGTTTCAGGAAAATATGAGAAATACATTGTATCAGTGGCAAGCCAACTTACAATAGACCACTTATATACCTGATTGTGAGTTTCATAATGAATTATGCACATACATGTATTGCTCTATTTCATCACACTGAAATGTGCTGTTATTTTGTGAACAAATATATTTTAGGTTGATTATAGTGGTATAATTATTTTATCCTTACCTAGACCTGTTGATTATATTCTCATCCAGACAATTGCTGATGTTGTTTTCATACAGCGAGCAGCTGTACATTTGTTTTCATTCAGACAGCTGAACATTTTGTCTGTGTTCAGACAACTGCAGGTATATTTTGTTTTTTATTCAGACAGCTGTATATTTAATTCTATTCAGACAGCTGTATATTTTGTTCTAAATATAAGCCAGCTGTACATTTTGTCCCAAGCACACACACACACACACACACACACACACACACACACACACACACACACACACACACACACACATTTTAGGTTCACAACTTACCTTGCCACTGCGATTATCTGTTATGTATTGTGATGAGATTGGGCGTTGTTCCATTACTGATGCACCTTCACTTTGTACTAGCTTCACAAATGTATCCACAGAAATAACACATTAGCTGCTTGCTGCTCTGTGAGCTCATTTGGTGTGGCACTGAAAAAGAATCAAATGACTGGTATTTGTATAGTTATGTAATGCACACACGGGTCTTGTACTAGAAAATGGCGTGGCGTTCTGAAGATATTTACACAAAAACTTGACAACCACCACGAACCCCCAAAACAAATCGCAACTAAAAGTGGAAACTTCTAAATGTACATCAGACCAGAGCTCAGAATATATCGCATATTTCATTATGTATATAACACAAATATGTGTAATAGAAAATTGCCCAGAAACTATTACACTTATTTATAAAGGAGAGAAAATTTAAAAACAAAGTTTCAGGCTGTTACTATAGTGACGTATAGTAACTACAGAAGAGACGAACAGTGAGGCTAAGATTTCCAATCTATTCTTCGTCTTGTTCATCGATGTATTCTGCCTACTTCTCACCACTGTCGTCTGCTGTTATTTCCTCAGTCATCATTTCCCCCGAAATTAGTGTCCTGTACACCAGAACACACATAACATTACGATCGCTAGGGCTTCTTGTTGTTGACAAGGAAGTGGTCATTAGAGTGGTGTCCCCTGATAATACATATTTACGAGTACCTTCCCTTTGTAAACACGACGTCAGCTACACGCGCATAGGTGTTTGTTGTTGTTGGAAATATACTTACCAACAAAAGTAATATTTGTACCACAAAAAGTGAAAAGACCACACCATATCATGTTGGACTTACCGCCACCATTCGCTGGACCTTTTTTGGACGCTCTGGACGTCGCGGCTCGGTGCAGGCTTCACCAGTGCGGCAAAATGAAAGTTGGATATTTTTCAGTCGTAGTTGCACGGGAATTGGATGTTACCGCGCACGGACAGATGCAACTGGAAGTGACCTTAGGCAGCTGGATGGTGTATACCTGTTTTCGTGAACTGTGACAGCCGTCAAGGACGTCTGACACTCTACAGCAGCTATAGTAACGTGCGTGCTCGGGGATCCTATCACACGGGGCCCTATCAGGGTTGCACTTTCTGTGTCAGGTAGGGACTTTGAAATTTTTTTTTCGATGTCCTCTACTGACTAATTGCTGAACCCGGACCTTTCAATAGCTTTATGTTGATGGGTTTTCTTGTCATTGTGGATTTTTTATGCAGAACTTAGGAACAACATTAGAATAAAGGTCAAAAGATAAATGTAGGCGAGAATGTCCTTCATGGTTAACCCATTCAGCCCTGACGCACTACAGCAGGAGATGGGTCGACCATGATAATTCAAGGGTAGTGCCAGATGAGCTTGGCGCCTCCAAAATTTGAGAAATACGTGCGTCGGGCTGAATGTGTTAAATCATTCATGGACAACACGAACATGCTAAACAGGAATGTTAGCGCTGAATTGGCCCCAAAATATAAACCTGTTAAATTTTTCCATCCCTCTCTCAGTCTTGCACAGGGTGGGTTTTCCTCTCTATTCTGGGGCATGTGTTTCTGTCTACCCCTGGTCCATTCACCTGTATTTTCCTATTTTAAACTCTCCCTACTGTCTGCGCTGCCTGTAGTTCTTGATATTGGATGTGTGTTGCTAAATGGTCTTGGCTTTATTTAGACTCCATATCGTAGGTTTATTTAACGTATCGACCGGCTGGCGACATACATTCAATATTCTGTTTATTTTTTATTCACAAGCAGTGCAGGCGCGTCCTGAGAAAGCCTTGTTGCTGTCGGGACGTTAAGCAATGTACAATCAATCTCTCAGTCTTGTGCAGCCCTCAGTCTCTGATGGAAATCAGACCTTTTCTGTTAAATTTTCTTTGCTATGAAGCCGTTTACACTTGCAACCCGGATTGAACCCGAGTCGAGTTAAACACAGGTTGATGTGTTTACACTTGCAGCTAGAACCGGATTTGACCAGTCCACATGACCCTGACAAAGCATTTTAAGAATGCATCATGCCCCCAAACCCCCCCCCCCCCCCCCAACGCCCTCCCCTCCTCCTCCTCCCCCCTCCCCCCCCCCCTCCCCCCTCCCAGTAGGTAGCACATGACTCGTGGTGTTCCTTTGTTTCTTGCAGTTGGGTGGTCATTGCGTTTTTTTAAGTTTTTTAATTATTATCATGTACTATTTCTTGGGGCCCAGTTGGAGAAACGTGAAACGGCGTGAAACAGGGCTGCGTGCTGGCACCAACCCTCTTCACCATCTTCTTTAGCATGATGTTGAAGCAGGCCACAGTAGACCTCGACGATGACGATGCAGTGTACATCAGGTATCGTCTCGATGGCAGCCTGTTCAACCTCAGACGACTGCAGGCCCACACCAAAACCCTAGACCAACTGATTCGTGAGCTGCTCTTTGCTGATGACGCTGCCCTTGTTGCACACACAGAGAGAGCCTTGCAGCGCATCACATCCTGCTTTGCAGATGCTGCCCAGCTCTTTGGACTCGAGGTCAGTCTGAAAAAGACAGAGGTACTACATCAGCCGGCACCCAAGGTAGAGCATCGCCCTCCCCACATCACCATCGGCGAGTCTGAACTGAAGTCAGTACACCAGTTTACCTACCTTGGCTGCATCATCACGTCGGACGCCAAGCTGGACAAGGAGCTTGACAGCAGGCTGGCAAAAGCGAACAGCGCTTTTGGGCGACTTTTCAAGCGGGTGTGGCACAATCAACAGCTGAAAACGGGCACCAAGATCAGTGTGTACAGAGCTGTCGTCCTCACCACCCTGCTGTACGGTTCCGAGTCCTGGGCCCTCTACCGCAACCAACTACGACTCCTCGAACGCTTTCACCAGCGCTGCCTGCGTACCATCCTGGGCATTCACTGGAGTGACTATGTCACCAACGTCGAGGTCCTTGAACAGGCAGAAACTATGAGCATCGAGGCTTTGTTGCTGCGGACACAGCTTCGCTGGGCGGGGCACGTCTCCAGGATGGAGGATCATCGCCTACCCAAGATCACTCTGTTCGGCGAGCTTGCTACTGGACACCGTGACAGAGGGGCACCAAAGAAGAGATACAAAGACGGTCTCAAGAAGTCACTTAGTGCCTGCCAAATCGACCACCGCCAGTGGTCTTCGCTTGCTGCGGACCGTGACACCTGGCGCTCCACCATCTACAAGGCAGCCGTCTCCTTTGAGGACTCTCGCAGAGCTAACCTTAAGGACAAACGGCTCAGGAGAAAAAACCGAGTTGCCGTAACTCAGAACCCTGACCAGACCTTCCCCTGCAGCCACTGCAGTCGAACCTGCCTGTCCCGGATTGGCCTCCGCAGCCACGAAAATGCCTGCAGACGTGGGCAAGCCCTATAGAATCTTCGTTCGCGAAGTCAAGCCAAGCCAAGAGTTGGAGATGATTTGGAAACATGGGATTCAAGCTCTTCGTACAGCAAACTTTGGACAGAAGAGGAAAAATGTTCATAGTAACAGATCCTTTATGAAAATGTTGATTAACAGCATTCTTAATTGTCAGTTCGATAACCATGTATTTAATTATCAGAAGTGTTTGGTCTCTGCCATGGTGTCATGACTGGCGGAAAACTGTTTAGCAAAATTTACAGTGAGCATTTTCAGCCCAAACTTAGATCAGAAGCCGTGGAAACAACTCATGTTTCACTGTTGATGTGTTCAGTGGACTTTGACACTATGAAATCTGTTGTGTATGCCACGTTTGATTTGGGGGGGGGGGGGGGGGGGGGGGGACAAAATGCACAATGAATGCAGTTTACATCCAACCCCAATTAAACTGTGCTTCAGAGCAGCGTTGAACACAACCCTGCTCCAACCTGGACTCCTGGACCAAGTGTAAACACACCACCCTGGGTTGAACTTGGTTTTAACCCAGGTTGATGTGCAAATGTAAACATTCTCCATGTAACCTGGACTGTGTGTGCAGAGCGTGTGCAGCAGATAGTTCGTGGCTTCAATGCTGACTGGAAGAGGGCGCTGGAGGTGATTAACTCAGATGTGATGCGGGCCTTTTCAAACTTCAAGAACGGAACACAAATTTTGCAGGTATTTGTCCGTGTCATGCATTGACCCCCCTTGTGCATGCAGCCACTCGTACTGACTCGTACTGTTTACAGTATCTGTGGGTGCATGCACAAGGTGGATAAATTAAACCTTTACCACTACTGGTGTTTGCATACACAAGGAGGTTAACCCTTTGGTTGGCTGTCGATAGTGGTTTTTGTTGTGGTGATTCCTGCAGGGTCTCAGGAGAATGTATATCTCTTGCTGGCCATTGATCATGGGGCATAGTTAGACCATGGACAGTTTTCAGTCGTTAGAAGTTTCGCATGTTTACCCATGGTAACTCTACAGTTTTCTGACACAAGTATGAAATACTAATTGTATTTTTGCCATTATTGCATAGAAGTGGAGTATTCGTATACTATCATTTCTGGACAGACTTGAGCGGCTGACAATTCTGCAAATGTTTGAGCCATAGTCACTGAGCGTGTTCTGCGCTCGGTAACTATGGATCAAACAGTTGCAGAAGTGTCAGCCATGACGTTTGTCTAGAAATGATAGTATACGAATACTCCACTTCTATGTTTTATAGAACCTTTCACAACTGAAATTTAACTTGCAACATATGAAACAACAGAGTGTCATACAAACCTATTTTGAAGTAGTTGTAAACAAAAATCTGCATTAGAATGCAAATGTAAGTTGTTTCTCTTATTACTAGCTGCTCGCATTCTTGTGGCATTTTGATATGTAAACCTTTTACATACTCTGCGCGATCTAAAGTTCTTACTTCAAAAGAGATAATGGGACAGTTATTATATTTTCAGATTGTGCGTGGCCTTTCTGCTTGTAGGAAGTGAGCTTTAGCCATTCAAATGTGGAATATGTGTTTCGGGGCGAAAAATCACATGCTCTAGTTTGCAAACTGGCGACAGGTTCAACATGATATCCCAGAAAGCTTAGCGTGGTAAGACTATGACATGGTGTGGGGGTGTTTGTTTCCTCAAAAACATTACCGATGTCATTACTATATGGAACAACCTATAGCTAGCGTAATTTTAGCCCAAAAACTTACGATGTGTACCTTCAGGGCCAGGGGAGGCCACCAGGGGTGCCGTGACCTGGTACCCGGGTAGCCTCCCTTCCCACCCGTAACGGGTAACAGCCCGAGCAGCCAAGCCACACCAGTTCTTTCCTTTAGCTTGCCGCGTATAGACGTGTTGCTTAGCCCTCTGCTTCTACGGCTGTGTATGGTTCAAGCTGTACTTGTATATCTTCGTCAATGGAATTCGTTCCCGGCCTGTGCTTTCGCCTTGCCTTGGAACTTTCTGGCCTTGTGTGTTCCGTTGGCTGTGTATGGTTCAAGGGTACTTCGACTTTCGACAGTGAGCTTCGTTCCCGGCCTGTGCTTTCGCCTTGCCTTGGAACTTTCTGGCCTTGTGTGTACCGTCGGCTGTATATGGTTCAAGAGTTTTGGACTTTCGTCAGTGAACTTCGTTCCCGGCCGGTGCTTCGCCTTGCCTTTCTGGCCTTGTGTGTGCCGACGGCTGTGTATGGTTCAGAGTAGTACTTGGACTGTCGTCGGTGGACCTCGTTCCTGGCCTTGCCTTGGAACTTTTCTGTCCGTGTTGTAGCGTAGGGTCGTGTTCTTAGACCTCTACTGTGCTACCTACGGCTGTGTTGGTTCTTGGGGCCCTTGGACTTCGTTAGCGTGGCTTCGTTCCCGGCCTGTGCGTCACCTTCTGTGACTTTTAGTACTGAGTGTCACGGGTGCTTCTTGCGTCGCTGCCGGTAGATAGGTCCCTGGGCCATGGGGCCGGCCTTCATCCTTCGTGGGAGCGCTGTCCTGCACCGGTTCCGGCTTGAGAGTTTTCGTCGGCTTCACCGGTCAAGTTCGCCGGTTGGACCCAGCCTTCCTCTTCCTGGATGCTTCTGGGCCTCTGCCACGTGGGCGCTTCTTCTTCTTCTTCTTCGTCTACAGGTGCTACCTTCCCCTGTCCCTTGTGAGATGTCCAGGTAAGGTCTCGATGTTTGCCAGCGCCGCGCTCTGGCGGTGTGCGCCGGCATTCTTTGCTATATCGTTGCTTGTTATTAGGAAAGCGGTATTGCTCAGAACAGGATAGTGGGGAAGGGTGGAAGTGTGCACGGTTCTTGAGGGACCGCTGGGAGATGGCCTTAGTCGCCTGCTCGGCGTTAAACCCAAATAACTACCTAGCTAGTTTCGGGGAACGTGGCCTTCTACTAGGACCAGTCGCTTCGTTGTTTCACTCTATGTTGCAGTGCTCAAGCCCGCCTCTGCACACCATGTGGCGAGTTGCAGTGGTCGAGTTACAAGCATGCGTTCTACCTCCCCGGCGCTGGCTACGCTTCGGGACCCTCCCGTGATGTCTGCGCTCTGGGTAGAGGACCTTGGGACACCCAGCTGCGGAGCCTACAGCGTGACAGTCCGCCTGCCTCCGCAAGCATGCTTCGGCCCCGGATTCAGCAGGAACACACTTCGTTGCCAGTGGGGGACGGCATACAAGGCTCCCCCCTTGCGCACCCACTCTCTCGAGTCAGGTCCGCAGCGAGTCCGCTCGCCCCGCTCTGCGGAAAACAAACCCCAACACTCTACATTGGGGGACGTCCGCCTTGATCCCCCCTTGCGCACCAGCTCGCTCGAGCCAGGTCCGCAGCGAGTCCGCTCGCCCCGCTCTGCGGAAAACAAACCCTACACTCTTCATTGGGAGATGCCTTGATCCCCCCTTGCGCACCAGCTCGCTCGAGCCAGGTCCGCAGCGAGCTAGCTCGCCCCGCCTTGCGGAACCCAAGCCTCACAAGTCCTCCGGCAGAACTGAACGCCTCTTCTCTCCGACACCGGAAGAATATAGATAAGAGACAAGAGAAGCCTCGGCTTCTGCGTACGACCCTCGACTTGCAACTACGTGTTCGCGACCGCCTGGACTCAGCTCCTCGCCCCTCGCCTGCGTACGCCCCCTCGGACTTCGGCGTCCTACCCCGGACCCGCAGCCCAGCGTCTTTGGTTCTCGCCTCCCCTTCGCTCGCCGCTTCAGCTTCGCAGACGTCTCGCCCTCCTCGGTCTTCCCTTCGGGCATCGCTGGTTCTTCTTACAAGTTGCCGCCCCCTCCGGTCGATGTCCTCCTGGGTCGTCCGTGCTGCTCGCCCTCCGGCCTCGTCTTTCCCCTCTCCTTCCCCGGCACCCTTTCCCCACCCTCCCCGCTCCCCTCCCCTTCGCGCCGTTGGACACGTGCTCCGCCCGCCTTCGTACGGACGCTCCACTCGTCGGTCTAGCCGCCCGCGCCTTCTCTGCCGCTCGCCCGGGTCTCGCCCCATTGTCGTCAGCTTCCGCCTCTCCAGCTCCTGGTGTGTCAGCCTCCTGCTTCGCTCGTCGGTGTGGATAGCAGCCTTCGGCAGATTCCGACTCGGCCCAAGAGGTTTCGTCCCTGCCACGTCGCGAGGTTCAAGGGTTCATGTCTCCGTCTCTGCCCCTGCAGCAGGATTCAGGCTCCGATGCGGGTTCTTCGTCACCGTCTTTCGCCGGCCGGTGGTTTGGACTTCGCCTTTCAGCGCAGCTGGATGCCGGATATGCACAGGCCTTGCTTCTGCCCTCTCCGCAGTGGATCCTGCCGCTCAGCAGCAGCTGGTGGACTTCGCGCCTCGCGCCGTGGCTTTCTCCCTGTCGGATTCGGATGGCGTTCCCCTCCGCGGCGCTCTCGCCTGGGCTGGATCCCTCGTCTTGGCCAAGCAAGCGCTCGTCTACCTGGAGCTGGCTCTTCTCCTTCTCGCCGCTGTTAGGGCCCCTCCTCGCTCTGGCTGTGGAGAAAAAGTCCTGCCTTCCGAGCGGCGTGTCAACGCTTAGGTCTTTGATGCTCCGATGCCACGCCCTGCTGTGCTCGTCGTCTGCCCCTACCTCCCGCTGGACCTGCGGAGACAGCTGCGACAGGCTCCGCTCAGCATCCCCTCCTCTTCGGTCCTGGCAGTCGGTGAAGGACGCGTTGAGATTCTTTGTTGGCCCGCCTCACCTCCTCCCGCTTCCACCCACCCGCGAGGTCCTGGGTCGTGCCCTGCGGATCGCCGGACCCGCCCAACACCCGCCCTACCGGCATCGCTGCCCTCCCCCGCGTCTCCGCCGCCCGCCCGCCCCCCGACCCCACCTCTGCCCCCGCCTGGCCTTGCACGGCCTCAGGCGGTGTCCTACCTCGACTTTCAGCTGGGCACGAGTTCCTAGCAACCCCTCCCTTCCTTGGAGACTGCCTGAGCCTTCGCGCCGAGGTTCCTCCCTTGGGCTTCTTTGTCAGCCGGGATTTAGCGGACGCCTACACTCTCGTTCCCGGGTTTCTGGTTCCCAGACGCCTCTGCGCTTCGCATCGATGGTGTCCTTACCGTTCCACCGTCGCCCGCAGCCTCCGCTGGGTCTTCGCCCGTCCCTTGGTCAGCGTCTTCGCCACGGCCAGGCGGACTTCGTCGAGCCCTCCTCGAACTACGTCGACGATCTGCTCCAGCGCCTCCAGTCGGCAACCTCCCAGGAACAGCGACGAGACACCTTCTGGCCTCCTCGACACCTGCGGCTTCATAGTCTTTAGGCAAACTCGGATCTCGCTCTGTCTGTCCCGCCGCTTCGCACGCCATGGTTGGAGTTCCTGACGGATCTCGTTGGGTGTGACTCCCGGAACTGAGGATCTGGAAGTTGGCGAACCTGGCTCGTCTTGGGGCACAGCAGGAGACAGTCTCCGCCAGTCCCTGGTTGCAGCTCTCTGGCCTAGTGAGCACCGCTGCAGATCTCCTTCGCTGGCGCCCTCGACCGGAGACATCGAGGCTCCCTTTCTGGCTCCTCCCTTGCTCGTTCCACTCCCCCGCCGCTAGGCGGTCCCTGCCTGGCTTGCGCCTGGAGTCCCCCTCCTTCGCCTCCCCCCCAGTTGTCCCTTGCGTCGACGCCAGCCGTTCCGGCTGGGGTGACCTCCTGCTGCCGACGTGTCATGGCTTCTGGCAGCTGTCCACCGGTCCTTGCGGTCTAGCCTTCAACTGGTTGGAGTTACAGGCGATACGGCAGCTCACCCTCCCTTGGAAACCGACTCTCGGACATCAGGACCTGATCGTCGTTCCGATGAATCCGGTGGTGTGTCCTACGTACAGACGCAGGACGGGACCTGCTCCCCTTCCTCTGCCTTCTTCTTACCAGCGCCTCCATTGGCGCAAGGATCGCCGCTTCTCTCCCCGAGCGGGATACTTCACGGCCACCTGCTGGTCCTTGCGGGCTCACCCTCCTGGCACGGTCTGCGTCTCCGCGCCAGTGAGAAGAAAGAGGAAGAGGCGCTTTGCCCGGACGTCACCCGGATGATCTGCGCCACATGGGAGACCCCCCCCCCCCCTCCCCTCTTCGTTCTTCGTGACAGGGTGGTACCTTCAGCTCCCCCCTCCTCGGTTCACCCATCCCAGAACCCCTAGCCTGGGCGGCCATTGCGCTCCCCCTTCCCTGGGACGGCCCCTGCGCTTCCGCTTACCCTCCCTCAGTCCTTGTCCCCAAGGTGTTTCTCTAGCGCAGGGATGCTACACGATCCTGTTGCTGGGGGCGCCGTTCTGCTGGACCAGATCCTGCGCCACCGACCTTCTGACCCTGGCCACGGGCCCCTCACTCCGGCTTCGCGCTCCTCGCACGATGCTCTAGCTACCGCGCCAGGCGCTCTACTTCCGTGCTATGGGAGACTCCTGCTACACGCTTGGAGACTGGATGGCAAGCCCTCGCCGCTGGAGTTCTCGAGTGAGGCAGTGACAGTTGTCGCTTCAGGCCGTGGACCCTCGACCCTGCGTGTCTACGAGGGAAGGTGGAGAGTACTGTGAGCTTGGTGCGACCTCCGTCACCTCTCCACTACCGATCTGACTTCCCCACCGCTGGCTGAGTTCTTCCTGGCTTCGCCGAACAGCACTTGGCACCGATCACCTCAGGGGCTACCTCACTATGATCGCCGACGCTTACCGGCACCTGGGCCGAGCGGAACCCGACAGTGTAAGGGCCTCGCTGACCTTATGGCCCTCTTGGCACACAGCGACCTGCCCTCCGCTCCCTGATCCCGCGCTGGGATTTACCCTGAATACTCTTCTGGATGAACGCTAGCGTTTCGAGCCGCTTCCCCTGGCAAGCGTGGCCGACGCTACACGAAGACTTACTTCTGCTCGCCGTAGGCACAGCCTCCAGAATGAGTGAGCTGCCCGCGCCTTCCGCGCCCCCGCCTGCCTGTAGCGCAGGTCGGATGACCCAGTGCAGCTACTAACGGACCCGGCCTTCTTGGCCCTGAACCAGTCCCCGCTGACGGCCCCACAGGTGATCACTGTGCGATCGCTTACGCCGATCGACTCCTACGAGGAAGTCAGACAGCAGGACCCGGTGAGAGCCTTAAGCGTGTACCTACGCCGTACCAAGCCGCTCCGCCAGGGATGCACCCGCCTCTTTTTGTTTTCTCTGTCCCCAGGTAGACATGACATCTCAGCCCAGACGATCTTCCTGGCTAGATGGGCGATGCGCTCCGCCTACCAGGACCTCTGCCCCGACGCTGCCAGGCGGCTACTCTTCCAGGCCCACGAGGTCAGAGCCATGGCTGCTAGCGTCACGTTGACCGCTACCGTGCTTTCCGAGACACTCTGGCTGCTGTAGGCTGGTGGACCAAGTCGACCTTCACCCGGTTCTACCTCCGTAACCTGGTTGGCCAGCGAGACAACCTGGCCCTGGTGGGGGACATCGCGGCGGCGCAACACTCCCTCCCGGCACCTTGGTGCCGTTGGTAACCCTTTAGCTAAAATATCGGGAGATGGTGCCGGGGAGGACGGGACTGGCTGGCTCAGTCAGGCACTGGGTTAGGCGGCACCCTCCTCCTCTTTGCGATTCTCCATATAGTAATGACATCGGTAATGTTTTTGAGGAAACAAATTAATTTTTCTCTAAAATTAAAATGTATTTTTTCGAAAAATACTTACCGATGTCATTACTCGGATGGCCCTCCCACCTGCCCCGCTTGCCGCTCGCCAGCTAAACGAAAGAACTGGTGTGGCTTGGCTGCTCGGGCTGTTACCCGTTACGGGTGGGAAGGGAGGCTACCCGGGTACCAGGTCACGGCACCCCTGGTGGCCTCCCCTGGCCCTGAATGTACACATCGTAAGTTTTTGGGCTAAAATTACGCTAGCTATAGGTTGTTCCATATAGTAATGACATCGGTAAGTATTTTTCAAAAAAATACATTTTAGAGAAAAATTAATTTCCTGTGTAAAAGTGGTCTTGAGTAGCATGCAAAATTTTCCGTAAGTCATGACAAGTTTGTGTTGCGTGTTGCAGGGAGCACTCACACAGCTGATTCAGTACTATCACCGCTTCCAGAAGGTTCTGTCACAGGGGCCATTCCGCAGCATGCAAATTAGAAACGAGCTTATCAATATTCATCATGTCATGGTGGAGGTCAAGCGATACAAGCCTACTTTCTGAGTCCAACGTTGTGATAAGAACTGATCGATTGCGGTCGATGCACGAGGACCAAGGATATAAAGCATGATGCATTTTTACCCATTTAACTCACGGCTACATTTCCAAAATTTTGGAGGTGTCACCTGACAACTATGTACCAGTTGCTGTAGATGGATGGACCATGATAATTTAAGGGTAGAGCCAGATTAGCTTAGCGCCTGAAGGCGTCAAGCTAATCTGGCTCTACCCTTGAATTATCATGGTCAAGCCATCTCCTTCTGTAGGATGTCAGGGCTAAATGGGTTAACCCTCTTGTGCTTGCAGCCAATGGTAATGTTTACCGCACCAGTGGCTGTGTGCACAAGGGGGTTACGTCTCGTTGCACATCAACTTTTGGAGTGGAGTGTTCGGCCATCTTCACAAGTCTATGACAGGCTCTTTGGCTGTAGTAACAGTGGCTGCATGCATAGGGGTAAAGGTGGAAGATGGAAATCAACTTTTTGACACTTTAGTCAGCATCAGGACTCACAGTCTGACTCTGTGACTCTCCAGGTGACATCGCTACTCAGACTCTACTCAACTGTCTGGACACAAGGTGTTGTGGTGTTGGTCTTCTCACAAGAATTGGCCCTGGAAGGTCAGATCTTTTTCAGGTCCTTGTATTGACAAGTTGAATTGTCAGATCACTACAAAGCTGGTGCATTTACCCATTCAGCGATTCTGAGAAAATTTGAACACAAGCCAACTGCAAGAGGTATAGATCTTGATGAGCCTCCACAGTTGTGGGGGCTTATGAGAATCTATTCCTCTTGCTGACACCACTTTGAATCCATGTTCTCGGGACATGTAGGCTTTTTTTGGCTTTGAATTAATGAACAGTGTATCACTGAATGGGTTAATCCCCTTGTACATTTATTTGTATGTTTTGTTTGATTCTTTTTAAGTCTTTTCTGTGTATAGAAGAGACTTTTAGGAGGTGATGCAGTGGCGAGCTTTCAGTAGCATGCTCATGATGTCAAACGTGGGCAGGCCTCAAACTCTGACAATGAAGTAACAAGATAAATTGACTTCATGTCTAGTTTCACTAACCTCACTGCAGAAAGTACTTTTGGCGCAATGCACTGTATGTGTGTCTGTTCGTATGTATGTCAACATGAAAATCTGCTATGTTTGGGTATGTACAAGCTTGCAAATAAAGGAAATGGTTCATTCACGAAAACCTCCAAGCATATTGAAATTGGATGTCTCATTGAAGAGTTAAATGGTCGTTTATAGAAGTCAGTGACCAACATTAGAGTACGCAGTTTTCATTATATTCACTTGAAATTTTGGATATAGCTAGTTTGGAGAAAGATGTTTGATGAGTTCTTTAGGTCAGCTTAGTACCTCTTCAACTTTTTTTAAGAAATAAAATTAGTTGCAGAAAATTATGTCAAAAGTAAGAATCCCCAACTTCTGGAGAAAAATCAGACAGTGACGAAAAAGCACCAGACAAGTCAGTGTTATATATGTACGTTTCTGAAAAAACGCAGACTGTCAGACACATCAGACGGATCCGCCTATGATACTTCCCACTCCGAGTACAATGCTCAAACAACCAAAGCAGCATCTATTCCACCCATGCCCGGAACGGCTGATGCTACACGTGTGGAGATTGTCCGGCAAGCCGTCTCAGCTAGAGGCTTTTTGGGTCCTGCAGTGGAGGCTATCTCTACAGCCAGAAGTGTCTCAACTCGTATTGTCTACGAAGGGAAGTGGCGCGTGCTTCAGTCTGGTGCGCCGCGGAGCGACTTTCCCCCACGGATCTAACTACTCCCATGTTGGCCGAGTTCTTCCTGTGGCTTTTTGTCAGACAGGAGTTGGCACCCATCACCATACACGGTTATCTGGCAATGGTGGGAAACACATATAGACACTGGGGACGACCCAATCCGGGAGCTTGCAAAGACTTGGCAGATCTGATGTCCCATTTTGATCTGCAACGCCCGGCTTCACACTCGTTAGTTCCACGATGGGACTTGTCTTAGGTGGTCACCTGGCTGAACTCTAAGAGATTCGAGCCACTACGGTTAGCAAGGTTGGCAGATCTTACTAGGAAGACCGGTTTCCTACTTGCACTTGCCACAGCATCACGAGTTGGTGAATTACACGCCTTTTCGGTACGTCCCGCCTGTCTCCAACGTAGGACTGATGGATCGGTTCAGCTGCTGACGGACCCTGCCTTTTGGCTAAGAACCGATTTCCTACTGTCGCCCCACAAGTCGTAACAGTTCGACCGCTCAGGGCAAGGGATCCGACACGGGACTCTCTACTTCAGGACCCTGTTAGGGCTCTTGAAGTGTATCTGCGCAGAACTAGCCACTGAGTCAAGGGCGCTCATGCCTTTCCTGCCCTTGGCTCCGGGCAGACGAGACATTTCGGCACAAACTATCTCGTCCTGGATACATTGGGTTATCTGTGAGACATATAGGAGCTTGCGATGCGCATGCGGGCTCTTGAAGTCCGAGCAGTGGCAGCGAGTATCGCTTTTGGACAGAAACTGTGCATTGAGAGACATTGTGGCAGCCATGGGTTGGCGGGCTGAGTCTTCCTTCGCCCCCTTTTACCTAAGAGACTTATCCGGCCAGCGCACTAATCTTGACCTTGTGGGGTACATCTCGGCAGTGCAGCACTCCCTCCAGGCACCATAGGTTCGCCTAGCTAAAATTATCGGGAGTGGGCGCATTGGGAGGGGCCTCGATAAGGGGGGGTCCAAACTAGCGGCACCCTCCTCCTTTTCGTAATTCCAATTAGTAATGTCATCAGTAATGATTTTGAGAAAATAAATTAATTTTTCTTTAAAATGTATTTTTTCGAAAAATACTTACCGATGACATTACTCAGAGGTCCCTCCCTCCTACCCCGCTTGCCACAGTGGTGCTAGGCTCAGTCACTGGCGGGAAGGGTGAGTGCGCCACCAGATAAGGTAGTACGGGAGACCACTCGGGATATCTGGGCTATGGCTCCCCAGTGGTTCCCTCCCCTAGTTAAGGGGCACACAGTAAGTTTTTGGGCTAAAATTATGAGTTAACCTTTTGACGACGGAACACACATATGTGTGCCCCAAGCTAAGCTCCGTTGCCGACGGAACGCACACATATGTGCGCTGGCCTAGTTTCCCATATTGCCAATATCGGCAGTATGGTCTAAGGGAAGCAATCTACTATAATATGTCAAGCACTCATTTCTTTACTTGTAGAGTGACTTTTCTTGTTTGTATGGGCTGAAACCAACGAATCAGAAGCTCTAATACAAAACGTCCCCATGTGCAAAAAAAAAAAAAAAAAACCCGGCGGATTTTGGTGTAAAAACTTTTATGTGTGAAGAAACTTTTCTGTTGTGCCTTTCTTTCTGGATTATTTACTGGTGACACACTAGAATATGTCTCTGGAATGCTAGGTGAGTTGTAATTTTCACACTCTGGCTAACTAATACACTAACAGCATGTTCAGTTTCAGAACCCAGTGTGAAACTGTTTTTGATTTTTGGCTTCTTACCCCATCTTCTTTATACACCTGTAAAATCTTAACATTACAAAATATTTTCTTCAGCATAGTGTCTACGAGTTCACCTTAAATTGCTTTTTCCACTGATACCAAATATGTTGGGGTATGATAAGATTTTTACAACAGACAAGGTCAATGAAATTTGTCAAAATTACTACGGTAGCAGGGAAAAATGTAGCTGGCAGACTACGGTGGCAAAAGGTTAAGCGAAGGTTCCAATTAGTAATGTCATCGGTAAGTATTTTTCGAAAAAATACATTTTGAAAAAAAAATATATTTTTTTGACGCACCAAATCTACCAACAAAGTAAATGCATGTTCCTCATCTGCGATTTCCCTAAATCTCATAGCTGCCTATTCATCTCTTTTTCAGTTTTTGTTCCCATTCACTGCCAGATAGTGTAATACCTACAGGGAGGACCAAATGTTCTACAACCCTAGTAGCCATTTGGACTTTGCATCAAAATATCACGCGATGTGGACCTCTCCTATTTTGCCTTTCCTGTCCCATCAGCCACCAGCCTTCTAACAGTGTCATCGTGGTCCCACACATTGTGATTGGCACGATAGAGCCTGTGAACAATATTGGCATGGATCAGCATTCTGTGTACAAATGAATCATCCTGCTTTTGTCCCCAGATGAACCTGGTCCCTCCTTTTAATCTTGCTGGCCAGTCTGTTATCCCTCCCGCTGTGAGATGGCCTTAGTAGCCGACTTGGCAATAAACCCCAGTAACTAAATAACCAGCCGATGGGTAACAGTCTTCAGTCCTGGAAGCTGATTCAGCTTTTTCAAAACCTAAGAAAGCTGAATTTCAGCCAGCCTGTTCCATCTGCAAAAGGCATAAATTCTCATGAGCTCCTACATCCGCAGGGGCTCATGAGAATTTATGCCTCTTGCTTGCCCTGCCATGGGCCGTTTTCAGTCTTTTCAGTTTTTCACACTGTCACCCATGCCAACCTCAGATGTACATGGAATCGCAGTCCCTCGGCCTCAGTGGAGGAATTACAGGCATGAAATGACATTAAAGTCAAAGCCATTACAATCTCTCAAAAGTACATGTATGGCTGTAAGATGTCTTTGAGATGTTGTGCCTTAAACCGTTTGGCTGTCGGTTGCGGTTTGTTTTTTTTTTGCCCCTATGATTCCTGTGGGAATCGTCGCAACAAGAACGGCTACCGACAGCCAGAGGGTTAATCACGCCATCAAAAGGGAAACTGGTAGACCGAGAAATGTGCACATTGTCAACATTGATTTTTGACAGCATTGTGGGTGTGGCATGACTTGGACGTGCCTCCAGGCTGGGTGCCTCTGGAGGATTGGTGTGGCCTTCTGTTCATGAGTAGCCTCACGTGGACATGCCGCCTGTGTGTCCATACTGTTTGTGGGAGTACCCCCTCAGATGGACCACTCTAATCATAGATACAAGGATATGACTTTTGAACGTGCTAGCTGTTTGTAGTAAACTGTTGCAGCTAGGGTTTCATGTGAAAGAAAAACAGAAGATAGTGGTAGAAAACCCTTTAAAATAGAAACAAGGAACTACGTTTCGGATCAAAGATCCTTCTTCAGGTGACATGGAAACAAACGTAGAACAGAAAAGAACACGATAGAAAGAAAAGACATCATCCTGTATAGAGAGAATTTAGAATGACGTAAAAAAAAAATTAAAAAAAAAACCCACATGACGCAAATACACATGCACAAAACACGTAGCACAAAACTTACGTCTACATACATACACGTCACTGCATACATTTGCATTTACTCATGCCTGCTGCCGCTCACGTACATGCACACACACACACACACACACGCACACACACTCAACGATAGCATCCAGTATCAATAGTGAGGTCAAGTCTGGCCCCAACTACCCATCAGGCCGAGCATACATCCTTAGGGGCGAATGTTCAAGCCGCGCGGATGGTAAGTGCCAAGTCTGTCCGCGAAAAAGGATTCTGTCATTTTGCGGTGGATGAAGTGGGATGTATTTTGCCAAAGGATGCGTATGCTAAAATGTGTGAGGCTATGAGGAGGTTCATTGAAATGACGTCCAGCCTGGTTGTTGTATCCGAGGCGGATCGAACGAACATGCTCCTCGCAGCGTTCAGGGAGTGTACGATATGTCTCCCCCACATACAACATCTTTGGGCAGTGAGAACATGAGATGGCATAGACAATATCCGATGACTGGCATGTGAATGATCAGTGGACATTGAAAGATGACAGGGGTCCGGTGATGACGGGGGATGTGTTGATGTACGGTCATGCAGTGTGGTTGCTGACATGGTTGCTTGTGTGCCAGGTGGTAAAGTGTTAGATGTGTGAAGTGAACTGTGAACAAGATGATCGCGTAGGTTAGTGTCATGTTTGTAAGCGACCACCGGAGGCTCCGGAAATATGTCTTTCAATACTGTTTCATTCTGAATGATGTGGAAGTTTCTGAGGAGAATGTTTTTGATTGGGATGTTGTGAGGATGATACGTGATACACAGGACCGGCCGGACCTCTGCAGCACTGTGAGTTTTCTCCCGCAAAGCTTCACTTCTGCTTGTGGCCTCAGCTTTAGAACGATCTGTGTTAACGATGTCATGGGGGTATCCCTGGTGTGAGAAGAAAGTGGCCATGGTTTGGGTCTGTTTGGTGAAGTCGTCATCGCTGCTGCAGATCCGATGGAGTCGCAGAAATTGGGAGAATGGGATACCATTTTTGGTGGCGGCAGGATGGCTTGATGAAAACTGCAGGTAAGTGTGGGCGTCGATAGGCTTGTAATGGACGGTAGTATGGAGTTTGTCAGAATCTGCTTTGGTGGATATTTGGATGTCGAGGAAGGGCACAGACTCCTCGGAAATCTCATGCGTGAATCGGAGAGACGGATGAAAAGATGAGATGAAGTTGATGAACTGTAGTGTTTCAGTCATACTTCTTGAGGTGTTTGTATCAAGAGGGGGCTCATGACAATCTATGAATCAGAATCGGAGAGACAGAGAAAAGATGAGATGAAGTTGATGAACTGTAGTGTTTCAGTCATGCTTCTTGCTAGCTGTTTGTATCAAGAGGGGGCTCATGACAATCTATGAATCAGAATCGGAGAGACGGATGAAAAGATGAGATGAAGTTGATGAACTGTAGTGTTTCAGTCATGCTTCTTGCTAGCTGTTTGTATCAAGAGGGGGCTCATGACAATCTATGCCTCTTGCAAAGGGATACGCTAATGGTTGGACTTGCTGAAGCACATCCCCCCAACCACAAGTACACTTCTGTTTAAATGATTTGTGAATAATATTTATTCTGTGAACAGCTCTTGTCTGTCTCGCTTATGTCCCCGCATCGTCATAATTTTGAAGTCTTGCCGTAGTTTGAACTACATGGCTCCCATAGCTTGCATGGCTGTCTCTGGGTCTTAGTTCTTTATTCCTGCACCCCTTTCTTTGCGTATGCCTGTGTAAGATTTGGCCTCCTCCTCTTCTTCGTTGCTTGTTGACACTTATCTGTCATTATCTTGTTCTGGGCCTCGTATGCATTTTCAGAGGATTACTTGCTGAACTATGTTCTTCTGATGAGTTATTAGCTAAATCATGGGCAGGGCTAGGTTCCCTTGATTCACCTGAACTTGAAATTGACGGCTTGTAATTAGTGTCGCCCACATTAGACAAGTCAGATTCATGGCAACAGAGATGTGGTGAATCCATTTTTACTCATTACACTGTTCACATGTGAACCCGTTGTTTTAATTCTGGTACAAGCAGATTGACACATAAATAATGGAAAGTCTGCCGGCAAATCTCACATCAATCCATATATCTAGTTCTTCCTTAAGATGGACACCCTCTCCGCAATGGCAACAGATCCACTGTGGCTACTCTTCTGCCCCTATCGATGGACTGATTCAGCCATCCATATGCGTGTGGAAACGCTGGAAATAGACTGGAGCTATTTACTCCAGAAACGCACTTGTGTTGTCAGAAACACACACACACACACTGAAAGTTCACAAGTTCGCAAGTTCAGTAAGCGAAGGTCCTCGTGCCCACGACGGTCGCAGTGGGCCTGCGCATGGCCATGCACAGGCCCACCGAGGCCATCATGGGCACAAAGATGTTTTGCTACTGGGGTAATGTTATATTTCCCCAGCATAAAGATGCCTTCTCAATCATTACCCCTTTCATTGCTAGAAATGGTCGAAGATAAAAGAGAAAAGGAAAAAAAAAAAAAAAAGAATGTTGGAAGTTCTGCTTTAAGTAAGTTGGCATCTTAATAATCAAGCACAACTCTTGAGGTTTCATGGTCGGTTACACTTGATTATGACGCTTGAAAGGTGTTCTAAACACTGATAATTGTTTTAGCAGTGAATCAGTTAATTAACTGTGCATTACAAGTAGTCTTGAGGATTAAAAAAAAAACTTTTAACTGTGCAACAAAATGGGTACCAGCCCAAAGTTGTTACTTTTTTTTTAAGCTGATCATTCTGATCCATCTCTCAATGTCCTAAGCTTGCTCTCTGATCCAAACACATTAGCACACACAAATACAGACGGACACATGGTGCTTCACGCCAATTCTGTGGGAACGGTTATTCTTGTGAAGAACCCCACCTGGGTCTGCCCTGGGGGACTTGGGTGGGGTTAACTACTTTTTAGTTCCCAGGGTCACCCTGGTCAGCCTCACAGGGTGGGTTTTCCCCTCTATTCTGGGGCATCTGTTTCTGTCTACCCTTGGTCCATTCACCTGTATTTTCCTTTTTTAAACTCTCCTACTGTCTGCGCTGCCTGTAGCTCTTGATATTGGATGTGTGTTGCTAAATGGTCTTAGCTTTATTTAGGCACCATGTCGTAGGTTTATTTAACGTATTGGACCGGCTGGCGACATACATTCAATATTCTGTTTATTTTTTTTAACAAGCAGTGCAGGCACGTCCTGAGAAAGCCTTGTTGCTGACAGGACATTAAGCAATGTACAATCAATCTTCTGAAAAATTGGAGCACGAGCAGTGAAATGACATCACTATAAGCTTCATGTCAATGGCATCATTACAAGTAGTCCCACAACACCACCAACATGGTGACAAAACTTATATTTTACCTCACTCATCCTAGTACTAAAATTTAATGTATATGAGAAGTTTACACTTGGTAATTTTCCACCTGATTTTCCTACTTTGAACTTTTCGGGCACAATTTCATCTATTACTTGAGAGCAGAGACAAACAAGAGGCTTATGTAAGTACTGTTTGTGAAAAATCATTTGGGTATTAATAAGAAGATTGCCTTTTTCATTCAAAGAGTAAAAGAATTTCAACAGTATTAAAAATAATTCCCACAAGCTTGGTTCTTGATGTCACAAGTGCACTCTGCCTTTCACTCAGAAAGTTAACCCATTTAGCCCCAAAGCCCTACAGCATGAGATGAATAAACCATGATAATTCAAGGGAAGCACCTGATTCGCTTGGCGGCTGACAGCACCAAGCGAATCTGGCACTACCCTTGAATTGTCATGGCAAGACCATCTCCTGCAACTGGCGCATAGTCGTTAGGTGACATAGCTTCCTTTAATCTAGCTATATGCAAAATACCTAGTAAAAATAACAAAAATTATGGACTCTAATACGAGTCAACTGGTTATCTTGAAACGGCCAAATTCTGGTCAAGAAGTGCTCCAGCTACAATACCCATAGAGGCTGTCCAGGAGACGTGCATGGAAAATATCCTAAAGTTCTTAGCTAGTCTGCCCACAAACACCGGTGATATCCGTGCTTACATACTCACACACACACACACACACACACACACACACACACACACACACACACACACACACACACACACACACACGGCGCCAGATGTTCGTTCTACAAGCTGACATCATTTCTCACTATTTCAAGAAGCATCAGGCCATGTCTCTCCTGACGTCATTTGCATTTGGCAGGCATGCTGCTGAACGTGCTTCGCTGCACCCTGTTTCAAAGTTGCTCTTATTTTCTAAATAGGAACAACAAAAACAATGCATTTCTTAATAATAATAAATAATAAGCGCATTAAATAGGCGCTTTATCCCAATTGAAAATCGGCTCAAAGCGCCGCCGCGAACTGAACCCAGCAAGCACCCTCACGTGAAACACGCGCATTCACTCACACACTGTACATAAACACAGAACATTCACGTGGTGCTAAGGGCAAGCTCAAGCGAGCTACTATAGTTTTTGGAAATTCAAAATCGTTTGTATTTGAAATTTGATTAAGTTGGCTGAAACTGATACCAAAGTGGAGGGGGAGGAAGAGCCGGAGTACCCGGAGAAAGAACCGGAGTACCCGGAGAAAGAACTTGCTTTCTTGTGATGATGCCTCACTCGTTATGGTTAGTCATCTAAATTATTGTATTATGGTGATTATCCTGTAGCTGAATGTTACAGCTTTTTAGTAGGATGATTAGACAACTAGTTTAACTGCTTTCTTAACCCATATCATACTGAGGCTAAAAGCTTCAAATGTGTACACTGCCATATGCAAGCTACATTATAGTACTTACAGATAAGGATATAGACCAATGGCTTTAGCTCAAGGGTGGTGCCAGAATAGCTTGGCGCCTACAGGCGCCAATCTATTCTGGCACTAGCCTTGAACTATTTTAGTCAAACTTATTTCACACACTGCTGTATTTCGAATGATAAGGGTTAAATGATATATATAGGAATAAAACACAGCATCTACAATAACCATTCTGGTAGTGATCACAAAGAAAAATAAATAAAATCCTTGCATTTACCATTCCTAATGTAGCCAAAGAGTATCTTAAAACAAACTGCTGATGTGACTATGCTGAATATGTAAGAATAAGAGTACTTTATTATCTCGAAGAGAGAAAAAACTGTCCTGAAATGTACGCCATCAGGTAGTAAGAGTGTTCAATTTCTTGATTCTCCCCACCCCCCTTTCTTTCCCCCCCCCTCCTCCCCCTTGTCGCCCGCCCTCCCCCCCCCCCCCCCTGCTCCCACCCCTGCCCCTCCCCCCCCCCCCCCCATACACACACCTTGTTGTACAAGTATACGACAGTTCTTCTGTCGCAGCGGGTCTACCACCGAAAAGGGAAGTAGTCAAACCAGCAGTATGTTTTAAGATACGAGGTACTGCAACTCTATTCACCACATTAGGATACCCCGTAAGACTGTGGTTTATCGAACATGAGAATGAACAGTTTATCTGTCTGTGTGTGTGTGAAGTTGTACACAAGTTATTTGTTTTAACATTTTAACATAATTATCAATATTATACTTATTAACCTTTTGGATGTCGCAGTGTTTTTCTTGCGATGATTCCTGCAGGAATCATGACGACAAAAAGCCCTACCTACAGCCAGCGGGTTAGACCATACATACTCCTTGCTGTAGATTTCTTGTCTTCACCAGCACTATTTGTAGTAAAACTTGTTTTGAGCAATCACCTCTTTTGCAAGAAAGCATTGGTCTTAAAGTGTTTTGTCAAGAGAACTTGGTGGGCAGAAGGTGTCGCCAGTCATTAACACTTTTCATCCTGACACACTTGCTTGAAATAAATTTGACCAGAATAGTTCAAGGGTGGTGCCAGAATAGCTTGGCACCTGAGGCGCCAAGCTGCTCTAGCACAACCCTTGAACTAAAATGGTTGATCCACCTTGTAATGTGTAATGTAGCCGTCATAGGACAAAAAGCAAATTTAAAAAAAAAAATCAGCCTCGGCGTGTAATGGGTTAAAGACAGTGGTGGACAGTGACGTGCCACCCCCACCAGCCCCCACCCCCTAAACCCCCCCCCCCCTCCGCCTGAGGAGCCAAGCTATTGTGGCACCACCTTTGAACTAAAATTCTTGATCTATCAGCTAACCTGTAATGTAGCCGTCATAGGACAACAAGGAAATTTAAAAATCAGCATCAGGATTAAATGGGTTTAGAGGTTTATTGAAGAGAAACCTCTCTGGCAGTTTTTTTTTTTTGTGGCAAGCATTACAAATACATGTAACTGGAAGATCCCACAATACTCAAATGAATGGAAAGGTATTGATACCCTTTACTAGCTGTTCAAAGATACACTTATGTAACAGATGGTTTTGAAACGCTACACACGTCTAGTTACGGTTCATTTAGACACAGGACAATCCAGTTTAACACACGCCGTCTTTGTATCAAGTAACCTGACAATGACCCCACTTCGTTCTAGAAATACAATGCTTTCAGTACAATTGATTGACACGCCAGCAGTTACGCAGAATAAATAAGTGCGATTACACGTGTGCTTTTGCTGCATGTGCAGACTGCCATAGAAGCTCATTAGGTGTGTCCACAAAGCATAACAAACACAAATAATGCTGAAATTTGTATTCAGTTTTACGCGTAATGGTACTTTAAACAAAATTGAAATGGCACATTTCAGATTACCAGAATTCAAATGTGTCTGTTGACTAATTATCACATTATTTTTTAAAAAGACATCCTTCAGAAACATTTTTAACAAGATTTTAAATCCAGCAGAACCTGCATTCACTGAACATAATGTCTCTGTTGAATCGTTTGTGCTTTTTTTTTTTTTTTGGGGTTGTTGTTCCTCCCCAAAGAAATCCACAGCAAGAAGCTAATTAAGGTTTATTACAACTGATGTAATACCATGATACACTGTAATATTGTGTGTACACATGTACTTCATGTTTTTGTCCATCATATACATGTTTTCGTCAATTATATTATGAACTCTGGTGGTAAGGTTGCATATGTGCACATTTTGAATGTTTTTGAATTAACTTATTTTAAGAAAAAACGTGTAAATGAATGTGCATTTGGCTGAACTTTGAAAATGTGTTTGAAAAAGTGCTGTTTGAACAATGGAGGCAAATAAAATGAGAAATTTGAAGAACACATTGTGTCATCTCTCTCACTCTCTGTCTGTGTGTGTGTGTATGTGTGTACACGACAGTGACCACATGCAGAGAAGCTTGAAATTGTAGGATGAGGTTTTTTGTTTTTTTCATTAAAAAAATAGTGTTGAAACCTAGTCATTTCCCAAGAGCCAGAACAATGAGCAGGCTTATGCAAATACTGTCTATGAAGAATCATTAATGAGAAGATTGTGTTTTTTCAGAAAATGTATGTCACTGTTTTTAAAATAATCCCCCCAAAATAGTGAAAATTTTATTTCTTAAAATTTTAGAAGCAGTATACTTTTCTCTGAAAAAAAAAAGAAGTTGAATTCGGAAAGCTGGTTGATGAATTGATTCAAGGCCTTTCTTCAATCTAGCTATATATACAAAATATCAAGTAAGCAAAACGAAAAGAAAGTAGTAAAACTGATGCCGCTAGGGTTTCATGTGAAAGAAAAACAGAAGATATTGGTGGAAAACCCATTAAAATAAAAAACAAAGAACGATGTTTCATATCAAAGATCCTTCAGGTGACATGGAAACAAACGTATAACAGAAAAGAACACGATAGAAAGAAAATACGTCATCCTGTATAGAGAGAATTTAGAATGACGTAAAAAATTTAAAAAATAAAATAAAAAAACCAGAATGACGCGTGCCTGCTGCTGCTCACGTACACACACACACACACGTACACACACACACACACACACACGTATACACACACACACGTACACACACGCACTCAACGGTAGCATCCAGAATCAACAGCGAGGTCAAGTCTGGCACCAACTTTCCATCAGGCCGAGCATACATCGGCCCTATGGAGCATTCTCAATGAATATTCATGAGGTGAAGGTCGCATCGAAAGCGAGGCTATATGGGGAACATGTGGGAGGTGCAGACAGTACTTTCATGGCGATAGAGAAGGAGCAGTCGAAGCGCAGATCGAAACACCATTGCGTTGTTCCTCTGTGCACATCAAATAGAGCACAGAATATTGAAAACGCGAAACTTTTATTTCATACTTTTCCAAAAGCAACCGAAACTCCGCAACGGAGGAACTTGAGGAGTGTTTGATCCGAATTCATCTGCTCGGCGGTGTGGGTGCATGTGCAGTGTGTTGGGTGTGAGAGAAACTTGCATGTATAGACTTTATGGTCTACAGCAGAAACTGTTTTGAGCGACCATCCTTACAGCAGATCACCTGTCTTTATAGACCAACATTTATTTGGCTGCAGCCCGGGTGACACTGTTTGCCCTACAAGACCTCTCTTGAGAGAGCATGAAATGTTTAAGGCCACTTTCTTCTAGCAAAAATGGTGATTGCCAGAATAGGTTCTGCTGTGTTAACATTTATTTTTGTTGTTGTAAAATTTAAGTTAGGTGCCTGTTCTCACGTGTGTATGTGTGCGTGTTTTGCTATAGAATGTTAATGTATTAAAGTTTTGGCTTACAATCTTGATTCCAAAAAAACAGGGGATCAGCTGTGATAGCTTAAGGGTATTGTCTGATCAGCTTAATACATGAAAATACCATGGCACTACCCTTCAAATGTCATAGTTGATCCCTTTAGATGATTGATCAGTGCTGCCACACTCACACACACCGGCACTCACACACACATGGACACAAAACCCTCAGAGTGGGTTACCTACCATTTTATGTGAAAATGGGTTCCCATATTTCTATTTATTCTAGGGCTCTGGAGTTGATGCGAATGTTTAGAACTCACCTTATAACTAAGCTCTACAACTTAAAATAAAATAGACATTTTCTAGAAACAGAGCTACTGGATGGAGAAAAAATGGGTTTCTACCCAAAAAGTGGGTAGTCTCACACAAAACTGGCATTACAGTGAAAATACCTCACTAAAGATACCTTTGGTTGATTTTATTATTATGATTGTTTGGGTGGGGTTGTGAGGGGGTTGGGGGGGCGGGGCGGGGGAGAGGTGGGGGGTCATCATGCGCTCTTATGAATGAAAGATTTTCATTATCAGTGGAATCAGTAGGTCATTTCAGAGGCGCACACTGAGTTGCACGTCGAACCACTCACAAATGCTCATTTGGAGTGCACCAGATGGATCCAGTTGGCAAAGTCCCACATTCCACACTATAGGACAGCTAAGACTGAAAAGCAATCGCGGAGTTTATGGCGCAGTACAAGGTTTAAAACTAAGAAAATGTTGTTTTTAGAAGCGTGTCGGGCAAAAGTTTTTATCAAACCTGTTTTAAAACCTCTTTTAACTCAACTTTTCTTAATGTTAAAAGTGTTTTATTGTACATTGCTTAACGTCCCGACAGCAACAAGGCTTTCTCAGGACGTGCCTGCACTGCTTGTGAAAAAAACAACAACTATACAGAACATTGAATGTATGTCGCCAGCCGGTCAAATACATTAAATAAACCTAACACATGGGGCCTAAATAAAGCTAAGACCATTTAGCAACACACATCCAATATCAAGAGCTACAGGCAGTGCAGACAGTAGGGAGAGTTTTAAAAAGGCAAATACAGGTGAATGGACAAAGGGCTGACAGAGACACATGCCCCAGAATAGAGAGAAAAACCCACCCTGTGGGGCTGACCAGGGTGCCCCTGGGAAATAAAAAGTAGTTAACCCCACCCAAGTCCCCCAGGGCAGACCTGGGTGGGGTTAAAAGTGTTTTAATTTACAAGCGTGTCGTAACTGTTATGCATCTATTCCAACGTATAGTGCTGGATATTTTTCCCATCCTCGCCTTCTCTCAACGCTCGACTTTCCAGTCCTTCCCTCAAACACCCCCAACCGGGTCTGCCCTCAACACTCGACTTTCCAGTCCTTCCCTCAAATACCCCCAACCGGGTCTGCCCTGGGGGACTTGGGTGGGGTTGGCTACTTTTTAGTTCCCAGGGTCACCCTGGTCAGCCCCACAGGGTGGGTTTTTCTCTATATTCCGGGGGCATGTGTTTCTGTCTACCCTTGGTCCATTCACCTGCATTTTCCTTTTTTAAACTCTCCCTACTGTCTGCGCTGCCTGTGGCTCTTGATATTGGATGTGTGTTGCTAAATGGTCTTAGCTTTATTTAGGCCCCATGTCGTAGGTTTTATTTAACCTATTGGACCGGCTGACGACATACATTCAATATTCTGTTTAGTTTTTGTCACTAGCAGTGCAGGCACGTCCTGAGAAAGTCTTGTTCCTGTTGGGACGTTAAGCAATGTACAATCAATCAACCTTCCTTCAAACGGACAGCATTCACACAAATAATACTTTACTATTACATCCGAAAATGGCCCATCCAAGCCTGCACTCTTTTAACTGCACTAAACGACTGACTGCAGCAGACGACGCTTGTAACGACGCTGACTCTGTGACGTCATTTGCATTTAATCAATTTGTGCATACAATCCAAAAAGAGATGCGGCATTGATAACATCGACAAACCTACAAAATAAAGCAACAGGTTGAACCAAAAGTTCGGGCAGGACAAAAGACAACAGCAGCTTCACCCAAAGTCTATACGTCCTCTCTTACAATGCGCACTCATACAATCACTTCACTTCATAGCAACCGGCGCACGAGAATACATATGAAATTTGTCACTAGACATGACCTCCGACAACATCACCCCGGAAGCATAACACACTTTTTTTTTTGTACAAAACAACCACACCCTCAAATAACAAACTTCATTTTGCAGCAACATAAACAATTCCTCCCTCACACAAATACAATACCCACCCCCCCCCCCCCCCCCCCCCCCCCCCCCCCTCCCGCCGCACTACCTTTCGTATCTCTCCGTTTCACTTCAGCTCACCGATGCAGTTGACCCATATCAGCTATTATGCTATTTATAGCTCAGAAGGGTGATGTCATACACACGCCCATTTGAGTACACATACACACACAGCTGAGAAATGTTCAAACACACTGGAGGCGTGTCTTTTAATTGATTGATTGATTGTACATTGCTTAACGTCCCGACAGCAACAAGGCTTTCTCAGGACGTGCCTGCACTGCTTGTGAAAAAAAAAACTAAACAGAACATTGAATGTATGTCACCAGCCGGTCAAATACATTAAATAAACCTAAGACATGAGGCCTAAATAAAGCTAAGACCATTTAGCAACACACATCCAATATCAAGAGCTACAGGCAGTGCAGACAGTAGGGAGAGTTTTAAAAAGGCAAATACAGGTGAATGGACCAAGGGTAGACAGAAACACATGCCCCAGAATAGAGAGAAAAACTCACCCTGTGGGGCTGACCAGGGTGACCCTGAGAACTAAAAAGTACCTAACCCCACCCAAGTCCCCCAGGGCAGACCCGGGTGGGGGCGTGTGTCTTTTAAGCACAACAGTGCATGTGTTAACGCCAAAATGAGAAAAACTGATTTTTGTATTTTTTATGAATCTTTACCGCAAGTCGGCAAGACAATGCAGAAACAACCCTCAGAAAAAATGGGTGTCTGACTTGAGCACCCAGAATTTTACACACACCCATTGTCCATAAGGATGGTAAAGACAGTCACTCATTTGAGCTATTTCGTGTACACACACTCACACACACACACACACTTACACACACACACACAGTGATGAATGTCATACATTTTATTCTGCTGCATTCTTCTGACTTCGACAATTTTAACCCTTTAGCTTTCAACAGCGATTTGGTTGAAACTGATGATGCCTGTACAAAACGCTTCTGAAATTGCTACCAACTGCGAAATGGTTAAGAGAGGACAAACACTTGTAGATAGTGTTAACCCGCTAGCTTATTTATCTAACTGACGCACACCCACACATGCTTAAATTCGCCAAACTGGAAACATTGAGGGGCGAGGGGGAGGGGGGCAGCATGGGGCAACACTATAAGCAGGTCCACAACCGATAATTGAATTCAAACTGTGTTGTTTTTCGCTGGCTAAATTCACAAAATATAACCGAGTTGACCCCACCAACAATGCTAATGTGCTGTCAAATCATTGGAGAAAAAAAATAGTGTGCACTCAGTATGTTACAAGTTCCGTGTAAGCTTTGACAAAACCCTCATATCTCGAAATGTGTAGAAGAAAATCATAAAACCACAATCTTCTGAATGCTCAATCTGCTGACAAGTTTCTTCGAACACAATTCAATCAAGCTTCAATGAAAATGGCTGTGATTGGTTTACAGGGGACCGATTTTTATGTGGTCAGATATTTGCCAATGCTAAAAATACGGCATAACTCTAAGGCCTCGACGTTCTGCGCTTTCACTCGCCATGTTGCGGTCGCGCGTCCAGCCCCAGATAGCCTCGTTTTCGCGCACGCGACCTTTTGACCCCAAGCTCATTGAAGAATCGTCCATGGGCGAATGTTCAAGCCGCGCGGATGGTAAGTGCCAAGCCTGTCCGCGAAAAAGGATTCTGTCATTTTGCGGCGGATGAAGTGGGATGTTTTTTTTTTGTTGTTTTGTTTTTGTTGCTGCTTCCAAGTTTCCTTTGTCGACCTCAGAGGTCTTCCTCCCACGCCGCTCACCCCAATCAACCCCAGTGTGCTCACCCAGGCCCGCCAGTTGTTCTAGCCAGACTCCCGGCCCCGCTGCTGTATATATGTCAGGTAGCAGGGGACTCCCTCCGGAGGAAACTCCGCACTACTGCCGAGTCACTTCGGTGGTCTTCCTACTTACGACCTTTTTTTTTGTTAGTCACGGAGTCAACGAGTGAGAGCTCCCCCCAGAGGTGGCGAGTCAACCACTGCGTCCTTCCACGCACAGCAGCAGGGTCTAGCCGAAGACAACCGCGCACCTAGGGCTCGTAGAGGCCGGACTGGGCTGAGGTCACCATGAGACGGAGACTTGAGGGGTCAGAGGCACCTGGAATAGCGTTTTGTTTATTTTTGCATGATGATAAGGATGATATGATGATGCCATGGTGGTCCATGTGGTTAGGGACTGCGTGACAGGGCTGCATTCCACGCTTCCTGTCATAAATATCCTGGTATTAACCAGGCCCGGGACTTGCGGACACCTGCGGTGCCAGCCGTGTAATCATCCACACCTTGCGATGCGTCATAACCCGGGTAACACCCCCAAAGTCGCATCCGTGAAGTGGGTGAGTCTCGGCTGCGTGGCATCAGTCTTCCCACTCTGGGTAGGAGCCGACCCAGGCAGGAAAAGTCCCGCTTGACTCGGCTGGGATTCGAACCCAGATCTCCTGCCTGCCAGTCCGACGCGCTAACCACTGCACTACGGAGGCTGGTCAAGTGGGATGTATTTTGCCAAAGGATACGTATGCTGAAATGTGTGAGGCTATGAGGAGGTTCGTTGAAATGACATCCAACCTGGTTGTTGTATCCGAGGCGGATCGAACGAACATGCTCTTCGCAGTGTTCAGGGAGTGTACGGTATGTCTCCCCCACAAACAACATCTTTGGGCAGTGAGAACATGAGATGACATAGACGATATCCGATGACTGGCATGTGAATGATCGGTGGACATTGAAAGATGACAGGGGTCCGGTGATGACCGGGGATGTGTTGATGTATGGACATGCTTTGCAGTGTGGTTGCTGCCAAGGGTGTGTGCCAGGTGGTAAGGTCAGTGTTAGATGCGCGAAGTGAACTGTGAACAAGATGATCGCGTAGGTTAGTGTCATGTTTGTAAGCGCGGACCAGCGGAGGCGGCTCAGGAAATATGTCTTTCAATACTGTGTCATTCTGAATGATGTGGAAGTTTCTGAGGAGAATGTTTTTGGATTGGGATGTTGTGAGGAAGATACGTGATACACAGGACCGGCCGGACCTCTGCAGCACTGTGAGTTTTCTCCCGCAAAGCTTCACCACGACTTCACCAAACAGACCCAAACTATGGCCACTTTCTTCTCACACCAGGGATACCCCCAGGACATCGTCAACACCGCTCGTTCTAAAGGTGAGGCCACAAGCAGAACACCATTAAGATCACCCCCCTGAGGTCCACTACTGGAGACATCATTACGGACTGTGGCAAGCAGATGGAGAGATGGGCCGAGCACTACCAGCAGCTGTATTCGAGGGAGAACGACGTCACTGACACTGCAGTGGAGAGCACCCCCCACCCCCACCCCTCTCCGTGATGGAAGAACTTGATACTCTGCCCACTGTTGACGAACTCAGCAAGGCCGTTGACTCCTTAGCATGTGATAAAGCTACAGGCAATGACAGTATTCCTCCAGAGGTTCTCAAGGCTGGCAAAAAGAGTGTCCTCCTTGACCACCTCCATGAGCTTTTACTTCAGTGCTGGGAGGAAGGAACAGTCCCTCAGGACATGCGGGATGCCAAAATCATTACGCTCTACAAGAACAAAGGAGACCGCAGTGACTGTAATAACTATCGAGGCATCTCCTTGCTGAGCACTGTGGGGAAGGTCTTCGCCTGCGTGGTGCTGAACAGACTCAGCATTCTTCTCTACAGCAGCAAGACGTTGAGTTTGTACACCCTTCAAGAGCGCAGACTTAACTCTTTCCAACTGCGCAGCCTGAGGAGAATCTTGGGCATCACTTGGAAGGACCGTGTTCCAAACACTGAAGTGCTGGCCCAGGCCAACATTCCTAGCATGTACGCACTCCTTTCACAAGACACCTATGCTCGGTCATGTCTGCCGTATGCAGGATGGTCGGATTCCTAAGGACATCTTGTATGGTGAGCTCCGCCGGCACCAGACCAACAGGCAGACCAGCGCTTAGATACAAAGATGTCTGCAAGCGTGATCTGAAAGCTGGAAGCCTGAATCCCGCAGACTTAGAAGCCACCACTGCAGATCGTGCCAGCTGTGTGTACGCAGTGAAGACCAGCATAAAGCTGAGCGAGGAAATGAGAGAAAACCAGTGGGAGGAGAAGAGGCAGCGCAGAAAGAAGAGCCAGTGCCCAACAGTCACAGGCTTCACCTGTAGCAAATACAACAGACACTGCCGCTCTCGCATTGGACTGATTAGTCACAGCAGGCACTGCAAATCTTAAAAACGGACTGACCCAGCAAGCACATAAGATACTCCATTGTCTTCCGAGACAGAAGGATGTCAACATCCTGAGCTTATCCAATGGACAATTGTGGGCCTATGTTGAGTTGCCGTTGACGTAGTGATTTGAAGGGCACGCTGATTTCAGTTGTGCTTGGGTGTGGGGTTGGTAAGGAATCGGGTTCATAGCCAAAAAATGAGACAGTCAATGTTTGTTTTTTGTTGGGTTTTTTTTTTTTGTTGTATTTTGTGCATGGCAAATGTGCAGCTGGTAGGCCGTAGAGCTTTTGATATGTGTCACTTTAGTTTTTGTAACATTTATTGTAGTTTTTTCTTTCTTGTACTTTTTGTTCTGTGATTTTTTTAGTATGATCTTGTAAAGCGCTTAGAGCACCATTTATTTGGAGGTTAAGCGCTATATAAATGTACATTATTACTATTGTGTTCTTGCCAGTTGCCTTCCTCAGACAGCAACCATGCAAGGACTGCCGGGATTTCAATTTTATCGTACATCAATGCAGTTTTGTTTGTGAGTGTCTTGACCAAAAGAAAAAACAAACAAGCAAACAATGTACTCCGAAGCCCCCCTTCGCCGTTTTCTCGGCGGACAATGCGTGCTCCTGGCGTCAGTCGTCGACATCGCCCGCTGCCGCGGGGATCGGATGGAGCCTGCCTGTTGCCCATATATATTTTTAGCCATTCGACAGCTTTCGGCCCCGCATGACAGTTGTCTAAAATCGTGTATCACGGTTTATATCAAACTTTGCCTGTAAATATTTTTTGTTCTCGCACAACTCCAAGAAAAGTGACGTACTTTTGTTTCTTGTTCAGTAAGTAGGCCGTCAGTTTCACTGCGGAGTGAGTCGGTGGAGCGCACGTTTTCCCCAAAACGATCTCCAAAAAGAATGAGCACTTTCCTGTACCACTTTTGAACAAATATCATTTAGTGCCAATTGGCCTAACATGGAATATTTTTACTGAGCTACTATGAGTGATTTGTCGTTTTTGCTTCCCCGTGTTGCCTCAGTAGCAGCGGCCGGCGCATCAGTCACCATCTTATCAGTGAGCCGATACCATAGTCATGAGATAGTAGCAAAATAGTGTCAGTTTCAACACGTTTTTCTTCATGTTTCTTCCGCTTTGGAAACAAACAAAAACAGATTCTGGTGAGCGGTTTCCTACGGTGATGGCAAGACTTGCTGTTATTGCTTATAGCACAACAGGACTTTCCTGACATTACACTGAGAAACAGCGATTTCCCTATGAGCGCGTAGTGTCGAGTCCCAACTAACGCCACAACCCAACATCGGAATCGGTGACATAGTACACATGAAATCCCCGCGTCAGATGACGTGGTACTCGTACTATTGTGCACTTTGAGTATAAGATTTTTGTGACATTTCGAAGACGTGAAACGGAGCAACTCTTGGGCCCCAACCTTGAATACACAACGAAATGTATGGAGCGGAAGTAATTGTCGTATATGTATATATTATATCAGTGTAATATAACTTATTATTATGCATAGATACACATATGCATATCTGTGCAGAAAGTACTATTGTTTGAATTTTACTAAGCAGCCAGTGCTCATTAAAATGACTGAGTTTCGCACATGAACTTCGCCAGACAATTCGTACACACGGTGTGTAAACATGGGACACTGTCAGGCTGACCTATTGTCATTTTAGCATGAGGCGCTGGAAGAAAGACTCAACATCTAGAGCTGAACGTTAAATTAGTCCTTTTTGGGCTGGGGGAAATACGTACCTATACTCCATAGGCATAAGCCAGTCTTGGCTACCGTGCACACCCCCACTACTCCCTCCCCGCACAATACTCAATAAGATGGGTTTCAAAGTGTACCTTAGAATGTCTGAGATGTTTAAGCCATGTTTCCCCTAAAATCCTTAGGAACACACTGGAGATAAATCCGATGGCACAAGGGTACCCCCATCACGCTCTTCGCGGATCCTAAAGTGAGCTTGAGAAACATTTTCCTCTAAATAAATCAGAATGTATTACAGGAGCCCAAATCAGGCAATATTATGTTAAGGCATACCTTCTGCATCCTCAGCTAAAACAGAATGAAAAAATATTGAATCTGTGGCTCACAGTGATGGTATGTGCACCCAGTAAATGGCCATTTCCGTGATATCGGGAAACAAAAATTATGTTTCCGATGCCCTCAGAAATTTTGTATACAACTGATAGGTCTTTTTTTTAAAGGTTTTATTGGTTAGGAGAGAGCCAACCTGATTTTATGATGCTGTGATGCATTTAGGTCCACAGTGGCTGAATCTGCTGCCCTACCCCCATTTTACCAGTACGCATAGGAACGCAAGATGATAAAAAAAACTGCTTACTTCATACTGCTCTGTTTAAATATTTTTGTTTCCAGTTTTCTTAACAAAGTATGCATACTGAGTATAAAAATCTGTGATCATTTCATTAATTTTAATGTGACCCATCAATTTAATTGTAACTATTTTGGCTTAAGAACATAAACGGGGAGGGGGGGGGGGGGCGGGGAACGGGGGGAGTCTGTAAACAGGGATTGCTGCTAAAGCTTCTGGATTTGGAGGCATGATGTACTGATGGCTGAAAGGCTTCCTCTTCAAGTTCAACAGATTACATGATTGAAGTCGACGGCACACTCAGCAGTCTTGTCAAACTCAGGGAAGATGTATCTCAGGGAGGTGTCATGTCTCCGATCACTTTAATGTCCGTAAAATATGTGGAACGTTAGACTGTATTCTGATCAAAATGTGACCAATTTGTTTGCTGTTTGTTTATTGGAGAAAAAAGGCAAATGTGATAGACTGAATGAGTGAAACTAACTGGTCTTTTAGGAGATATTTTACCTAGCGTAAGGCGGGTCTAGTATGGTCTTTCCTTCTCATTTATTTTTGTCTAAAAAGGTGTAAATATGAATATGCGTAATAAATGCGTAATGACTGGATGACTTGCAACAGACTCAAGTTAAATGATGATAAAACAGAGAGCATGCTTGTTGGTACTCGAGCTAGAACATCCGCCTCCAGCAGTGATCATATTTCCATAGGTGGCCAAGACATTTCTTTCAAATCCGATGTAAAAAATCTGGGTGTATTCCTGGATTCAAGTTTATCGATGGAAAAACAGGTTAGCCATCTTTGCCGCACTGCCTACCTGGAGCTCCGCAGAATAGGCATGATCAGATGCTTTTTGACAGAAAAGGCTACTGCCCAGCTCGTATGCTCTCGCATTCTGTCCCGTCTAGATTACTGTAATTCCCTCCTTGCTGGTATCTCATCTGATCAACTCACTCGCATTCAGCGTATCCAGAATAATGCAGCCCGGTTAGTCCTTCGCAAAACACGTACTGATCATGTCACACCACTGCTAAAGCATCTCCACTGGCTACCTGTCAAACAGAGAATAGAGTACAAGCTGGCCACTTTGGCATACAAACACTATGACAATACGCTTCCTGCATATCTGTCTTCTTCCCTTGCCTCACACAATCCTAGTAGAAGTCTACGCTCAAGCTCACAAAAACTGCTTGTTCAGCCCAGAGTCATAAGCACTGGCAGTCAACCCTTTCGGTCTAGTTTTTTAGCCCAGAGTCAGCCTAAAAACTGCTGGTGCCCGTTCTTTCAGTTATCAGGCCCCTCACGTCTGGAACTCACTTCCACTGCATGTCCGTCTTTCCCCTACCCTGTTGACCTTCAAAACAAATTTGAAGACCCATCTTTTCCAGGTAGCATATCAAGATTAGCTTAGTCTGGATGTGCTGCCTGGAAATGTTGGTTGTTTCCCCATGTTGATAGGCTGTGTGTGTGTGTGTGTGTGTGTGTGTGTGTGTGTGTGTGTGTGTGTGTGTGTGTGTGTTTGTTTCGTGTTAGGAATGCGCCTACATGGTGCGAGCAGATGTTTATTAAAGAGTGAGTGCATTCTAATTTTTCTCCTTTTTAATATATATTTTTTTTGTTGTTGCTGTAAAGCGCTCCGAGCTTGCTGTTCGTGGGGAAGGGCGCTATATAAAAACTATGTATTATTATTATTATTATTATTAAAGTTTCATGGTTCCTAACAGGGAAAACAATGTTAAGAAATACTCCAGATAGCTCTAAGAATGTCACTGCATCATGAGAATGACCCGTGTTCTGCATCTTGTCAAGCCTGGCATTTTTGGTTTTGCAGGAAGTGTTTCATATTGTCGAAGTATCTTGGTACCCCACTACTGGGCTGACCAAACTGGTGTTTGCTTGCGCCAGGTTGTTGCTGTAATTTGCGCCAATATGGTCCCCTTTCTTCATCAGAGACTTTTTTTCCCGCAACTCTAGCTTCTATGGCTTCGATGTGAGGCCTCCACCTGAATCCAGTAATTTATTTGTTGCCAGTAAAGCTGGCCTGTATGTCTTTGGTACTGGAAGGTCTCCAGTTTTCAAGGTGACCTCTTCCATCTGATTGAAAGAGATGGTCTGGCTCAGTTTGAGTGACCATCTTTCAGTCCAGCTGCTGACTCTATTGGCAGCATCCTGGATTCTGCAGGATGCTATTTCAGTATGTTCTGCTGTGCTCCACACTGCAAAGTCATCCGCATGGAGGATGTTTGAGATGAACCTTGGTACTGCTGACTGCTGTACTGTACTGATGTCATTAATGTAGACCCAGAACAGCATCAGACACATCACCTCCTTGAGGTACACCTTCCCTGAGTTTGACAAGACTGCTGAATGTGCCATTTACTACAGTCTTGCTGTTAGAGGAAGTTCTTCAACGGCAGCCCCTGTTTACAGACGTTTCCCCCTTTTTATGCTTTAACAAAAAAGAATTACAATTAAATTGATGGGTCACATTGAAATTAATGAAATGATCACAAATTTTATGCTCAATGTGCATACTTTGTTAAGAAAACTGGCAACAAAAATATTTAAACAGAGAAGTATGACATAATCAATTTTTATGATCATTTTGCTTTGCATACTGGTAAAATGGAGGTAGGGCAGCAGATTCAGCCACTGTGGCCCCTAAATGAATCACAGCATCGTAAAATCAGGTTGGGAGTAACTGAGGTACTCTATCCAAACCATTAAAACCTAAAAAATACTTAATAGTTGCATACAAAATTTCTGAGGGCATTGGATACAACATCTTTCCAAATTTAGCAATTTTAAATTGGAAAAAGCTATCATTCACCACAAACGTATCATAAAGGATGCCGACTTTCCTCATTTTCTTGCACTTTAAGCTCAAATTATTGAAACTTAATAGGTAAAGAGATGTCAAAATGAAATGAAATAATTTTTGTATTTTTTTATAATTTTGTGTATTTGTACAACTTGGGGATAGGGATACAAAATCAATGTGGCACTCATAATGATCACAACATCACCTAGTCAAGTTTATAATAATTGTGACATCCTGTTTTAATGATGTAAGCCTGAAAATGGATGGCCAGTGCAATAGAAAATGTCTGAAGGCATCTGACACATTAATTTTGTCTTTTTTTTGTTGTTGTGATTTTGAGGAAATGGCCATTTACTGGGTGCACAAATACCGTCTCTGTGAGCCACAGATTCAATATATTTTTTATTGTTTTTTGCAGAGGGTGTGCCTTAACATAATAATGCCTGATTTGGGCTTCTGGAATGAATTCAGATTTATTTAGAGGAAAATATTTCTCAAACACATTTTAGCATCCACGAAGAGCGTGAATGGGTGTATCCTTGCGTCATCGGCTACATCTCTGGTGTGTTCCTAAGGATTTTAGGGGAACATTGCTTAACCCATTTAGCCCTGAGTAAATAAGAACCCTTTAGCCCTGACTCTATTTGAGAAATTTCTGTTGAAAATGGGTGTGCACTGTAAAATATTTGTAAAAAATAATTTACAACAGATATCCCCATAAAAGTATATATGTACTGATTTACCATTGGATGGACTACCGTTTTATGGATTTGACCACTCTGTGTCACATGTGTCATAATGCCTGGTGACAAAAATAGTGACAGGTGACAATAAACTTGAAAAAAATGTCTAGCGTGCATGACAGGCCGCTGTTACTTAACATGCATCACTAAATAGGGCGTCTGTTACTGTGACACATTAGTGTCCATGCATTTCCAGCATGCCGATACAACGTAAGGCCTCTACCTTATCACCAGCTGTCAATGTTTACACCTGCCTCTGAGATGGTATATCCACAGCCTAGAGAACATGCAATAAGCGGCTTCGAACGATGATTAGAGTGCCTGTGTTGTGTCTCGTACACGATCGGATGGAAGTACAATTTGTTGTAAAGACTATACACATACTACACATGTGACCAATGTGTGTCGGCACAGAGTCAACTACAGGTGCACCAAGGTGTGGCATCAAAAGAACGGAATATCAATTAGAACCTTCAAATTCGGCATCAGAATCAAACTGTAAGTCATTGCCGTTGTCAGTGCCTCAACCATCGATCGCTCCAGCTGACACTGCCAACACGTTATGCTGCCACGTGGTAGGTGGGCACACATGTCCCAATAAATCAAAGCTGTCTGCTTTTGAAACCATTGTCAGAACCCTGTAATGTAAACAGGATGTGTCGGTGTGAAGGGCGAGGTAACCACACGAGCAGCGAGGCTCACACGTCACCGGGCGCACGATACGAAACACCTGACACCGCTCTAGTGGTTTGCCGGGCTGAACGGTATACGAGACCGCCAACCACTACAGCGGTTTGCCGGGCCAAAATGGTTAAACATCTCAGGACATACAACGGTACACTTTGAAACCCATCTTATTGAGTACAGGTTGGGGTGGGGGGTGGGGGGGTGGTGCACGTTAGATCGAGCAAGCTCTTGGACTACTAAAGCGACTGCTGCGTGCAGCCCGGGTCACAAGTTCATGTCGACAGTAAGCCGCACTCTTGTTTTAATTTCATTGGATATGCTAATTTACATAAACCAATGAAAAATGAGCATGTTGTGTACTTCCGGCCACATCTAAAACATTACGAACCTTTTTATTAGGTTCTCTCTTAGGGTGCATGGAAATTTAGCTCTAGGTGGAGGCATGGAATGTATGCCCCTGCAGAAACCACAGTAAAATGTGGTCTTCTTTGCAGGTAAGCAGAAGTTCCTTCTCTTCCTCCAGTATTGCCGATGGTGTGCTGAAGAGGTCGCCAAGACCGTGTCCACACCGGCTCAATATCTGGACCCCCACTTGGGGGACCTAAATTTAAATTTCCATGCACCCAGGGGTTGGAACAGTGGGATATGTGATACGCCCCCCTTCGGGGGGGGGGGGGGGGGGGGGGGGGGCTTCCATATGCATTGCTTTCAGTCTCTTACTTAGCGCCCCCTCTTTTCTATCTTTTTTTTCTATGATCATTGGTCTATCATGCACACTTCTCTCCCTTGACAGTGCTTTTCCTACTCACTTGGTAGTTTTTTCTTCTTACGATGGGCGTCTGCAAAAGTGATGCTTCATTTTGCAAAAAGCCTCGATACTAAACTATCAGTTATGATCGGTGGTTTAGGTTGATGTAGATTTGTGGCAAAATTTCTATTGAGTTTGTGCAGTTTGGGGTTTTAGGAGGGTGGTTGCTTTGAGGGTTGAAACTGCTCTGGAATCACAGTGCATCGTCGTTCGCCACTTCGCGTGTGCCTTTCGTTTCCACCCTTGTAGTTTGTCTTGAGCTTAGTATAGGCGCTGGCATGCACGCGGTGGTACAGTGGATTTGCATTGGTCAAAGCTACTATCAACGGATCCCTATGGGTGGAGGCGATGCATGTGGTGCAATTGGATGCTCAAATGCTCGACGGAAAGAAAGTTGCAGAGGAAAATCATTCTTCAGGTTTCCTAAGGATGAAAAGAGGTAAGTGATTGCTATTTTTTTTAATTTTATTTTTTAATATTTTTATCTTTTCTAGCTTAAAATTCAGACAGGCATTCACCATCTCTCTCTCTCACTCTGTTTACACATGCTCGGTTTCTCTGCCAATGTCTTCATCGCAAAACGCTCTTACATTGCATACTTCTGAATTATAGTATGGTCAAAGGCAAGTTAGCAACACTGAACACCCGCAAGAAGATGCGAGACAATCATGAACACGGCTATAGTCTGCGATTGTGACTGAGCACAATTTAGATTCAGTGTCAGTTTGGGTATGGTGTACATGTAATTGTGTTACTGTGAGTGGGTGATGTTTGCTTAAAACTAAGTGACAATGTCCATTTATATACAGACGTTTTCTGCTATGGCATAACAACTTAAAATCACAAACTCTTTTGTATGTTGTACAGGTGCAAAGAATGGGTTCAAAGAACAAGGAGGGAGGACTTGATTGGGAAGACGGCAGCGGAGCTGTACGCTTCTGGTATACAACTGTGCAGTGACCACTTTGAAAAGAGACAGTTCTTATATCCAGACAAGACCAACAAGCTGGGATGGAATGCAGTACCATCTGTATTCAAGAATATTCCAAATCCACCACCTCGAATATCCACTCTTCGAAAGCTGCCCAAACAGAGAGTACAAGATGCTGTACTGCGCTGTCCACCTGAGAAGAAGAGAAAGTCTTCAGGAACAGGTAAAAAAAAGAATTCAGGTCAAATCACCCTGTATGTTCATTGTGTTTCATGTGATATATGTAGGCTTGTTGTTTTTCAGTGCGTCATTAGTGGGCTATTCATTACATAATTTAATAAGGGCTTATAAAACGCGACTGTCGGTAAGCATTAGTCAACCAGCATGCATACAAGTGGTTTACTACGCATAATGGATGTAACGTAAGCTATCATTTATTTCATCTATTAAGTAATTGTATAAAGAGCCTGTAAATGTATTTGTTTTACAGCCTCTTAATATGATGGAGCTGCGCCTTAGGTGCCTGATGCAATTCTTTACCATGTCTGTCATTATGTTTCAGGACTGCAGGCTTCTTTGTCATCGGACATTGACTTTGCACAGCACATGGATGTGGAACTAAAAGTGGATGCCATACCACCATTTTGGAAAAAAACGTACACTATAAGTATAAGTAAGCATTATTAAAACAACAACACAACTTGAAGTACATGTTAACACTTAGACACATAAAGAACACTTAGACACTGTAAACACTCTGTAGATTCACACCATTTAAAACAAAACGTTGCACACACCCCACCCCCATTCAACATCACCAATTTTATTATCAAACAGGCCTGCACCATGTTGCATGACACATCTAGGGACACACTGCATTTCCTTGTGCTGATTTTCTAATGGTAATACCATTGTGTGTTGACCGGCTGCGTACATTTTCAGAACGGGCTGACCTTGCTTTTCTGCTATACACTAAAGAGGAGCTGGTTTATCTTTCTAATCTATGTAGGATCTTTGGTAAAAGTGAGGCGTTTTGACTTCTTTGTAGTGTTGACAGTCCTTTGGTTTGAACAATAATGACTAAAAGAAAAGCACACAAAACACTCCAATAGACGGGCACAGCATTTCGATAGACATACTGCATATTGAAAAATTAGACCTTCGGGCATCACCCACCAGACCATCGGGCATCGTCCCAATGGATCATCACCCCCAAATTATCACCCTAGCAGAGTTGCTCTGGATTGCCCCTCAACAGGACGAAACATCAAATTTAGGCCCCTCAACCCACCCCCACCCCCCCAATTTTTGTTTGATATTATGACATAAGAGCATAAAATTCAAGATTTCTTCCTTGAATATTAGACACCATGTCCATGTAAAATTACACAAACAAAACACTTGAAACAATTTTGATAACTGATGTACCCAGTCTGACAAAACCATGGCATCGATTTAACAACCGACCAACGCGCACACCACCCCCCCCCCCCCCCCCCCCCCCCCCCCTCAAAAAAAAAACAAACAACAAAAACAAAACCAACACAAAAAAACCAACGTTACAGGGGTTTTTCAAAGTCACTTCTTTTTGTGACAAGGTGAACAGACCCTGGGCTTCAGTGGACAAAAGATGGAGTCACTCGACCCGCTGGTGACAACAGATGTAAAAATAGAGATTGATGTGGCGGAAGAGGATGACCCTTGCATCAAGCAAGAATGTGGTAAGGACGTTTGTATACTCCTGATCCCCACCCCACTTTGATTCATTCAGTGCAAGCCGCATGCAGATACAAGACATAATGCTGTGTATCCAGATGCGGATGGCTGCAAATGAGCTAATGAAAAATGGTGATGGCCCCGGGTTAGGATCTTTGAAAGTTTGAGTGAATTCACTTTGTGTGTGTCAGTGTATTTAAGGCGCACATATCCATCTAATTAAAGATGCTCAAGGCGCCGCCATAGGGATGGAAGCTGGAGCTTTGAAAGCCTGCTGCTACTAAGCGCTACGTTATGTGCAAACCTCCACCCAGCTATTAACTTCGGTGCATGTGAAATATTTCTGTTTCCATTTCACCGGCCCTACTGGGCCTTCCCTTTTCGATTAGTGGTAATGGAATTTTTAACATGCGCACATGATGATTATGCGTGCTGTGCACACGAAGGCGAAACAGGCAACCGTAAGCCGAGTCTGTACGTAAATTTGACTCGATGGAAATGAGGAAAAGTCCACATCCCATTCCTGCCCATGAGGGGATTCGAACCCGGGATCTTACGACTGCCAGCGCACTAAGCTACGTCCCCATGTCGGGTTTGATCTGTTGATGTGCGTGTTGTTACTGCTCATGGGGCCAGGATTGCTCCCTTTTGTCTTCTTAACCCATTTAGCCTCACAGTTGCATTTCCAAAATCCTGGAGGTTACCCAACAATGACGTAGCAGTTGCAGGAGATGTATCGACCATGATAATTCAAGAGTAGTGCCAGATGAGCGTGGCGCCTAAGGTGGCACGCTCATCTGGCACTACCCTTGAATTATCATGGTCGGTCCATCCCCTGCTGTAGGGTGTTGGGGCTGAATGGGTTAACCCCCTTCCCTGCCAGTGGATGCAGATTGTGTTTTTAAAATCAGAAATTGTAAATTCAACTCCTAAGATCCCCCGCTTTACAAGGAATGGGGATAAAAAGTGGTTTCACGAAGAGGCACAGATTTCTGGGTATTAAGTATTCAAGGCCCCCTCTCTCCACACACCCTCCACGTTGAATATTGGGCCTGAATTAATCATGTTTTATCACTATCACTGTATCTGTAACAATTTGGACACTTAGTGGAAGTTTGACCAGGTACATCACAACAAATACTGTTGTCCAAAACCTTGGTGGTAACTAGTCAGACATGACAGCACTTCACCATAGCTCCCTGCCAAACATTTCTTGTGTAACTTTCTTTTGGATATATATAGCAACAAACAGATTTGAGTCCCTGTATTTTGTTTGTAACCCATTTAACCCCACAGGCTCATTTTGCCAAAATTTGGAGGTGTCACCTAAAGACTGTGTTGCAGGAGATAGATCGTCTATGATAATTCAAGGCAAGTGCCAGATTAGCTTGGCGCCTGAAGGTGCCAAGCTAATCTGGCACTTGCCTTTAATTATCACAGTCGATTTTGCCTGAAGGCGCCAAGCTATAAGGCACTACCCTTTGGATTGCGCCTGAAGGCGCCAAGCTACCCCTTGTTCCTATTATTTTCATTTGACATTGACAGGTGAGGGAATGGGAGCACCACACATTGAGGCTGATGACATTGAGGCTGATGAGCACCAGAGTAACTGTCAAACTACTGATGAAGATACAGACAACACTGCTGCTGTGAAAAGAGACAGTTCTGTCCAACAAGTCAAGCTGAAGCCGGTTGTTAAGGTGGAAACTGATAAACCGTTAGAATACCCTGTTTTAAATGAAGCCTCTGGTGCTGTAAACAGTACCTGCGACTGTGTGGACAAGGGGATTAAACTAGAATCGGACATCTCAACTCTCTCATGGCCATTTCAACACTCGGAGGACAGCCTGGAGCATGAAGTTAAATTAGTACCTGGTGTCACATTGGAGTCTGGGACTAAATCAGATTCTTCGGTTAACTGCCTGGAGCACACAGATGCCAGTGCTGTAAACAGTACTGCCCAGTATGCAAGAGGTCATTGGGCGAACAGTTTCAGTCAACCCACACACAGCTGTGCGCAGGCCAACTGCACCCGACAATCGCCTGATAGACTTTGCGTACTGGGTGGTTGCTGCATGGACAAGGATATTAACCTAGAACCTTCTGGGATCAGTTATAAGTTAGAGCCCCTGCATTCAGAGAATGGCATCGGTAATGTGGTTTGTGTTTACAACGGTGATATCAACATGTACCAGTGTAAGCTGCAAATGAAATCTGACACAGTTATATTGAGTGACAGTAATGTGGAAATGTTTGATGCTGCTGCTTCTAATGTACATAGCTTTGTGTCAGGAGCAGTATCATTACATCTGTATGAGTGTGGGAAACCTGCTGCAGATTTGCCTGTAGTTCCACAAAATGATTTGATGACAGGTGCACACAGTGATTTGAGGACATCACCACACAATGGTTTGATGACAGAAATGGCTGAATTTAGACATGGGAAGTCTTCTGTTTGTCTAGAGGGGGAGGCGTTATCACAGGAACCAAAATCTCATACTGTAGAATGTCAACATGAGCAGGAGAATGAGACAGAGTATGTATGTGAGTTGTGCAAGGTAAGTTTCGGGTCACCCAGACAGTTGAAGCAACACATGTCCACTCACACAAGACGGAAGCCTCACACTGTTACCACAGAGCAGAGCACAACTGTTGACTGTACAAGTATGGATGTACACACGCAAACAGATAGACCAAGTGCGAGAAAGTGGGCGCGCAAGCACTGCAAAGGATCTTTTGTGAATCCCCATCATTTGAACAAACACTTGTGCACCTACAGACATAAATGTACAGAATGTGGTGCTTGTTTTCCATTTGCTAACAATTTGGAAACTCACATCCTTACCCACACGTGCCAGACACCACATAAATGTACAGAATGTGTTGCTAGTTTCACTTGTGCTAGCAGCTTAAGAGCTCACAAGCTTATCCATTCAGGCCAAAAACCACATAAATGTACAGAGTGTGGTGCTCGTTTCACTTTTGTTAACAACTTGAAAAAACACATGCTTGTCCACACAGGCCAGAGGCCACATAAGTGCAGAGAATGTTGTGCTAGTTTCACGCAGGCTAGTAGTTTGCAGACACACATACTTATCCACACAGGCCAAAAGCCACATAAGTGTACAGAGTGTGGTGCTAGTTTCACCCAGGCAGGCAACTTGCAAATGCACATACAACATATCCACACAGGCCAGAACAAGGTTCGTGTACATCTGTTCGAATGCACAATGTGTAGATCCTGCTTTGCAGATGCCAGCAGTCTAAACAGGCACATGGTGAAATCCCATGGAGACAAAGGTCTTGTTGATGTTGAGCCAGTTGCATATAATCTGATGTCTTGGAAGACAATATGACAAGTTAACCCATTCAGCCCTGATGCACTACAGCATGTGATGGACCGACCATGATAATTCAAGGGTAGTGCCAGATTACCTTGGCGCCAATTCAAGGGTAGTGCCAGATTAGCTTGGCACCTGATGGCGACAAGCTAATCTGGCACTACCCTTGAATTATCATGGTCGATCCGGCTTCTGGAACTGAAATATAGTTCTTAGGTGACACCTTAAACAATTGGGACGGGCGGCTCTGGGCTAAATGGGTTCAGCCATTGCCACAATACTTCAGATGATATTACCGCAATGTACATCGGGCTATTTTATGGGGTACATTGTATATTGCTGTCCCCAAGAGCCATAAAGTGCAACCCCATTATTGGCGTTCGTGTTAACATGTTGTTGCTATACATAAAGAGGCAAAAAGAGACACAGTGAGCAAAATGACCTCTGTCTGACTTCAGCCTTAGTTGGCCCATGTTTGCTGGCCAACTAAGGCTGGAGTGGGCCAGAGGACTTTTTGCTCATTTGGTATCATGTTGGGAGCCATGGACCTGACTGTCTTGTACCGGTATCCAATTTCATACGAAAATTGTATGTACGTAATAAAAAGGCAGACCATGGGGATGGTGCCAGAATAGCTTGCCGTCTCCTGGTGCCAAGTTATTCTGGGACTACCGTTAACCCATGTAGCCCCGATGCACTACAGTTGGAGATGGATTGACCATAACGATTCAAGGTTAGTGAACGATTAGCTTGGTGCCATACTACCCTTGAAATATCATGCTTGACCCATCTCCTGCAGCTGGTACATAGTCGTTAGGTGTCCCCTCTGAAATTTAATAACTCATTCAGCCCGACGCACATAATTCCCAAATTTTGGAGGCGTCATCCAACGACTATGCGCCTGTTTTTTTTTTGTTTGTTTTTTTTAATTCATGTTTTTGCATTCTATCACAAGATAAAAAAAAAAAAAAAAACTACAATGCACAATACAACACACTACGATACAGCACAGAATACACTACAATATAGTACACTGCAAAACAATATAAAGCATAGTAGTACAAAACAATACGAGGGGTACAATACAACAACAAAAATTACCCTACATGTGTAAATTCCCCCCACCCACCCACACACACACACACACACACACACACACACGTAAACACCGACGCACTGCCAGGCTAAACCACAACATTGGGAAAAAAGAAGAAGATTGCCATACTATGAGAGATTCAAAAAGGTGAATTACTAAGAAGGGAGTGTATGTAGGGTAGTGTCTACTGGCAGAAAAGTGCTCTGTATGGAAACCACAGTCTATTAAATTTTTCAGTTTGGCCTAGGATCCCATATCTGTACTTTTCCACTTTAACGCGACTTTTCATACAGTTAATGAAGTGTTCGATTCTTGGCTGAGTTTCCTGTAACCTGCATTTATAAATATAAAACTTGGCAACCAGAATCATTAGGTCTATAACAATGTCTGACTTGAAATTTTTGGCAGTTCCAAAAAGAACCAACTCCTTACAAAAGATAAGAGTTGCACAGTTCACACAATCATCCTGTAACCACTTCACCATGTCTGTCCAAAACTTCTGCACACGACACTCCCAAAAAAGATGCTCATGCTGACAGAATGTACACATTGCCGTGTTGGACAGTTTATCTATAAACAAAAAGAGTTTTGTGGGCAAGAGTCTGTGTATCAGCCTTAACGGAAACCACCTGAGCTGACAGTCGGGGGTTGTTTTTGGTGATTTCAAAAATATACATTTTCATTCTGGTAGATCATCAAGGCACAGTCCTTGTTCCGGGTGATGACCGATCCGGTATGGATTGCGGTAAGGTTGTCATTGCATGTGGTGTGTCTTGGGCAAAAGAACCTGGCGGAGCCCATCCCTCTCCAGACTGTTAACCACAACCGAAACTCCACATAACTTGTGGCTCGCCTTGGTCCTGGACACGTGGCCGATGAGACCCTCATGGGACTCTTTCGCCCTGAGTGGTGACTTCATCAAGGAAGTTCATACACCCAATCAGGTACCGTGTCAGCACCCTAGCCTTTGGTTATCCAAAACCTAACCTGCAAGGCAGCAGGGGACTCGTGGAGGGCGGGGTCGTCTATGTCCCGTGCAGATGTGAACATCTGCCCACTGCCTTCTGTCTTGCGCCAGGGCAGAGGTGTTAAGTGTGTTACTGGTGCACCATGACCATCACCATCAAAACTCCGTGCCAGAAACGACATCAGCATTGGAACGTCAGAACATTAAGGACGCCTGGAAAGGTAGAGGAACTGACACATGAAATGAACAGATACCATTGGACCATCCTAGGACTTTGCGAAGTACGATGGAAGAACCTTGGGGAAACATCAACACAGGAAAACCACAAACTGTACTACAGTGGCAGAGAAGACAAACGCGAACAGGGTGTCAGATTTCTCGTCCACAAAGCCATCGTGAATACCGTCATGAGTTGTCGGCCAGTCTCCAGTAGGCTTATCACCATACGCTTGAGGGCAACCCCATTTAATATCACCATTGTACAAGTTTATGCCCCAACAAACAGACTATGGCGATGAGGAAATAGAAGACTTTTATGACCAACTGCAAGAAGTTCTGGACCAGACCCCCAAGAAAGACATTCTTGTGGTGCAGGGAGACTGGAATGCCAAAATAGGAGAGGATGCTGCTAGGAACTGGAAAGGCACATGCGGATGCTACTGCAACGCAGAGACCAACGACAGAGGCTTAAGGCTCCTGGAATTTGCCAGTTCAAACGATCTAAAGCTGATGAACACGTTTGGCCCGCACAAAGCATCCAGAAGGTGGACCTGGCACAGCCCGAACGGAGAGCACCATAACCAAATTGACTACATCATGGTGAAGAGACACTTCCAAACCAGTGTGAACATTGCCAAGACAAGTAGTTTTCCAGGAGCAGACATAGGAAGCGACCATGACTTAGTGATGATGACCTTCCGACTCCGCCTAAAGAAGGTCAACAAGCAGGGTCCCACCAGAATCAAGTTTGACCTCGAGAAGCTGAAAGACCCAGATGTAGCGGAAGCCTTCCAGGCAAAGATAGGAGGAAAATTCGCACCACTGCTACTTCTAGGTGCAGAAGACACGGACGTGGACACACTGGTTGACACATTTAACACTGTTGTAACCCAAACAGCCAGTGAGATCCTTGGCAAACACCGACAAGCAAAGAAACTTTGGGTTACAGCTGACATCTTTGTTCTATGTGACAAGCGTCGAGAATTAAAGAAAAAGAAATCGGAGGTAGAAGGAGCTAAACAATACAGGGAAATTAACCAGGATATCAAGAAAAGCATGAAAAAGGCAAAGAATAAGTGGATTGAAGACCAGTGTAAACACGTAGAAGAAAACCTGAACAAAAATAATAGCAAAAAAGCATACCAGCTGGTGAAAGACCTGACCAGTGTAAAACAAGGACGCTCCTCGATCATTTAAGATAGTGAAGGGAACTGTCTTACGGAAGACCAAGACATACTAAAGAGATGGACAGAGTACTGCTCAGATTTGTACAACCACCGAGCTGCAGGGGACCCAGGCATACTTGTCAACCCACCCGTGACCAACAATGGCAACTATCCCATCCTCCGAGAAGAAGTAGAGGCTGCAGTGAAGTTGCTGAAAAAAGAGAAGGCAGCAGGAGCAGACAACATCCCTGCAGAGCTAGTCCAAGAAGGGGGAGAAGACACGATAAGCGCCTTACTAACAATCTGCAATAAGATCTGGCAGTCAGGGGATTGGCCCACACCATGGTCCCAATCATTTATAATAACTCTCCCCAAAAAAGGCAACTTACATCAATGCCAGAACTATCGCATGATCAGTCTTATATCCCCACCCAAGCAAAGTCATGTTAAAGATCCTACTGAACAGGCTGAAGCCAGAGGCAGAGGAAATCATAGCTGAGGAACAGGCAGGCTTCAGACCAGGGCGCAGCACAACTGAGCAGATCTTCAACCTGAGAGTTCTATGTGAGAGATACCTCCAGCACCAGCAGGACCTCTATCATGTCTTTGGATTTTAAGAAAGCGTTTGACAGGGTGTGGCATGCAGCCCTTTGGTCCACCATGAAGCTATACAACATCAATGCCAACCTGATCAAAGTCATAGCAAACCTTTACAACAAGGCCACTAGCGCAGTCTGCTTCAACGGCAAAATAGGAAACTGGTTTAGGACTACAGTTGGAGTTGGACAAAGGCTGCTTGCTCTCACCTACTCTTTTCAACATCTTCCTGGAAAGAATGATGATGGACGCTCTGAAAGATCATGAAGGAACTGTCAGTATTGGAGGCAGAACAATCACGAACCTGCGCTTTGCAGACGACATTGATGGCCTTGCAGGAACAGAGAAGGAGCTAGCTCAGCTGGTGGAAAAGCTGGATAGTACAGCCATTGCATATGGGATGGAAATCAGTGCAGAGAAGACCAAACTGATGACCAATAACGCCAGTGGCATTGGCACTGGCACTGAAATCATGGTTGGAGGCCAAAAACTGGAAACAGTTAAGAAATTCAAATACTTAGGAGCCATTGTGACAGATGAGGGATCAAAACCAGAAATACTGTCCAGGATTGCGCAGACAACAGCAGCACTGACAAGATTGAAGACCATATGGAAGGACAGAAACATCACACTCTGCTCCAAGATCAGACTGATGCGCTCCTTAGTCATCTCAGTGTTCTTGTATGCCTGTGAGTCATGGACCCTGACAGCAGACCTTGAAAGGAGGATACAAGCCACTGAAATGAGATGTAAGGCTGCTTGGCATCTCATACAGAGATCACATCACAAACGAGGAAGTGGGAAGCAGAATCAGACAAGCCATCGGGCCCTATGAAGACTTATTGGCCATTGTGAGAAAACGCAAACTGAAGTGGTATGGGCATGTCACGCGCTCAGCAGGGCTTGCCAAAACAATCCTGCAAGGCACTGTGCAAGGAAAATAGCTACAAAAACGCCGACGAAAAGACTAACAGTAATTCCTTTCCTGGAGGAGGAAGGTTCTTCTACTAGAAGACTTATGACGTCCTGTGGTGAAAGCCGGAAGTCTTCGGAAGCCACAGGACCGAGCCGCCTCTCTCTATCCAGGGACACAACCATGGGCACATGGAACGTCAAGACCATGTACCAGAGTGGCAAGGCCGCCCAGATAGCAGCGGAAATGCAAAAGTACAACCTTTCCCTGCTAGGTATCAGTGAAGCCAGATGGATGCAGTCTGGCCAGAAAAGGCTGTTAAGTGGGGAGATGATTCTGTATTCAGGTCATGAAGAGGAGAATGCCCCCCATACAGAAGGAGTAGCATTCATGCTGTCACCAGTGGCACAGAGAGCGCTGATGGGCTGGGAACCTCTTGGGCCAAGAATTATCACAGCAGCCTTTAGAACCAAGAAAACGCTCAAGCTGAACGTCATCCAGTGTTATGCGCCCACCAATGACAGTGATGAGGAAGAGAAACAAGAGTTCTACGACCGACTCCAGGGTGCCGTGGACAAATGTGCGGAGCGAGACATCACCATCGTCATGGGCGATTTTAATGCCAAAATAGGGGAGGACAACACCGGATACGAAGAGGTGATGGGGAGACAGGGACCAGGCTCGGAGATGAGTGAGAACGGGGAGAGGTTTGTAGACTTTTGTGCTCTAAACCGACTTGTCATTGGAGGCAGCATCTTCCCACACAGAAGAATACACAAAGCAACTTGGGTCTCACCTGACCATACAACAGAGAACCAAATAGACCATATCTGCATTAGCAAGAAATTTAGAAGATCCCTTCAAGATGTTCGAGTGAGGAGGGGAGCAGATGTCGCCTCAGACCACCATCTGCTTACCTTAAGAATGAAGCTCGAGCTAAAGAAAAGCCGCACAGAGACAACAAGAAGACAGCGCTATAATGTAGGCCTCCTGAGAGAAACTGGAGTTAGAGAAGAGTTCAAACTGGTGCTGTCCAACCGGTTTCAAGCGCTACAGGAGCTAGTAAATGAAGAGGATGCGGTCACCACAGAGCAGCAGTGGAAGGCAGTTAGAGAGGCGCTGAACTCAACCTGCAAAGACACTGTAGGGTTCAGGAAACACCACCACAAGGACTGGCTGTCGGCACAGACCTTGAAGAAGATAGAAACGAGGAAGCAGAAGAAAGCAGCTGTCAACAACAGTCGCACGAGAGCAGCCAAAGTAAGGGCACAGGGGGAATACTGGGAAGCCAACCGCGAGGTGAAGAGGAGTATCAGGGCAGACAAGAGGGCCTACACAGACAGCCTGGCAGCAGAGGCAGAAAAGGCAGCAGGCAGCGGCAACATGAAACAGCTCTACGACATTACCAGAAGATTGTCGGGTAAGTATGGCCATACAGAAAGACCAGTAAAAGACAAAGACGGCAAGCCTATTGCAGACAGAGCAGACCAACTCGACAGATGGGCCGAGTATTTTGAAGAGTTACTGAACAGACCTAGCCCACCCGACCCCCCCGACATCCAGCCGGCAGAGACCGACCTACCCATCAGCTGTGACAGACCCAGCCGGGAAGAGATCAGAAAAGCAGTGGCATTTTTGAAGGATGGCAAAGCAGCAGGGCCAGATGGCATCCCAGTGGAGTCTCTGAAAGCAGACCTAGAGACAACAGTGGAGATGCTGTACCCACTGTTTGGAAAGATCTGGGAAGAGGAGGTGATGCCAGCTGACTGGAAAGAGGGGTACCTAATCAAGCTTCCCAAGAAAGGCGACCTCAGCAAGTGTTCCAACTACAGAGGAATCACCTTGCTGTCAGTACCAGGAAAGGTCTTCAACAGGATCATCCTAGAGAGAATGAAGAGCTCCGTTGACCCCCAGCTGAGAGACCAGCAAGCAGGATTCAGGAAGAACCGATCATGTACAGACCAGATCGCCACTCTCCGCATCATCGTGGAACAGTCTCTGGAGTGGAGCTCCCCGCTGTACGTCAACTTTGTGGATTATGAGAAAGCATTTGACAGCGTGGACCAAGAGACTCTGTGGAAACTCCTACGACACTACGGTGTACCCACAAAGCTCGTCCGCCTGATCAAGAGCAGCTATGATGGCATGACATGTCGCGTGATCCACGAAGGGCAGTTCACCGGGGAGCTCCAGGTCAGAACTGGTGTCAGGCAGGGGTGTCTGCTGTCTCCGTTCCTCTTCCTACTGGCCATAGACTGGGTCATGAAGATGACCACAGAGCACAGACGAAGTGGAATACAGTGGACACTGTGGACACAGCTTGACGACCTCGATTTTGCAGACGACTTGGCATTACTGTCCCACACTCATCAACAAATGCAGGACAAGACCATGAGGCTTGCTGACATCTCGTCCCAAGTGGACCTCACCATTCACAAACAGAAAACAAAGACAATGAGGCTGAACACAACTAGGGAAGAACCAATCTTGCTTGCTGGCACCCCGTTGGAGGAGGTGGAGTCCTTCACCTATCTCGGGAGCATCATAGACAAAAAAGGCGGCGCTGATGCAGATGTCAGAGCACGAATCGGTAAAGCCAGAGCAGCCTTTCTCCAGTTAAAAAAAGTGTGGAGTTCCAGAGAGCTTTCACAACACACCAAAGTCCGGATTTTCAACTCCAATGTAAAAGCAGTTCTCCTATATGGAGCAGAGACTTGGAGATTGACAAAAACCACAGTCAACAGAGTACAGACCTTCATGAACAGTTGCCTTAGAAGAATTTTGAAAATCCACTGGCCAGAGAAGATCAGCAATGTCAGACTCTGGGACAGAACAGAGCAGATAACAGCAGAGAATGAAATTGGGCGAAGAAGATGGGGATGGATCGGTCACAGCCTGAGAAAGCCAGCTTCCAGTATCACTAGGCAGGCATTGTCATGGAACCCCCAGGGAAAGAGGAAAAGAGGTAGGCCGAGAAACTCCTGGCGTCGAGACCTCCAAGCTGACATCAAGAGACTGGGAACCACCTGGAGTAGAATCGAAGGAGAAGCACAGGACAGGAGTTGCTGGAGGTCTCTCGTCGACGGTCTATACCCGGGTAGGGGTGACAGGCGTAAGTAAGTAAGTAAGTACTGTGCAAGGAGGACGAAGGAGAGGAAGACAGAGGAAAAGATGGGAGGACAATATCTCGGAGTGGACAGGACTGAAGCTGGGCGATATGCTGAGAATGGCAGAGAACAGAGGATTGGAGGGAGCTGGTTGCCAAGTCATCAGTAGTGCCCCAACGGTCGGCAAGACTACAGGATATAGATAGATAGATCATCAAACATTTTCTTCCACTTTCGAACACAGACAGGATTAGATTTTATTTTCACAAGAGTTGCTTAAACCATTTTTGATCCACCTCCTAAAATAAGGGACCATGCCTTGCTATCAGATGTTATATTGTCTCCAGCCGGTTCAAGTGCTGTTGAGTCAATATAAACCCTAATGGCATTGGTTACACCAGTATACAAGAGAAAGTTAGTTGAGACCTCAGGGTGCACCAGCTTAAATTGCACAAGAGAGGAGTTTGCCATTTTGGTCTAAGAGATCACCAATTGCCACAATTCCATTTTCTTTCCATGCATGTAAATGTACAGTTCTTCTATCTCTTATTATATTCTTATTATAGTGTATAGACTCGGACAGCAACTCATTAAAATTTGTTGGTGCACATCTATTATACAATGTCTTAGAGTGTTTGGCAACATCAGCCCAAAATCTGTTTTTGCATTGATGCATCAACACGTTTGCAAATTCCCCACCAAATATCTGTATATCTCTAAAAATAGGACAGCAATTCAACACTAACCTCTGCAGTTGAGAGTTACACCAAAATAGCTGTTTCAACCAGGTGACTTTCAGTTTCAGCGCCGTCAGAAAAGAAAAAATGGTCAGGATATGTAAACCACCTGTCTCATATGCTGAACATACAACAGACTTACTGATTTTACCACATTTACCGTCCCACAGAAAGGAAAATAACATTTTAAGTTCCGTGAGAAAAAGTGTAGGTGGGTCTGGTAAGTTAGTGAAAAGATGAACAATCTTTGACACAGCAAGTGTTTTAATAACCGTGATCTTACCTAAAGGAGTAAGCTTTCGCTTTGACCATATAAGTAAGACCCGTCGAATTTCTTCCAGCTTTCCTTCATAATTGATGTTGGTGATACTATTCACATATGTAGAAAATTTAATGCCAAGTACCTTAAAGATCCCAGGATCCCAGATAAAGTTGGAATCTGGCATGTAGCGTGTGGGAGAATTTTTCATGGATCCAAGCCAAATCACTTGCGTTTTGTCTAGATTAATTTTTAAACCATAAAAGGATGCAAAGTAACGTAAGGTATGAATGCTTTTCTCAAATAATTTTCTGCTCCCATCCAGGAACACTGACGTATCATCTGCAAATTGCGAGAGAAGTAGCTCGATGTCCCTAATTTTTAGACCCTTAATATTTTTGTTCTGACGTAGAATAGAAGCCAAAATTTCTGCACAAAGTAGGTAGATATATGGCAAGCTTGGATCACCTTGCCGACAGCCCCGGTATACCTGGAACCATCTAGAATATTTGGCCATTGACCGATACGCAATCTGATTGTAAAAAGTTCTGATCCAACTCTTAATGTCTGGACCAAAATTTTAAAAAATCCAGACATTTGTTTATAAAAGACCAGGCAACTGAACCAAACGCCTTCTTGAATTGTACAAGGAGAAGCTGCCCAGGCATATGATTGACATGTGTATAAAAAAAGTACATCATATAGGAGACGAATATTCTCCTAAATGTATCGGCCCTTCAGAAAACCTTTTTGGTCCTGAATAATAAATACCTATTTCAACCGCTCGGATATACAGGTTGATGCGATTTTATAACTAGTGTTCGTGAGAGTAATGGGCCTCCAGTTTTTTAGAAACTTTTTATGTTTACCTTCCTTTGGTATACAGGTGATCACTCCCTGCCTCTGAGTGACTGACATCTGACCTCACTGAAAACCATGGTTAACAGATCTGACAAGAAAGCAACCAATGTCTACCCAAACATTTTTTGTAAAATTCAGAGGTAAAGTTATCCTGTTACAGGACACGGATTGACCATGATAATTCAAGGGCAGTGCCAGATTAGCTTGGCGCCGAATTATCATGGTCGACCCATCTCATGCTGTAGTGTGTCAGGGCTGAATGGGTTAAATGTGGCAGTGGGGTTAAATTGCAAGTCTAGTCTGTCTCCAGAACTGTATTGCAGTTTTCGTTAACCCTTATCATTCGAAATACACCAGTGTGTGAAATAAGTTTGACTTAAATAGTTCAAGGGTAGTGCCAGAATAGCTTGGTGCCTCTTGGCGCCAAGCTATTGTGGCACCACCCTTGAACTAAATCCATTGGTCTATATCCTTGTCTGTAAGTACTATAATGTAGCCTGCATAAATATGGCAGTGCACAAATTTGAAGCTTTTAGCCTCGGTATGATATGGTTTAACCAATTACATCCTACGGCGGAATTTTTTAAAATTTGCTTATTGTCCTATGAAGGCTACACTACAGATCAGGAGATAGATCAACCGTTTTAGTTCAAGGGTGGTGCCAGAATAGCCTGGCGTCTCAGGCCCCAAGCTATTCAGGCACCACCCTTGAACCATCATGATCATAGTCAAATCTCTAGGCGCCAAGCTATTCTGGCACTAAGCTTGAAATAAAGCCATTGGTCTATATACTTATCTGTAGTACTATAATGTAGCCTGCATATGCCATATGGCAGTGTACAAATTTGAAGATTTTAGTCTCAGAATGATATGGGTTAAATTCCCAGTAAGCAAGAGCAAGCAGGATGTCTGCAGCAGGCGGCCCACACACGGCTGTGTGCAGGCAAACTGCCTGATGTCAGCCTGATGACCCTTTGTGTACTGGTTCAATCTCGGTTCTAACTGGTGTGCAAAATCTCTCATATTTCTTTGCCAACTGCAACAGACAGATTGACCATGATGGTACAAGAGTAGTGCCTGATCACTGTTGATGTTGGACCTTATTATATAGCTTTGTTGAGCCTTAACTCATTCGCGGCCAGCCACATCCAGATGCTTGGCTTATGTCACGCATCCGGATGCGGCTGGCCACGAATGAGCTATGGTGCAGAATCACAGACCGCCACACAGTTCCAGACACAGTTTCAACACAGAGTTTCTCTTGTCAGTTGTAGTGCAGGCCCTCACAGAATACAGAGAATGTGATGGGAGTAGTGTAAAACGTAATGTTGTCGACTGCATTCAGTAGTTTACATACATGTACTGAGGAGCAAAAGAAATGTGACATTTTTGAAAATGGAATCATCGGAAACACTGGAAGTGTTTCCGATGATTCCAAAAATGTCACATTCCTTTACCTTGTCAGTATACAGGTACATGTGCTGATGATTGCCATTACTGAATAAATTGGCATTTGGTTTGTAAATCAGCATTCACACGTTGTAAATAGGTATAATAGGTATTATTAAAAAATATATACTTTGCCATAATAAAAATGTTTTGGTAAAGTGTGTTTGTGTATTTTCTGAATGTGTGTTTTCTGTTTGCAGGCATGTGTGTGTTCTAAGTCAGACTGACCATAACACACACACACATGCATGCACACACACACACACACACACACACACACACACACACACACACACACACACACACACACACACACACACACACACACAAAGATACCTGAAAACAAAAAACACACACTGAAAATACACACAATTTCAGACTTTCCCAGCTTGATTTTTCCGAACATAATTTTGGTTCTCCATAAACACAATGCATAAATAAAACAATACAAAATAATCTCAACTCTTGCACATTACACATAACCACAACAGTGGTCAAAATGATGCACACCTTGGCTGTCGGCCAGGGGAGGAAGAGTTGTGATCCTTGGAGTGGTGCAGCTAAAGCCATTGTGATCCTTACCCCATTTACCCCCACGGCTGCATTTTGAAAATTTTGGAGGTGTCACCTAACAACTATGTACCACTTGCAGGAGACGGATTGACCATGATAATTCAAGGGTACTGCCAGATTAGCTTGGCGCCATGAGGCGCCAAGCTAATCTGGCAGTACCCTTGAATTATCATGGTCAATACATGTTCTGCTGTACGGCGTAGGGGCTAAATGGGTATCATGGGACGACTAAGGAAGTTCTCAGGAGATTGATCAGATAAAAATCAAGCTAGTCCTTTGCTACAGGTCTGTCTAAGGACTAGGTCTGTGAAACGTTGATTCATGTGAAATTGAATGATTGGTCAGAATGCCAGAGGGTTTTGCCTTGGTATTTTTACCAGTAAACAAAATATGTCACTTTCCCTAGAGATGTGCGAGAACGAAGAATATTTACAAGCAAAGTTTGATATAAACCATGATACACGACTTTTTATGAATAATGTTGAGCAGGGTGAGCAGTACGGCTAGAAATGGTCCCTCGTGGCTGAGGAAACTGCTGTGGATGAACCCGTGACTGGAGGGAATTCCATCAGGTCAAAGTTTACCTAATTACAAACTGTTTATTTTTTCATGTGATAATGTTCATTGTTATTGTAATTATATTTCACACATTCGCTACACATAACTTCATGGACAAATCATGTTTCAAAAACAAAAAACAAAAATGATGCGCGTTGACTTTAAGAGTCATACAAAAGGTCAACTCTCACCGATGTCGATTGTCGTTGAGTAAGCTGAGAAATGGCATGGTTATTTCAAAGCGAACAAAGTAGGCTAGCCCTTTGCCTGTTGGCAGTGACTTTTGTCACCATGATTTTTGTAGCCAAGGCCCTGATTCAAGATGATAAGTGAACATAATTTGGTGATAATGCAAGATAAAAGTAATAAAGTGTTGAATCACTGTGTGGACAGTAGCCTACTTTGCTCACTTCAAAATAACCATGACATTTCTCAGTTTACCAAATGACAAATGATGTCGGTGGAAATTGACCTTTCATATGAACCCGAAAATCTATGCACATTTATGTTTGGAAACATGACTTATCTATAAAGTTATTTATAGTGAAAGTATGAAATATAATTTACAATATAATAATATAATTACAATAACAATGAACCTATCATATGAAAAAAAACAAATACACAGAGAGAAGTGTGTGTGTGAATTCTCTCGCCACTCGCCAAAATTTCAATGCATGTGTGTCAAAACTCGCCAAAAAACACATTATCTGTTGATTAGATCAAATTGCTTTTTGCTAAAGTTCTGATAAGCAGCAACGTTTTTACTGAACTTAGACACTTTGACTAAGTTCGAGCATGAATCAACGATTGGCGTGTGTGTGTGTGTGTGATGAATGCCAAATAGCAGTTGTACATCTTCAGTCCAGCTTTGGGGGTTGGTGACCTGTAGTGAAACTGACGTTGCTGAAACGTTGGTTCATTCAGAGGTCATTCTCTGTGGTAACTCTATGTCCCCTACTTGTTCTTACATGGGTCAACCTAATGATGTTCACCTCATGTTGAACTAGAAATCAAAACTGATTGAGAGAAATGCTGTTATTGTGACCGACCGCAAGCTTTTCTTTTTGCATTCTCAGTTCGTGTCTGCCGGTCGTGATAGAGGCTTTGGGAACAGATAAATTCTTCACCTGAATACGGACTGTTTATCAGAAACTGAATTACACTCCGCATAATAACAGTGCTTTCCAATACCGCAGAAATTGGCTAAAATAATGAAAACATTGACGCTCTTCCATGCCCCGCAAACAAACATCCATTGTTATGCTGTACCTTGTGCTTGGCAGTCAGAAGCACATGGTCTACAGCATTTTGATTGGTCGAGAGGCTAAGTCTGATTGACATTTCACCCCCCAAATGGGCCGGTCTATAACCGCCCTTTTGTCATTTTGAGTTCATTTGGGTATGCTATGGGTTCATTTGTGTAAAAAGACTGACCGCGAAGTATACAGAATATTTCTCTACTTCCGGGAAGACGCCGAAGTGCTAATAAAATCGGTATGTGTTTTTTGTTGTTGTATTACATGTTTGTTTGGGGGCAATTTCATTTTGTTTTCGTTTGACTTGAGTGCAGTTTTGCTTATATCCTCACAAACCAAATAGGTGAGGCTGGTGTCGCGTCCATCCAGCATTCTGCATTGTCCTCTTTTTAGTTCATTTGATGATACAGTCGACTTGCTTCTAAAGACAGGTCTGTTGGGTATTATTGATGTAATTTTGGGAATTTGTCGGGCTTATTTGTGTAAAAAGACGGACAGCAAAGTATCACGGAATATTTCTCTACTACCGGGAAGACACCGAAATCTAGGTAAATAAACTCGCTGTGTGTTTGGTTGTGGTATTATATGTTAGTTAAGGGCAGTTTCATTGTGTTTTTGTAGGACTTGAGGGCGGTTTTGTATATATATGTAACACCTGTGATTTTCCAACAGATTCTAAGCGAAATGTTGGCAGTGTGGTAGAAGCTGCCCTGTTACACGCCCCGACCAATCTTAGTCAAGATTCAAAGATTTCTTTTCACCCCTATCGGGGTATGGAGGAAAAATACGATTTCATACAAAAAAAATAACATCCAAAGATAAACATCTCTTGTTACGGACATATGTTCACAGACACGCATCAAATTTAAATCAATTTATATGCATCAGGGCTACAAGACCTTACATTTCTTCACGAACTAAGTTCAAGACAGTCTTATAGGGCTCTGGAAGTTCCCCCGCGTTGCCTAGCAGCGTCAGCCGCCATCTTAAGAGGATAGAATAGGCTTCAGATAGTAGCGAAGTAGTGTTTCAACACGTTTTTGTTAATGTTTCTTCCTCTTTGGAAACAAACAAAAACAGATTCTGGTTAGCAGGTTTCCTACAGTGATGGCAAGACTTGCTGTTATTGCCTATAGGGTTCAGGAAGCTGACGTCATCACGCTGGTCATGGTGGCCATCTTGAGAGGATTCGCAATAAGGCCCACATTACATAGGGAAATTGCTGTCAGGACAATGTCAGGAAAGTCCTGACGTGCTGTAGGCAATAACAGCAAACCTTGACATCGCCATAGGAAACTGCTAACAAGAATGTGTTTTTGTTTGTTTCCAAAGAGGAAGAAACATGAAGAAAAACATGTTGAAACACTACTTTGCTACTATCTGAAGACTATCAGGCATGGGAATTGTCCGCGATTTCCGTGAAAAAGAAGAGATCGTTCGCGAAAATAAAAAGGCATTTCCGCGAAAAAAACACATTGTGGGTAGCAAAATGAGCAGAGCACAGGTTTAACATGGTGGGCAGGATATGATGCGGCAGGCTGTGTCTGCGACCCGCACTGGTGGCCGAGTGCGCCGCGCTGTGCAGTAAACCTAGGTGGGCAGACGTGCATTGTATTTGCCTATAAGGCCTAGCTTCAGGCTTCAGATGATTTTTGCTTGGGCAATTCCCATGCCTGACTATGGCCAGGCTGGCATGTCCTCAAAAGATGGTGGCTCGGTAGCTGACGTTCCTAGGCAACGCGGGAACTTCCCGAGCCCTATAGCATGTCAGGACTGTCCTGACATCATCCTGAGAGCAATTTCCCTATGAGGGTCTTATCGCAAATCCTCTCAAGATGGCCACCATGACTAGCATGATGACATCAGCTTCCCGAGCCCTATACAGTGGATGCTAATAAACTACAAACATTAAACACTCACTTTTTTCTACGATACTTCAATGGGATTGAACGTCTCCCTCAGTGCTGAGAAGTTTTGGCCTCGAAAATCAAATGATACTCACAATCCACATTCATACTGCAGACTTTGCATACTCTTCCATCTCTCGAAATGCCCAATTTCCTTCCCTGTTCAATTTGCCTGCTCAGTTGTGATTGCAGTACAGTAGCAAAATTTAATAAGGGTGAAAACATACATGTATGTGAATCACTCTCAAAAGGTGCCATGCAGACAACCCAAAAATAAAATAAACATGGCTTGAAAACAACCTGACAAGATTGTCTGATTTTGTTTTCCATTTGGCTTCTCAGTTCTGTTGAGTTTTGAAAATATTATGAGTGGTTTATGAGAAACTGAGATTTTAAAGATAGAGGTTAAAATGTGTCTCCTGTGACATGTGACAACAAATTCTTTCATTTTGCCTAAACTGTAGGTATAATCTTCTTCTTCTTCTCGAACGCCGTCACACTTGGAGTTTGGCTCTCAAAATGAAATCTGTGGTCTTCTGTAGTGCCTCCACAGGCCCGTACAGTTTCTCTTGTAGAGTGGCGGGCTTCGGCCATATCTCCTCCCTCAGCGGCTGGTGGTTCCCACAGTCCTGGAGGATGTGCTCTGTGGTCTGCTCTGCTTCTCCACAAGGGCACAGGGGAGATGGCACGAGGTGGAAGCGTCTGTGCAGGTGGAAATTGAGTCGGTTGTGCCTGGTCCTCAGACGAAAGATGGTCACCTGCTCTTGTCTGGACAGCTGATGGTAACTGTCTATGGGCCGTTGTGGTGGTCTGTACACAGACTTAATGATGGTCTTCATCTCTGTGAAGCTGACTCCATTTTCATCTTGTTCTTTCTCTGCGCCCGCTTTTGCCATTCTGTCAGCTTCTTCATTGCCGTAGATGCCACAGTGTGAAGGGATCCACTGCAGCACCAGTCTGGTGCACTTGATGTTTTGCAGTAGGTATAATTGATTAAAACATTCCTCTAGGTAGCCCTTAATGAAATATTGCCGCAAAACAGGGAAAAATCCAAATGAGAACCCATTTGCATCAGACATAGGTGACTCTTTTTCACTCTCACACATTTGCTTTGACAAAAGGAGCATTGTGATGTTCAGATTATGACTGTCTACATTGAATTGATAACTCGGTGTAAAAATAAAGATGGAACTCTGAGAACAAAGTCAGCAATCTTTTTACATCAGTATGTTACTTGTGACAAAAGATGATGTGCGACAAAAGCTGACTCGTCACATGTCACAAGTAACAATATATGCAATATCCAACAAACCTGGATGAAACAAAATATTTTGAACTCATTGGAACTGATCCATTGTGCAATACTAACTAATTGAGACAAAGTTTCAGTGTAGATGTGAACAAAATGACCACGAGCAGAGATGATGTAGTAATGTCACTCATGACTCATTTGAGCAGTGACAGTAAGGTTAGTTTTGCTCGTCACAGGAAACACAGCATGTCTCAGCTTGCTGGATTTTGTTTTCAAGAATTATTTCATGTCTCTTTTAGCTGTCATCAATAGGGCATTAAGTTATTCAGGATACAAGATTACTCACAGCAGTAGCACAACCACTACCACAAGAAGAAGAAAAAAGGCACAAGTTGAATTTGCTCTGAATTTTATTTTATGATTAAAAAAGTGGGGTTTTTAAAAAAATGTATGTTCCAACAGTAGGTTTGTGAAGACAGCAAGATGCAGTCAGAAAGTACCTCGTAACTTTAAGTAAAGTAAACCCTGGATCTCAAGTCAAGAATGCCTTGCAATGATAGCGTGAAATAAATTTCAGCAAACCATGGTAACTGTGAAAACAGCCAGTTGCACTGGTGGGCCCTTGACTAAGGCTACTGGTTCCCAAGAAGTATCTGGACTGACAGACCAAGTGTACAACTCCTCGTCCTGCTTCATAAAGCTGACATGTACCAGTCCCAGCATGTCATCAGTCGTTTCACCTACCAAAGCAGACAGAACAAAAACATTTACCAGATATTACAGTGAACCTCTTGATCAGCCATCCTCATAACAGCTCACCCATCATGAAAGACCATCAGTCACGTGACTTTAGCCATCCTCATAACAGCTCACCTGTCATGGCAGACCATCATTCATGGCATGCAAGAGACATGAATTCTCATGAGCCCCAGCGACGCAGGGTGTCATGAGAATGTATGCCTCTTGCAGATGAAAAAGGCTGGCTGAAGGACTGTTCTGTCTGAACTAAAAAGTTGAAATTCAGCTTTCTGGAATTTAGAAAAATCTGAATCAGTCTACAGGACTGAAGACTGTCACCCACGCTTATAAATGCAAATCAATAGCTTACACCACAGCTGATTATATTCAACCTACAGGTCCAGTATCTCTGAGTGCAGTGTGATGGCCGACTAACCATTGAAAAGCAGCACTAATATTGTACTCTGTTAGCCCTGTTCACTGTGATTCTGTTTTGTTGGGAACACTTGTCAGGCTATTTTTTAGAATCTTGAAACAATAATTGATTATTCAGGACCCAAACTAGTCTGGCACTGTTCTTTTCATAGTGAACCTTTATCCTACTCGGTTCATTACAGTGAATTGATTAAGAATCAAACTTGCCTCATTAAGTAGCTTACAATGGAAACGTGGAAGGTGTGGCGCCACTCTACAGCACTGGACCTTCCAGGATCTCAAAGTTATTTTCCCCAGGATCAAGCATCTCAACACAGTCAGAACACTGTCTGCAACAGATACTGCTGACAGTATGTGTATGGGTCCTTTGTGTACTATCTTAGAGCTTTATGATGTAAGTACAATGCAAAATGTCAAAATTTATCATTTGGAGGGTGTATTGTTTTTGTACACGAGTCGCGGATTTATTGTCTGCATCGGCCTTGTTTTGAATTAATATGCATATTTATGAGCCTATGTCACAAGGCAGAACCCGGCCTACTATCAGTGTATCGCAATTCTGCAGGTCAGGGGGTCATCTGTGTGGTGTACACTCGTGTCAGTGTACACGTGTACTGATGTTTTCCGGCATCCCTTTGACATAATTTTTCATGAGAAAGTATAGTAAACCTTCCATTCACGCTATGCTGTCAAAATCATAATGCAGATTCCGCTTAACCCGCTAGTATTTCTCTCAGGATGAAGTACTCAAGACCATAAAGTCCATGCCCTTCAAAACCTGCGAGCTAGACCCCCTCCCAGCTTCTCTCTACCCTGACGGCCTTCCAAAACTTCTGCCCTTCATTACCGACATCATCAACGCATCTAGAAAACGGCTCCGTCCCCGATATCTTCAAGTCCGCCATCGTCCGTCCTGTCCTAAAAAAACACAACCTCGACCCAAACGAACTCAAGAACTATCGCCCAGTCTCCAATCTCTCTTTCCTGTCCAAGCTTCTTGAGAAGGTTGTTCTCAACCAGCTCAACCTCCACCTCACCGACAACAACCTCCTCAGTCCATTCCAGTCTGCCTATCGCAAACATCACAGCACTGAAACAGCCCTTCTACATATCTTAAACGATTTGCTTCTCTCCACTGACTCGGGCAACATCTCTCTTCTTACACTACTCGATCTCTCTGCCGCCTTTGACACTATAGACCACTCTATCCTCCTCCACCACCCCACCCGGGTTTGCCCTGGGGGACTTGGGTGGGGTTAGGTATTTTTTAGTTCCCAGGGTCACCCTGGTCAGCCCCACAGGGTGGGTTTTTCTCTCTATTCTGGGGCATGTGTTTCTGTCTACCCTTTGTCCATTCACCTGTATTTGCCTTTTTAAAACTCTCCCTACTGTCTGCACTGCCTGTAGCTCTTGATATTGGATGTGTGTTGCTAAATGGTCTTAGCTTTATTTAGGCCCCATGTGTTAGGTTTATTTAACGTATTTGACCGGCTGGCGACATACATTCAATGTTCTGGGGTTTTTTTGTGTTTTTTTTTCACAAGCAGTGCAGGCACGTCCTGAGAAAGCCTTGTTGCTGTCGGGACGTTAAGCAATGTACAATCAATCAATCAATCTATCCTCCTCCACCGACTCCACCACTCCTTTGGCATCACTGATTCTGCTCACTCCTGGTTTCTCTCCTACCTCTCCGACAGACAGCAGTCCGTCACCATCAACGGCGTCTCTTCCAACCCAGCCACGCTCTCCTGCGGAGTCCCACAGGGGTCCGTCCTGGGCCCGGTCCTTTTCACACTCTACACCTCTCCTCTGTCCAACATCATCCAGTCTCACCGCATACACCACCACCTCTACGCTGACGACTCACAACTGCTAGACAAAGACAAACTCGACAACACTCAGTCACTACTGACTCGCACGGCTGATTGCTACGAAGACGTGAAAAACTGGATGACAGCAAACAAGCTAAAACTGAACGACGACAAAACGGAAGCCATGCTGGTAGGCACTCGCCAGAAACTCTCCCAGCTCCCTCCCTCTCTCCACCTTCAACTCGATAGCACTCCCATCTCCCTCTCTGACTCGGCCAAAAACCTCGGCGTTATCCTCAATTCCTCTCTGTCCATGACCAGCTTCGTTTCCGCCACGGCCCAGGCATGTTATTTCCACCTCCGCTGCATCACTCATATCAGAAAATACCTCACTACCGAAGCTGCCACCAAACTTGCTGTCTCTCTCATCTTATCTCGCATCGACTACTGCAACTCTCTCCTTTCCGGCCTCCCTCACTCCACCATTTTCACTCTCCAACGCGTTCAGAACAATGCTGCCCGCCTCGTCCTCAGAAAGAAAAAATCCGACCACGTCACACCCCTGCTCAAACTCCTTCACTGGCTCCCCATCCCCCAACGCATCCAATACAAAATTCTGTCTCTCTGCTACAAATCCCTGAACAACTGCGCTCCTGCCTATCTCTCCAACTTACTTCACCCCTACACACCTTCCCGCTCCCTCCGCTCTGCCTCTGACTCTCTCCGCCTCCACATCCCTCGCACCAAACTTAACACTTTCGGCCCCCGCTCCTTCTCCGTCTACGGTCCATCCACCTGGAACACTCTCCCACTCTCTCTCCGTCAGAAACACTCTTTCTCCTCCTTCCAGTCCGCCCTCAAAACTCACCTCTTTCAACAGTTTTAGCACTATATCACCACACTCCCCACCCCAAGCTGACCGTCGTAATGTATTCCACTGTTTGTGGTACGCAAGTCATTGTCTAAAGCGTGCGCATGCGTGCGCGAGTTGTGAGTGCGCGCTTAGAGTTATAATTATTATAAGATAAGCGCATTATAAATACCGTAATTATTATTATTATTAGTATTTACTAGTAACAATCGTGCCGAGGGCGTGGCTTATTTGACTCGCAAAGCCAGCGAGCCTGCGTCCACGGTACCTAGTTTGACCTTTGGTCCTTTACCCCTTGGAAACATGCAACGCGTTCCATCATTGAAACAAAACATGGTATTTATACCCACTTTCTGCACTGCAGTCAATTTCACATCTCACACATTGAAGTCTACGTAACTGAAAGCATCATTGAAAACGACAAATGCGCCATCGCAGCAGAAACACTACCTCTCTGAATCGAGTGAATGAGAGTGGCCAGCACAGACAAAAACATGTTACGACCAGTGGTGTGCAACGGCTTGGACACACACCGTAGTTTTTTTAGATTTTTGCAGCCCCCACCCGGGTCTGCCCTGGGGGACTTGGGTGGGGTTTACTACTTTTTAGTTCCCAGGGTCACCCTGGTCAGCCCCACAGGGTGGGTTTTCTCCTTTATTCTGGGGCATGTTTCTGTCTACCCTTGGTCCATTCACCTGTATTTGCCTTTTTAAAATTCTCTTTACTGTCTGGGCTGTCTGTAGCTCTTGATATTGGATGTGTGTTGCTGAATGGTCTTACTTAGCTTTATTTAGGCCCCATGTCATAGGTTTATTTAATGTATTGGACCGGCTGGCGACATACATTTAATATTCTGTTTAGTTTTTTTTCACAAGCAGTGCAGGCACGTCCTGAGAAAGCCTTGTTGCTTGTTAAGCAATGTACAATTAATCAATCAAATCTTTGCAGCATAAAATGTGATAACTAGCTCATAACTATGATAAAACAGGTTTAAAGTCTTGCGAAATCAGTAAGAGATAAATTCTACTGAAGATCATGAATTCTGAAAATCTCTAGCGCTCGCGGAACTATAGGAAGATCGACAAAGACCATAGATTACTCACTGATTCAGCAGGAAAGGGACAAATCTAGGTGGGTGGTCAAGCCAAGCTCTTGTTTTACACGTTGCCACTTGTCCATATTCCCTTGTCCAATGTCAGTTCTACTTGAGGGTATCTTGTCTCGCTTTCTTTCTTTTCTTCAATTCCGAGTCTGTCATTGTCGGCACGAGTCGATGACTTTACTTTCTTTTTTTCTTCACTAGTTCATCCGCCATCTTGTCTCTGATTGGTTATAATTATGCAGATGACCTAAGGTGGTATAGAGTTATTACGTCAGCTACCATCGCCTATCAAGCTATCTTTTCATGGTGTCCCATCACAAGATTCTGGTGGGCCTCTTTTCGCTTTGAATGGATGAAAGAAAGCATTTGGTGGGATAATAGGGTGGTCACTGTCTAAGTGGGTACGTATACTGAATCCCAGTAAAAGCTTTTTTGTGAACTAAAGCCTCAAAAAAGGTCAGGCGTGCCCCTTTAAGAGTTAAAAAAAAAATCAACCACCCAACAAAGATAGGTCTTGCCATCAGTCCACTGTGCCTTGTAGTACTCATCAATGCTGCTGAAACTGTAAATTTAAGTCAGATGTAATGCTTAAAACTTTTTTCTTTTCGCACAAAAAGATAAATCAGAAAATAATTCTAGTGTACCTTGTGGGTCAGATGGATTCATAAAATCGTTTTGCTTGTGACCAGGGACACAGTTGAAATGTGTCACATGTTAATTTTTTTTTCTGCTCATATAAGCCAGTGCTTGAGTCACCAAAAGCAACGTTCAAGAATTTGAACTCATTACTGCAAGAATCCATTCCGAAAAGAAAAGCAACTACTGCCGTTTTGATCTAAGAATGTAATTTCCATGTTTCATATAGCAGTACTGAGTATTGTGTTACTTGTGACTGAAGTTTTTAGCATGATGCTAGCGGATAAAGAACTTACCACTGTGGAAAACTGCCATGATCTTGCTGAGAAAAAGCAATGTCTTTCTGGATTGCAAAAATGCGGTTTTGGTGCAATTTGGTGCCCATTATTTTTTTTCACTGCTTCGGCGTTTTCCACATGACTTTGTAACACCACAACTTTGGCACGCTCAGAACCATGGCTTGACTTTGCGAACGAAGATTCTATAGGGCGTGCCCACGTCGTCTGCAGGCATTTTCGTGACTGCGGAGGCCAATCCGGGACAGGCAGGTTCGACCGCAGTGGCTGCAGGGGAAGGTCTGGTCAGAGTTCTGAGTTACGACAACTCTGTTTTTTTCTCCTGAGCCGCTTGTCCTTGAGGTTAGCTCTGCGAGAGTCCTCAAAGGAGACGGCTGCCATGTGAATGGTGGAGCGCCAGGTGTCACGGTCCGCAGCAAGCGAAGACCACTGGCGGTGGTCGATTTGGCAGACACTAAGTGACTTCTTGAGACCGTCTTTGTATCTCTTCTTTGGTGCCCCTCTGTCTCGGTGTCCAGTGGCGAGCTCGCCGAACAGAGTGATCTTGGGTAGGCGATGATCCTCCATCCTGGAGACGTGCCCCGCCCAGCCTCGATGCTCAAAGTTTCCGCCTGTTCAAGGACCTCGACGTTGGTGACATAGTCACTCCAGTGAATGCTGAGGATGGTACGCAGGCAGCGCTGGTGAAAGCGTTCGAGGAGTCGTAGTTGGCTGCGGTAGAGGGCCCAGGACTCGGAACCGTACAGCAGGGTGGTGAGGACGACAGCTCTGTACACGCTGATCTTGGTGCCTTTTTTCAGCTGTTGATTGTGCCACACCCGCTTGAATAGTCGCCCGAAAGCACAGTTCGCTTTTGCCAGCCTGTTGTGCAGCTCCTTGTCCAGCTTGGCGTCTGACGTGATGATGCAGCCGAGGTAGGTAAACTGGTGTACAGACTTCAGTTCGGACTCGCCGATGGTGATGTGGGGAGGGCGATGCTCTTCCTTGGGTGCTGGCTGATGAAGGACCTCTGTCTTTTTCAGACTGACCTCAAGTCCAAAGAGCTGGGTGGCATCTGCGAAGCAGGACGTAATACGCTGCAAGGCTCTCTCTGTGTGTGCAACGAGGGCAGCGTCATCAGCAAAGAGCAGCTCACGAATCAGTTGGTCTAGGGTTTTCGTGTGGGCCTGCAGTCGTCTGAGGTAGAACAGGCTGCCATCGAGACGACACCTGATGTACACTGCGTCGTCATCGTCGAGGTCCACTGTGGCCTGCTTCAACATCATGCTGAAGAAGATGGTGAAGAGGGTCGGTGCCAGCACGCAGCCTTGCTTCACGCCGTTGCGAATGGGGAATGGTTCTGAGAGGTCACTGTTTAGTCTGACCTGGCCTTGCTGGTCCTCGTGGAGCTGGACGATCATGTTGAGGAACTTTGGGGGACAGCCTAGTCGCTCCAGGATCTGCCACATACCTTGCCTGCTCACAGTGTCAAACGCTTTTGTAAGGTCGACAAACGTTACGTACAGCCCTTTGTTCTGCTCGCGGCACTTCTCCTGAAGCTGTCTCAGCACAAAGACCATGTCGGTGGTACTCCTGTTGGCTCTGAAGCCACACTGGCCCTCTGGGAGGTGGTCTTCAGCGATGGCAGGTACCAGCCGATTCAGGAGCAACCTTGCGAGAATTTTCCTGGCAATGGACAGCAGGTTAATTCCACGATAATTAGAGCAGGCAGACTTCTCTCCTTTGTTCTTGTACAGGGTGATGATGACTGCATCACGGAGATCCTTTGGTAGTGTTCCTTTTTCCCAGCAGCAGAGAAAGAGGTCGTGGAGCTTGTGCAGTGCTGGGCCTCCATGTTTCCATATCTCTGGTGGGATTCCCTCAATGCCTGCTGCTTTGCCACTCTTGAGCTGGTGGGTGGGCGGTTCGTCCAATTCAACCTTTAGTGGAAGGTGTGGGATTTGGAGGATGACTGTTTCTTGAACAGTGCGCTCAGCGCCGAAGAGGTCCTGAAAGTATTCCGACCAGCGGTTCAAGATGGAGGTATTATCTGTGAGGAGTGCCTGTCCATCATCGCTTCGCAGGGGACTTTGTACCAGGTGCCTAGGGCCATACACTGCTTTCAGTGCTTCGTAGAAGCCCCTGTAGTCACCGTTGTCAGCGCAGAGCTGGGTCCTCTGTGCGAGTCTGGACCACCACTCGTTCTGGAGTTCTCTAAGCTTGAGCTGGAGACTGCTGCAGATGAGGCGGAAGGCAGACTTCTTCACAGGGCAGGAAGGCTGGGCTAGGTGGGCCTGGTGGGCGGCTCTTTTTTTTGCTAGAAGTTCCTGGATCTCTAAGTCATTTTCGTCAAACCAGTCTTTGTTCCTCTTTCTAGCAAAGCTCAAGACTTCCACAGAAGATTTTACAATAGCAGTTTTCAGTTGTTCCCAGAGTGTTTCAGGGGAGGAGTCTGCTGGATCAACTGTGTCTTTGAGCATGCGCTGTAAATCGGCCTGAAGGGCAGCTTTCTTGTCACGCTGAAGGCTGGCAACATCAAGCTTTTTCTTGGGGGGCCCCCTTTCTTGGGTTTCAGCTTGAGGCGGAGCCTGAGTTTGCAGCGAACAAGGCGGTGGTCAGTGTGGCACTCTGCGCTGGGCATCACTCTGGTGAGGAGGACGTCACTGCGGTCCCTCTGACGCACTAGGACATAGTCGATAAGGTGCCAGTGCTTGGAGCGAGGATGCATCCAGGCGGTCTTTCGACTGTCCTTTTGCTGGAAAGTAGTGTTGGTGATGACAAGTTGCTGCTCTGCACAGAGCTCCAACAGTAGGCGACCATTGTCATTGCAGTTCCCAACGCCATGCTTGCCGAGGACTCCTTTCCAGGCTTCAGAGTCTTGGCCCACTCTGGCGTTGAAATCGCCAAGGATGATGACTTGATGATGACAGGAGGCTGCGCAGGTCAGAGTAGAACTTGTCTTTTTCTGCAGGCTCTGCCAGGAGGGTTGGGGAGTACACACTGAGAAGGGTGACGTATTGCTGGTGTCTCAGTGGGAGGCGCATGGACATGATGCGGTCGGAGTGACCCGTTGATAGGTTTTCCAACTTAGTCGCAATGGGGGTCTTCACCATGAAGCCCACGCCTGAGAGCCGTCTTTCTGATGCAGGCCTGCCTGACCAGTAGAGGGTGTAGCCAGCGCCAAGTTCTTGGAGGCTGCCTTCCTCCGGGAGGCGTACTTCGCTGAGCGCAGCGATGTCGATGTTTAACCTCTGCAATTCATGGGCAATGAGGGCGGAGCGACACTCAGGGCGTCCGCTGTCTGCTGTGTCGAGCATGGTTCGGATGTTCCAGCATGCTACGTTGAGTCCGGTCGTGGTCGTCATGAGAGTGGATCCGTTGTTTTTTTCTTGTTTTCTGACCGCATGAGAAGATGCCCGTTGACTGCGGCTAGCCAACTGGGGTTATGAGGGGATGAGCTTTGGTTAGGCCGCCTTTTCTAGGCCACTCTCCGTGTGGAGCAAGCAGTGCTGTCCCTAGAGAAGGCTGCTTGGTCGTTCAGGGTGTGCCGAGTGACGTTATCCCCAGGTCAACATCAGGCGACCAATATCCTGAACCGCCTGCATGCAGGTTTGAGACTGCGGCTTCCAGTGACATCTTTCACCTGCCGTTTTGCCCCTTGCCCATCGCTACAGGACTTGGAAAGTTTAGTGTCATAGTCCGTGGGCGTTTCCTAAAGCCTGCGCGGTGGAGCTTTTTGGTGGAGTGCAGTGTGCGTAGTACTGGCCCCACCCTTTAAACCCTTGGTTCGTTTGCCATGGCCTAGCAAGCTGGGACGGTGGCATCGAGGTCCTCAGGTCGTAGGTTTTATATCAGACTGTCCTTGTCTTAGTCTCTGGCTCAAAAGCCTTCCCCGGAGACACGGGGGCTTTGATGTCAGGGGTTTCCTCCCTTAGCCTTTCCGCAGCCAAGTGGCCAGGCCTGCAAGGCAGCAGGGGACTCGTGGGGGCCGGAGTCGTCTATGTCCCGTGCAGATGTGAACATCTGCCCACTGCCCAGACGGTGACACCAGAGGAGAAAAATCCAACGCCGGAACCCGGTATCGAACCTCGCACCTTTGGCATTGGAGGCAGACGCCTTAACCACTGCGCCACTTCCCCGCCTCAGAACCAGGTCAAAATTAATCAACCTGTTTTCACCAAGAGTGATTAACCTTTCTCTCTTCTTTTTGGCTCATGTGCGAAGCAAAAGTGAGTCTTTGTTCTGGGCCAGTGGTCGTCCATCCGGCTTCGTCCGTGGTAAACTTTCACGTTGGCATTTTCTCGGAGACTATTGAAGCTACAGTCTTCAAACTTGGCCCAAGGATACTTTGTGGCAAGACCTTTCTAAACATACAATTTCAGTGACCTTTCACGAAGGTCAAGGTCACAGCAGCTCAGGAAATGTATGAAAAATAGCTATTTTGGGACATAATTTCTTTTTTCTCAAATACTATTGACAACTTTAAACCCAAACTTAGTACATAGATACCTGATAGTAAGACCTTTATATGCACACTAATTTGGTTGATCCCTCGGAAAGGTCAAGGGTCACAAGAGGCCAAGAAATGGGTCCAAAATGACCATATTTGTACCCCCAAAAATGTTTTTTTTCGCAAATACTATTCACAACTTCAAACCCAAACTTGCTACAGAGATACCTGATGGTAAGACCTATCTATGCATACCAATTTGCATGACCCCTTGGAAAGGTCAAGGGTCACAAGAGCTCAGGAAATAAAAAATAGCCATATTTTGACAAGAAACGTTATGTCAGACGTGTGGATCGGTCGATACACGTGAGCCATATGGGCTTTGTCCTTCTTGTTAAATCATTCATTTCATGCCAATCCCATTTTGAGCTGGACAGCAGTTCTGGTAATGTGCACGTGTCAAATGTGACATCACACGTAATGAGCAACAGACGTTCTTTGCGTACACCGCAGCGGTATAAAACGCCACAAGAGAGTCAGGCAGGTGTTGTAGTATTAAAGAATGATTCCTTTTTTCTCATCATTGCTCACGTTTCAATATCAGAAGCAAGCTGTATGCTGAGACGTGACCTACCCAAGCGAAATACATTTTTTCATGGCCATTTTACGCTCAATTGCACCACAAGAAAAAGTAAAAAGATCGTTCATCATCCATTTAGGTATGAAAACCACTTTTATTTTTCACATCAAACATTTTTACATTGATATTACACACTGGTTTGTTAGATATCGGTCATATAAAGTTGTTATGCTCTGTTATGTCAGTAGAGGGTTGTCCGGGGAACCTTTTGACAGCCACATGCATCCGGAAGGTGTGTAAATCCCTTTCAAAGTCCTGTTTATATTTCTGTACTTTAAAGACATATACTGCTGTTCAAGCTAGCATGCCATTCTTCGATACAGGTTTCAACTAAGCTCGTTTGACATTTGTACCTTTAAAGAATCAATACCAGTGAAAGTGTGCATCTACCACACAAACCCGGTGCTGATGAGTATGTTTTTTATTTCTTCAAGCCAAAGGGTTGTGAAAATCATGTGTTTGTGTACATGTAGTTTATACAATGCACAGAATACATCATGGAAGAGTGTCGTTTCCCCTTGCAAATGGCCGCAGCTGTGAGCTGTTTGATTCAAGGGTGAATGCTAAGTGATGCAGATGTTTGTCTTTGACGAACAGATTTTATACTAGCAAGCTATCTGAAGAGTCATGATAATTATATGTCCACTTGTATAGTATGTGAAAATGTCCATGTTGTCCACAACATTGCACATTATTACCATTGCTCAGCAGATGTAATAATGTGCAATGTTGTGGACATGCTTAACCCATTCAGCCCTGACACACTATAGCAGGAGATGGGTCGACCATGATAATTCAAGGGTAGTGCCAGATTAGCTTGGCACCTGTCGTCACCAAGCTAATCTGGCACTACCCTTGAATTATCATGGTCGATCCATCTCCTGCAACAGGTGCATGGTCGTTTGATTATGCCTCCCAAATTTGGGAAATACGTGCGTCGGGCTGAATGAGTTAATACTTACACCAACAACATTATTTCCTCAGACAAATCACTGGCCCAGAGAGGACGAGTAGTGAGAGTTATCTCCTATATGGTTTGATTAAAGGATGGGTGACCGATTGAGGAATGGAGGAGACTTTTGCAGCGCAGTTGCCTGCTCGAATGCCCGCTACAAACGAAGTTGTAGCAACATATCATTCTTCGGGTTTCCAAAGGATGAAACAAGGTAAGCTGATCACTTCTAGTTCTTATCTTTGCATAAATTTATGACTAGAGAATAAGTTAATGGTGTAGAGGAATAGTGGTTTACCTTAAAAAAATTCTGTTTTGAGATAAAGTACCTGGGGGACACTTCAGGCATGGGTTTACCATGTATGGCTGAAATGTGAATTTTGCCTACAGACATCCATTGGAAATAATTATTTTGGGGTTTGAATCTGGGATAGTGGAAAACTGGATTAACTGCAGATAGACATTAACTCTCCATGTATTCCCAGAAGTGGTATCGATGGAAAAGTGGTCTAACTACTAAAAGGTTAAAAGTCATTAATATTTTTTTCCAAATGTAGAGGTGATCCACCTGTACATAGACCGGTTTTCCTCTCCACTTTTATCCACCTGACCTAATGTTGGACCCTGTTGCTGGACTAAATCAAGTTAAATGTCATAATTTGTGACACTTGTGCTTGATATTGGTGAGGAAAAGTGGTCTGAACCTCCTTACTCTCTGTCATGTCGTTTGAGTGTTGGACCAACTTGACGAAGATTTGATCAGTTCAGAAACCAAAAGTATATGACCGTAGCTTTCTACAAGCTGTGAAAATTGAGATAGACCACTCTTCCTTCATGCCATTAACTCTTTTCATCCTGATAACCCACTGCTTGAAATAAATTTGACTGATAGTTCAAGGGTGGTGCCAGAATAGCTTGGCGCCTCAGGCGCCAAGCTATTCTGACACCACCCTTGAACTAAAACAGTTGATCTATCTCCTAATCTGTCATGTAGCCTTCATGGGGCAATAAGCAAATTTTACAAATCGGCCTCAGGATGTAATGGGTTAAGTTAGGAAGAGGAAGCTGTTGTAAGTTTCACTGTTCGTAACTGAGTTGCTGCAAGATTGTTGTTCTGATCGGGTCTGAGGCGCTCAAGAGAAAAGTGATGTTGAGAAATTAAACAAAAATCCCTTGAATGTTAAGGTCACCGACAAAATTTAACCATTGCTAAGTGACTGTGCTTTCATTGGTTATCAGAATGTAGTATACACATGTAGAAAAGGTCATGCAGCACACTGTAGACCGAACTGTTCATGTGAACAAGCCTATGTTTATACAGACTGCAGCATTTGGATGATGTTTTAATACTTTTATTCAGTCTTTGTTATTTTCCCTACAGATGTAAGACATGGGTGCAGAACTGTCACAGGGAAGATTTGTTGAGACTGACACCTTCAGAACTGAGTTTTTACAAGTTATGCAGCGATCATTTTGAAGAAAAACAGTTTACGTGTGCCACGCTCAGGCGCAGGTTGCTGTGGAATGCTGTACCAACTCTGTTTAATGTGCCCAACTCAAGACAGCAAGTGGCCCCAAAGAGAAAGCCACCCAGGAAGAGGGTTCCTGTAACAGAGACAGAAGCACTGCCTTGCAAACAGACACAACTGTCAATGCAGCCAGGTACTCTAACCCATATATCATCCTGAGGCTAAAGCTTCAAATGTGTGCACTGCCATATGCAAGCTACATTATAGTACTTACAGATAAGGATATAGACCAATGGCTTTAGTTCAAGGGTCATGCCAGAATAGCTTGGCGCCTAGAGGCGCCAAGCTATTCTGGCACTACCCTTGAACTATTTTTGTCAAGTGTATTTCACACACTGGTGTATTCCAAATGATAAGGGTTAAATGAATTAATATATAATTATTGTTAAATAGATATAATTTGTAAACATAACACTTTAAATTTGTAAAGTTGACCCACTTAAAAAGATGAGTTGTGACTGTTTTGATAACTCTGAGATGAAAAAATGTTCATATTGAAATTAGATATTCAGATTTTTCTTTGTTATGATTTTTCAATGGCCTTTTGTGTGTGTGCTATACATCAGCTTAATTAAATTTACAACAACAGTGAAGTATCGTATTTACTTATTCATCTTTATTTTCTTACACTTTGCAAAGTGTGCATGTTAATTACCACTTTTCACAATGGACATCTTTAAATTAGAGATGGAAGTATTCAGAAAAAGTATTTTGGATGAAGCAAAGTTCTTGTGGAGAAAAAAAAAACGGTTCTCAGAAATGCACGCAAAAATGGCACATATGCTGAGTTACCTTTCAAAAGCTTTGTATGGGAGCCATAGTGTACCAGGGGTCGCAGCTCTTAAACTAACCACATTTTCTTCAGGAAGCCTTATGAAGGAGACATGTGTCCAAGAATATTGCCTTTGTTAATACTGTTTTAACTCATTCAGCCCGACACATATATTTCCCAAATTTTGGAGGCGTCATCTAACGACTACGTACCTGTTGCAAAATGATGATAATTCAAAGATAGTGCCAGATTAGCTTGGCGCCGACAGGCGCCAAGCTAATCTGGCACTACCCTTGAATTATCATGGTCGACACGTCTCCTGCTATAGTGCATCAGGGCTGAATGTGTTATTGGGTCAGCAAAAAGCACTGGCAGTGCATGCTTACATGCTGATGGCTACAATTTTCAAACACACTGCTGGAGCTGCGTGTGGCCATTATATATATCACCTCAAATTCACAGTTTACTAGACTTTGTCACTGTGTGCTTAACCCATTGCGTCCTGTGGCTGATTTTGTAAAATTTGCATATTGTCCTGTGAAGGCTACATTACAGATTTGGAGACAGATCAACTGTTTTAGTTCGGGGGTAGTGCCAGAATACCTTGGCACCTCAGACACCAAGCTATTCTGGCACCACCCTTAACCTATCAGTCAAATTTATTTCAAGCAATGGGTGTATCAGGATGAAAAGGGTTAATTTGTTTGTTCAAAGTCACGACTACTTGCATTGTGTCATACAGACTTTGGTCGCAAGGTGAACAGACCTGGGACCCCTGGTAGACACAGAAAGGAGTCCCATGACCCACGAGTGACAACAGATGTACAGATAGAGATTGATGTGGCAGAGGAGGATGACATTTGGATCAAGCAAGAAGGTGGTAAGGACTTTGTTATACCCCTCACTCCCACCCTACCCGAATGGAAGTGGAGGGGCTGATAGGTTGGGATCTTTGATTCTGGGGATTGTGAATTAATTTTGTCTATCTGCTGGTCTCTCCATGTCTAGACTTAAGCATATTCCCTCAAGATTGCTGAACCTTTTGCTCTGCATAGCACATGTAACTTGGTGTTACTGTTACTGTTATGTGACGGTTTGACTAAACGGGCATAGGGCGAACAGAGAAAGAACTGCCAAATAATTAATTGTTTAAGACAAATTTGACGGGTGCTGTAAAAATCTTGTATACAGAGTAGTTGTAAAGCATGTAACTGTGACAATTTTTGACTGTACTCGTGATTTTAGACTCTGAATGAGAAACTAGTTTTGGCCCTTATTTTTACACCTGCATGCATTTTCTTTTTTTTTTTACCATGCAGTAGGCTTTGCTTATTAAGCCTTATCATTCAGAATACACCAGTGTCTGATTAGTTTGACTAAAATAGTTCAAGGGTAGTGCCAGAATAGCTTGGTGCCTCTAGGCGCCACACTATTCTGGTACCACCCTTGAACTAAAGCCATTGGTCTATATCCTTATCTGTAAGTACTATAATGTAGCTTGCATATGGCAGTGTACACATTTGAAGCGTTTTGCCTCAGTATGATATGGGTTAAAAGGTCTGATATGACAACAGCCAGAAATAATAGTACTTCACCAAAGGTACGACCACACATTTTCTGTAAGTGACGTCATGTATGCGCACAGCTTCCATCATAGGTAGACAGAGCGCTGCACATGGGACAACGTTTGTAAAGTGATGAAGAAAAACAAGTGTATTGCTGAACCCATTTAGCCCCTATGCCTTACAGCAGGAGGTAGACCATGATAATTCAAGGGTAGTGCCTGATCAGCTTGGTACCTTTAGGCTAATCTGGCACTACCCTTGAATTATCATAGTCGATCCATCTCCTGCAACCGATACATAGTTGCAAAGTGACGTCCCCCCCCCCCCCCCCCCCTCCCCAAATTTCAGAAATGTGGTCTTGGGGCTAAATGGGTTAACAAGCTGTCTCAACTTTTTGGCTGTCGGTAGCATTTTCTTGTCACAGTGATTCCTGCAGGCTCACAGCAACAAGAAGTGCTACTGATAGCAAAAGGGTTAACGGAAAACTAGAGTGGAAAAGTACAAGCATTGCTGCTAATTCTGACTTGTGATCATGTCACATTTTGCATATATATGTGCAAAATGTGTAAATTTTTGTTACATTACTGGTTGTGTTATTCTTTGAGAGCATGTGTGTGTTTTTTTGTAGGATTCCTTTTCTTTTGCATAGAGACTTGTGATAAATCTTTGTTGCAACATGTACTTTTGCTACATTAGACTGGAAGGTTCAAGCAGGGTCATGATCTTTCTAGTGACCTCATAAAAAAATTATATGACGTCAAATTTGTCAGCAACATTTTGTAACATCTTCTTCTTCTTGAACGCCGTCACACTTGGAGTTTGGCTCTCAAAATGAAATCTGTGGTCTTCTGTAGCTCCTCCACAGGCCCGTACAGTTTCTCTTGTAGAGTGGCGGAGTGTGATTGCATCATACTATGACTACCACGTAACAATTTTCTTCCACGCATTACATGGTGTCCTGAAACGGCACACATTTCCCTCTGATCTTCAATTATGGCGCAAAGTACTGACAGCATTGTTGAAAAACTGTTGACTGTGAGCTACTTACACTAAATTTACTCATGATAAAACAAAGGAATGATCAAGAAAATGCAAATGTCTGAAGACATGAAGCTTTATTAGCCGACTTGCAGCTTGTCAGAACAGTCGGCATCAGGATCCTTCCAAAATTCCATTACAGAAGTTTTGATGTGACATCTAATTTGTTGAATAAGATTTAAAGCCAAACAAGTTGTGAGCAGTGTAGTTGTCTTGGTCAACCTATCTAACAGTCCTGTATGGCTAATTCTATCATGCTCATGCACGCACTTGCACACGCATCACACTTGTGAAGCAAACATGAGTCTGTGCTCTGGGCCAGTGGTTGTCTGTCCATTGTCTTTCCGCATTCGTCCATGGTAAACTTTAGCGTTGGCATTTTCTTGGAGATTATTCAAGCCACAGTCTTAAAACTTAACTAAAGGATACTTTGTGGCATGGCCTTTATAAACATACTAATTGCTGTGACCTCTCACAAATGTCAATGTTAGAGGGGATCAGAAAATAGGTCCAAAATAGCTGTATTTTTACCCCAAAAAATGTCTCAAATAATATTCATAACTCCAAACCTAAACTTGCTGCAAAGATACCTGATGGTTAGACCTTTCAATGCATACTAACTTGGATGACCCCTTGGAAAGGTTAACGGTCACAAGAGATCAGGAAATAGGTTTAAAAAAAAGAAGACATATTTTGATAACAGATTTTGTTCTCGAATACTATTCACAACTTCAAACCCAAACTTGGTACAGACATACCTGATGGTAAGACATATCTGTGCATACTAATTTGGATGACCCTTCAAAAGGGTCACAAGAGGTCAGCATATGTGTGTAAAATGCCAATCTAGATCAGTCTACAATTTTCTACTAACATCTAGGTGCATTCCGTAAATGTTGCAAAATGTAGCCAACACCTACAAAAGTATGTCACATCTGAGGTCACTAGAATGAAAATGCCTGTTCCAGAACCTCCCGGTAAAATTTAGGCCAGATTTCACAACAATGTAGTGAAAATTGCAACATTCTAGCTGCAAAACAAAAATCGATGGCAATTCTCCCTGCAAAAGAAAATGCATCATACTAAAAAGGTACATAATTCTTATCTAAAATAACTCGGCCAAACATCAGATCTTTTCTATGATTAACACACACATGTCCTAAAAAGAACTCCACCAGGGAGGCCCCTTTGGTGGCTTAACTGCCTGTCCCAAGTCAGGATAAAGGAGGAGGGTTAGGCGTGGGGCTAGCGACTCCACCCTGTAAAAAGAAACTTGCTACGGAAACGACAACAAGGGAAAAAGCAACAACCGGCGCTGGGAGCGAAGCAGACCAGGAAACTGGACTTATGACGGATGGGGACCAAAGCCGCAAGGACGTCTCCACCCCGATAGCGGAACTCCTGACGCCAAAACGATGGATCAGAATTGGATGCTGGAATAAAAATAGTCGCCTCAAGCACCAGACGGCGCAGAGAGGATTGAATGAATGAATGATGTCCTAAAAAGAATAACACAACCACAAATGTAACAATGACCCCTTGAAAAGGTCAAGGATCACAAGGGCTTGAAATCTGTGTGAAAAATGACAATTTCAGATAGAATTTTTGGGGGGAATCACAGGTTTTTGCAAAGTGTTCAGGCAGATTTGGTGTGAAGTAGCAGATGATGACCCAGTAATATTTTATATGCATCCTATTTAGTTGATCCCTTGCAAAGGTCAAGGGTCATTGCGGGGTGGAGCTGTTGGGGGGTGGGGGGGGGTTGGGGGGGGGGGAGGATGTAGGAAAAATATGTAAATTTTGGGAAGCATGGTGTTTGCTTGTACAAAAGCCAACCATTAAGTTATAACATTTGAACAAGTGCTCGTTTTAATGACCTGCCAAAATGGCCAAGGTCAATAAGGTCAGACTTACTCATATGCATGATCCATAAGGGTTTTGCCATTTATGTTTTTTCTTTCTGCCAGCAGAGACACATGATGGAGTGGAAGTTTCACCCTTTGAGGCAGATGGACACCACAGTGACAGTCATACTACTGCTGAAAAGACTGTTGTTGCTGTGGAAAGAGTGGGTTCTGTCCTACACCCACAAGTCAAGCTGGAGCTGGTTGTGCAGGTTGAGCCTGATGTCCAGCTAGAACCGGGGTCCAGTTCAGAGTCACCAGCACTGTTTAGGATACCAGTGGCTGCATGCACACAGGAGTTACCCCAAATGCAGGCAGTCTCTTGTACTCTAAACATGGCTGGTGGCTGCATGTACAATGGGGTGGAATTAGAACCTGACATCAAGGTCCAGCATGGTGTCAAGTTAGAACCTGGGACCACCTCAGATTCTTGGGTGAAACCAGAGCCTGATATCAAACAACAGACACCTTCTGGGATCAAGACAGAGCTAGGATTTTCAGAGCATGGTTTGTGTCGTGTGGACAGTGCTCACAACAGTGATATGAACATGCACCAGTGCCAGTCAGAAGTGAAACCTGACACAGACACATTGTATGATCGTAACGCTGCTGACTCTACTGTTGGTAACTTTGTATCTGTGTCTGTATCGTTACCTCTGTGCAAGTGTGAGCCACCAGCTGCAGATTTGTCTGTAGCATCGGAAAGTGACTTGATGACAGCTTCACACACTGACTTGATGACAGCTTCACACACTGACTTGATGACAGCTGCACACACTGACTTGATGACAGCTGCACACACTGACTTGATGACAGCTGCACACACTGACTTGATGACAGCAACAGCTGAATATAGAGATGGGAGGCCTACTGTTTGTTTAGAGGGCGAGTCTTCATCACAGGAACCAAAATCTGATACTGCACAATGTCAACGTGAGCAGCAGATTGAGACAGAGTATGCATGTGAGTTGTGCAAGGCACATTTCGGGTCAGTCACACTGTTGAAGCAACACATGACCACTCACACAAGGCGGAAGCCTCACACTGTTACCACAGAACAGAGCACAACTGTTGACAGTACATGTATGGATGTACACACGCAAACAGATACACCCAGTGGGACAATGTGGGTGTGTAAATACTGTACAGCATCTTTTATAAATCCTTTTCATTTTAACAAACACTTGCGCACCCACAGACGTGAGTGTACAGAATGTGATGCTAGTTTTACAGGTGTTCGCACACTTAAAGCACACATGCTGAAATCGCACAAGCTTATCCACATAAATCCACAGAAGACACATAAATGTACAAAATGCAATGCTAGTTTTACCCATGCTAACATCTTGAAAGTACACATCCACACATGCCAGAAGCCGCATAAATGTGCAAAATGTAGTGCTAGATTCACTCATGCTGGCACCTTGACAACACACATGCTGATTCACACAGACCAGAAGGCATATAAAAGCACAGAATGTGGTGCTCGATTGACTACTGCTCACAATTTGAAAAAGCCTGTGCTTATCTTCACAAGCCAGAAACCACATAAATGTACAGAATGCAGTGCTAGTTTTTCACGTGCTTCTGTTTTAAAAACACACATGCTTACCCACACAGGCCAGAAGCCATATATATGTACAGAATGTGGTGCTACATTTTCTACTGCTGGCAACTTGAGAAAACATTTGCTTGTCCACACAGGCCAAAAGCCACGTCGGTGTACTGTTTCTGGTGCAAGTTTCACCCGGGATGGCAATTTGAAAACGCACATGCTTATCCACACAGGTCAAAAGCCACATAAATGTATAGAATGTGGTGCTAGATTTACTACTGCTTATGGCTTGAAAACACACATTCATACTGGCCAGACGCCACATGAGTGTACAGAATGTGATGCCTGTTTTACTGACCATAGCTCCTTGAACAGACACATGCTCGTGCACACAGGCCGGGAGCTGTTTGTATGTACATTGTGCAGCTCTTATTTTGCTGTTGCCAGCAGCCTAAACAGGCACATGGTAAAATGCCATGGTCACCAAGAGAAGAATAATGAGCAAGATTTAAACAGTCTGATACCTTGGAAGCCTATTTGACGCAACACAACATATAATAAATAATAATAATACATGGTATACTGAGCCACTTTAGAAACTCACCACTTTATTTATGTCCGCCATTTTGTTGTTTGCCACTAGTTTGCCTTGGTACTGCAGTGACTAGTCGTACAGAGTTATTACACAACTCGGGGCAAAATTAGGTCACAATCACCGCGCTGTCAATGAGCAGCATGTGCAACGTGCAGCATGAATTTTTTTTGACCAAAGGTGAGAGGTCGCTCACAATTTGTTTTTCTTGCCATCAATAAAGAGCGTGTATTCAGACTATTCAGAAAAGCATTGAGTGCTGGTGTTCTTGTCCTGTCCGTAAGAGAGAGACATGCCGCGACTTGATGTGCAAGACAGCCCATTGGAATGCTGGCAGCTGGTTTATCCCATAGAGAGATTGCCCGTCGGTTACATTGTCATCACACCACCATGATGCATCTAGCAGAAAGGTTTAGAAACACTGGCGACACTGCAGATCGACCTCGTCCAGGGCAACCCAGGGTCACCACCCGTCGGCGAGACGCCTACATCAGACAACTTCATCTTCAAGACAGGTTCAGGCCAGCTACACATACAGCACAAACACTTTTTGGCACACGTGGTCCAGTATCCGCAGAACGGCAGGACTGCACGCCAGACGACCTGTTTTGGGGCCGATTTTGACGCCTTGACACTGACGGCATCGCCTTCACTGGGCTCAGGTTTAGATGGACCCAGCATCTGTGAGGAGTGCTCTTCTCAGATGAGAGCCGTTTCAGCCTCAGCCTATCCCATGCCGATGGCAGGCTCAGGGTATGGCGGCGAGCTGGAGAGTGCTGTGTCCATCAGGTTAGGTTGACAGGTGGCGTGCACAGAGCGTGATTGTTTGGCGAGGCTTCAGCCAGACCTATCGCACCCAGTTGCACATCTGTGATGGTCCTGTTAATGTTGCAACGTACGGGGCAGTCCTACAGAACCATGTCTCTAAACACTTTCCAGCAGGACAATGCCACTCCCCCATACAGCAAGAGCTGCTGTCAAAAAACTATGTCCACATCTTACCCTGGCCTTCACTTTCCCCGGATATGGCGCCTATTGAACACGCATGGGATGAACTGGGACACAGAGTAATGCAGCACATCCATGTTCCTCAAACCGCAATGGAACTGACATGAACTGTAATTTTTACCCCTGTGCACTTAAGCGAACTCTGCTCATGATTTCTTTCAAAAACGTTTTTCATTTTCGTGTTTACGTTATCAGTCAATGAATTTGCAATCATTAAAAGCCAGTCTGAAGTTTTTTCTTACAGTTTTTCTGTTGATGTTGCGTGTTTCTCTGTGTAATGAGTTTCTAAAGTGGCTCAGTGTATTTATATGGCACATTTCTCATATTTATTATATAACTGAATGTGCAGGTGAAAACCACACATACACATAGTCTGCAGGGGGTGTGTATGTCCTGACCGTGACAGTTCCAAGATGCTGACACCACCTGTGATCTATTATCTTTGGTTGATTTTTCCCTAAACTACGACACCTTTCAACTTTTGGAATTACAGTGTTAAAATGAGCGTATGCGCAGTATAGATTCTCTTAACCCCTTGGATGTTGGTAGCCGCTACCGACACAAAGGATTAATATTTCTTTAGCCAGCTGCAACACATAGATGGACCATGATGGAACAAGGGTAGTGCCTAATCACTTTTACATTTCATATATCTATGTATGTAGTATTATGAATGCTGGTCTTTAAATTTGGACCTTATGGCATAGAATCGTAAGGTCCAAGATCACAGACCAGCACACAGTGACTATCAAAGACCCAGTTTTATGACAGCAGTCCCACATGGGGTACATGATGGGAGTGAGTGTCGCAGTGATGATGTAGATGTGTTCAGTAGTGCATGAATACATTAACATAGATGTTCTCTTGGCTGTTGTTGCTGAAGAATTTAGGTTTGAAACCAATCCAGCAGTCACACTTTTGTAAATGGGTAAGCACGTGTTTGACATATCAAAAGATGTACAAATAATAAACCTGTTGGGGGGGAAAAGTTGTGTGTGTGTGTTAGCCCACATAACATGCAGAAATTGATACATAATATGTGACTCGGTTCGCCTGTTTTAGCGTTGCATAAATGTGAGACTAAAGCAAGTGGTACACCTAACAGGGTTAAAAAAAAAAAATATTTCGGCTACTGAAAGAGCACAGTGTGCACCATTACTTACAAAGCAAGAATAAACTGACGAAGTGAAAAGTGGGTATGCTGACATGCACGCACAAAGTAATTCCCTTATGAATTGTACTATATTGACGAGCAAAAAAGCTGCAACATTTTTGGAATGATTGGAAACACTGTTTCCGATCATTACAAAAATTTCACATTTCTTTTGGTCATCAGTATTTTACATAAAAAAGAATATTAATTTTTATGGTGTTGTGTGATTTAATGGTGGTGTGTGAATTCATGGTAAAAATGCAACAAACACGCATACAAAAGTAATTATGTGAATATAATGTTTGCACGCTTTTTATGCTTTTTTGCCATTTGTAAGTAAATGCCATGACGCCGTGAAAAAAAAGGCCACAAAAAATCTCTAGATTTTCCAAACTTGACAGGTATGTAACATGTTCATGTACTCGATCAGTGCACGGCACCATTCTCTCAGAATATGTAGTCTTCAGAGGTTTCAGCTCACTGCAAGGCGAGCAGTTAAGCCTAATGGTCGCTCAGTCTCGTGTCTAATGAAATGCCAATACACTGTGTATAGCAAGCTGCAGGAGGGAGGGAAAGTGTTGGAGAAGGAGTGTTGACAGTTTGAAGGTGGGATTTCAATAATAAACTGACAATACCCGATTTAACTGTACCATGAGTCATAGATCACAAAAGGCACATCAGCTGAGTGGGCTCTTGAGAATCAATACATGTACCTCTTAGATGAATAACATGAGTAGAGTCCGAAATGGCTCAGGCGGTTAAGCATCAGAGCAGGAGAGCGAAGGGAATCGCCGGGTCGTGGGTTCGAATCTCATCTCGGCCCTGGTAGCTGGACTTGCAATCCAGGGGGAAAAGACGGGCTTGTCACATAACACAAAAAAAATTTTGGAATCCACTTCATCCAAAACCCTCTACGCTACCATGAACACACTCCTAGGCACTTCTAAAGACTCTCTTCTTCCCAACACACACAGCAAAGAAGAACTCCCGTCCGCTTTTTCCACCCATTTCTCTGACAAAATCCAAACTCTGCGCAACACACTCGACACTCTGCCTTCTCCGCCTTGCCTTCCTGACCCCCCCTTTTCCGGCACTCCCCTCTCGTCCTTCTGCCCCGTCTCTCAGGATGAAGTCCTCAAGACCATAAAGTCCATGACTTTCAAAACCTGCGACTAGACCCCCTCCCAGCTTCTCTCTACCGGAACGGCCTTCCAAAACTTTTGCCCTTCATCACTGACATCATCAACACATCTCTAGAAAATGGCTCCGTCCCCGATATCTTCAAGTCCGCCATTGTCCGTCCTCTCCTCAAAAAACACAACCTCGACCCAAACGATCTCAAGAACTACCGCCCAGTCTCCAATCTCTCTTTCCTGTCCAAGCTTCTTGAGAAGGTTGTCCTCAACCAGCTCAACCTCCACCTCGCCGACAACAACCTCCTCAGTCCCTTCCAGTCTGCCTATCGCAAAGTGAGATAGCCCAGCCCCTACCCAAACTATAGCTAATAGTTTTATTTAGAGATGGGATAAACACCCCGCTCCCCGCATCTCCGGCATCATTAATCGATCCATCGGTATATGCAGTGAGCGAGTGTGAATACCGAGTCTCCAAATAATCCAAAGTTGCTATTCTTTGTAAATTTAAATCACTTTTTTTTAGTAATATTTGGTATATCCGTACTTATTGAGGCCGCCAGGAGGGTCCAAGGCGGATAAGGAGAAAGCGGAATCGGATTTATAGTCTGGGGAACCACATCAGCCCTAACTTGGACTTCGTGAACCAGAGCGGTTAAGGATGGTTGAATCCTACGTTTTTGGATCGCATGGATAGCTAATTCCAGACGATCCATGTTGAGTTCACTATGAAATATATCCTGGGCGTTATTAGAGGTTTTAAACATACGATTTAAGTAGTTCGCACAAAATTTTAGGCGGAACTGTTCCAAGGGAAGTATCTTGGTGAGGGCATATACTGCTTTGTTTGAGGTGAACTCTGGCACCCCCAAAATGCACTTCAGCGATCTCATCTCAGCGGCTTCTAGCATTTTAAGAACTCGTTTAGATGCTGAGAGAAAACATTCCGCTCCATAATTGAGATTAGAACGCACAAGCGCATGATGGAGGTGCAACAATAGCTTAGTATTTTTGCCCCACACCTCATATTTTAAAAGTCTAATTATGTTGACCGCTTTATTCGCGGCTATTTATATGGGGTGTCCAGTTTAATGTGGACGTAAAAATCACGCCCAGGAATTTGATTTGGGTTTGCAAAGTCAACGAATATTTCATATCAAAATTACTGACAGTTAATGGAATACTAAATTTAGCTTTCATAGTACTAAAAATAATTAACTGCGTTTTTTCAGGTGCCAACTCAAATCCATTATTTTCCAAGTACTTTTGTACGAGGTCAATAACCTTTTGAAATTTCATAGCTTTTTCTCTGGATATCTCCCTTTCACGGGAATTAGTTTTAACTGGTTTCCATATGGCTATGTCATCGGCATACTGTGATATTTGTACAGTATTATTAGTGTATTTGTCTAGCTTAGTTTTTAGGTAAGCCGGGAGATCCGCCATCATAATATTAAATAGGGTAGGAGCAAGACAGGTACCTTGCGGTACTCCACAATCAGTGCTATGTGTTTTGGAGAGGGCCTGTCCATGTTTGACCTGGAAAGTTCGTTTAAAAAAATTTTCAAAGTATTTGAAAATATTTCCAGTTAAACCAAGTGCATAAATCTTATGTAACAGTTTTTTTATGCCAAACGACGTCAAACGCTCGTTTGACGTTTCACCACCACTAGCGGCAGGCCTTTTACTGCGGCAGGCCCTCTACTACAGCAGGCCAAACTTGTGCTCTCAGGCATTCCAGCTACCTGGGCCGGGACAAGGACTCGACGGAACCCGCGACCTGGCGATCCCCTTTGCTTTCTTTCACTCTAGCGCTTAACCATATGAGCTATTTCAAACTATTAACCCTTATCATTCGGAATACACCAGTGTGTGAAATGTTTGACTAAAATAGTTCAAGGGTAGTGCCAGAATCTTGGCACCTCTAGGCGCCAAGCTACTCTGGCACCACCCTTGAACTAAAGCCATTGGTCTGTCTAATAGCCGGCGCTGTTCTTATGGCGATGGCCGCCCTCAGGTAGCAAAGTATGAAAGTATTCTTTTTTTTTTCTTTTTTTTTTAATGCATATTTTTTATTTGTGTAACTAGTCTCAGCCAAGCAGAAAGTTTAAAAACATTATATTTATGTGTTATAGAGATACTACAATAGGGCCGTCTTTAGTTTGCTTGTGTTGGGGAGGTTCAGCCGGGTCGGGTCAATTGGCGCCAGCCCTGAGACGATTGTCCATTGTCCATTTGTTGTTTGTAAACTGTTGTGTGAGTGTGTGTGATTGCGAGTTGCGCCTGAGGTGGCAAGACAAATTTCTCTTTTAGAGATAGTAATTAAAGTACTTTTATTCTTATTCTTATATCCTTATCTGCAAGTACTATAACTAATGTAGCTTGCATATCATCATCATCATCAGTCCCTTGCCCGAACTGGGCGTTGGGGGGACTGAAAGGCAGCAGCAACAGACAGTGCTCTCCACTGAGTTCTATTTTGGGCGGTGGCAAGCAAGTCTGGCATCTCGAGTTCGGTCCATTCTTTTATGTTTGCGACCCAACTCTTTCTCTGACGACCTCGCCGACGACTTCCTTCGAGAGTGCCTTGGAGGATAGTCTTGGACAAGGTGTTGTGTCGGGTCACGTGGCCAAACCAAGCCAGCTTGCGCCGTTTCACGGTTGCCAGAAGGGGTTCATGTGGGCCCACCAGGGAAGTGACGATGCTCCGTACATATTCGTTGGTCTTGTGCTCGCGGTACGAGATGCGGAGCAACTTCCTCAGGCACTTGTTCTCAAAGGCCTGGATTTTCTTTTCTGAGTCTGCAAGCAGTGTCCAAGTCTCACAGCCGTAGAGTAGAATAGACACTACGAGGGACTTGTAAAGCCTGTACTTGATGGTGAAGCTGATGGAGTTACTTCGCCATATCCTGTCCAGCCTGGCCATTGCGGATGTTGCTGTACCTATCCTGATACGGATCTCTGCGGCTATGCAACTACCGTCTTTGGACAGGGTGGCTCCCAAGTACTTGAAGCTATTGACCTCTTCTAGCTTCTGGCCGTTCATGTGAATGTTGCTGCTGCTGTCGCTTGTGGTGTTGATCATCACTTTGCTTTTATCCGTACTGATCTCCATGCCATAAGACCCTGCGCTACTTGAAAGTTTGTCTGTCAGGTTTTGGAGCTCACTATTGCTGCCTGCCATGAGGTCAATGTCGTCTGCGAATCGAAGATTGCACAGGGATCTGCCACCAATAGAGATTGAAGTATGGTGGTCGTGGAGGGTTTCCTGCATGATCTTCTCCAGGAATATGTTGAAAAGGACAGGAGAGAGCAGGCATCCTTGACGGACACCGATCGTCGTCCTGAAGAACTCGCCTGACTGATTGTTAAGTAGAACCGCGCTGCAGGCGTTCTTGTAAAGCGCTTCTATCATTTGGATCACTCCCTCCTCTATGTTGAACGATCTCATGACTTGCCAGCTTGCATATGGCAGTGTACAAATTTGAAGCTTTTAGCCTCAGTATGATATGGGTTAACTCAAATTCAGTTCAATTCATTTTAACGACCCCTGGCACCACGGTGATCGGAGACATTTTTTTTATAGTTACAGTTTTTATAGTATACCGCAACACTCCAAAATACCGGTTTACTTCGAAATTGCGGTAAATCGACAGACGGTAACTTGTTCAGTTACGTCCCGTTATCTTCATGGCCGACCACACACATGGAAAACGGTACAGGACGTACATGTACTTTGCAAACAAATATTGATTAGCACAGAATTTAATCGTGTTTTAAGTTGCAGCAGATACCCCCAAACTGTGAGACTCTAATTATAGGAGTCTCATTCTTTTGAGTATTAAACACATGTAATCAACTTCGCTTTTATACAATAACAAGGTCGGATAAAAGAGTTCAAAGTTTTCGGGCAAATAACGTGACTGTAATTATGTCAGTTTATAAGATCATTGTTGTCAGATGTTTGCAAGTGTAATGTTTTACATAATTATATGCATCATGTACATTAATTATATGCATGTACATGTAAAATGGCTATGACGATGCCAGTGCCTCAAACGTACAATAAATATATTGATTCAGTCTCTCTCTCTCTTATTAGTATATTGCAGCAGTTTATGTATTACTCATGCTAAAAATTTGCATCTGAGCGGACTGTCCACGTATGTGTTAATTACCATTTTATGATACAGATACTAGAAAATAAAATGTAATTTGAGTTTACCAAATTTGTGCATACCATTATCAAAAACTTTCTGTGCACAGACATCCTAATTAATGAGAAACATTACACGAGATGAACACGCTAATGCAACAATGACTCCTGTAAGTAAGAGACATATCTATGGACTGTATACCAGTTGTGGATGATAACTTGGCCATGATGTTCAAGGATAGTGCCAGATGAGCTTTGCACACATGCAGGCATTAGTCTAGTCTGGCACTACTTTTGACTATCATGCTGGATCCATCTGCTGCTTTAGTGGTCTTGGGGTGAATGTGTGTTTGAAAACAGTAGGCCTCACTCAGGCAAATGGTATGTTTGACGTAACTTGTGATAATTTTGTTTGTTTTTCTGTCTGTTGCGTACCCTTTGGGTGTCGGTAGTGGTTTTATTCATGATGATTCCTGCAGGAATCATTGTGGCTAAAACCACTACCAACACTCAAATCGTTAATTGACAGTATTATAATTGCTCCTAAAGCATCTTTTGTTTAAAAATTTCAGCTAAAAATGGCCATGAGGCTTCACCCAACCCACTTCCATCTTTTCATATTAACAGCAAGAAATAGAAGTGGGGCAACTAACTTTAGCTTCAGTGATAGTTGTGTTCCTGCAGCCACCTTTGTTGGCTGCACACCCAGAGTTCCCATGATGGCTTGTTCCAAATGTTCGAACATACACCTTTCTTCGAGTCACTGGTCAGTGCAAGCTCGCTTATTCTGTTCGCTTGTTCCACAACAATTCTCCAAGAGAAGCCGACATCTTGATGCTGGCACCAGGGAACTTCATTGCACAAGAACAGCCTTGGAGGGAATCAAAGTCTCTTTCATCAGCAGAAAATTGTCCACAGCAGCAAGAGAAAGTTCTACACTGTTTGTTAGTGCTTTGGCGGAGGGTGCATCAAATGCCCCAGTGCAAATAGATCTTGGTTTGGAGTGCAGATTGTCAGAGCAGAATGTGGGTCAGCTGCAAAAAAATGTGGCTGCACGACAGATTGACTTCAACTTTAAACAGTTCGTGAGTGCTTTGAAAATTCCTCTTTTTATTGTATGTGCTATTACAGATCACCCTCATTTTTACCCCCCCCCCCCTCCCCCCTTTGTGCATGCCGCCACTGGTACTGTTTACAGTACTGTTGGCTGCATGGATAAGGACATTAACCATTTAGCTGTCGGTAGCAGTTTTTGTCACAATGATTCCTGTTACCGACGGCCAAAAGTTTAAAAATGCCAGTATACTGTAGAATTTGTCATAAAGCGGGCAGTTCCGTGGCTCTGAAGTGGATGTCCAGTGAATAGAATGTCCTTGGGCTGATGTTGGACAGCACACAACTGGCTGCTTGGAGGCCAGCTATGACCCGCATCCCCCCAAGGGACTTCCTAATGGGTGTTGACTTTAGTGCCAGTGGCACATCTGCAATTTGAAATGCCGGCAAAGACAGATTATGTACAGTAACTTGTTCAGGTTTTGCTTTATGGTAGTATGGCAAAAACAGGAAATGATAGGCATGCTATTATTTTGTCTTTTCTTACAGCTAAGTGATTACAAAGCCTTCCAGGACATTGACCGAGTGAAAGCCAACTTGATAGCTGAACGCATAGACACAGCAGGCCAGATGGCTGTTCTGCTGAAAAATATGGTAAACAAACTTATTAACCCATGAGGCTGATTAAAAAAAAAAATTGCTCATGCTAATTACAGATTAGGACATAGATCCACCATTTTAGTTCAAGGGTGGTGCCAGAATAGCTTGACACCTCAGGCGCCAAGTTATTCTGGCACCACCCTTGAACTATCATGGTCGAGTTTATTTCAAGCAATAGTTCATCAGGATGAAAAGGGTTAAACAAAAACTGTTTATGTTTTGATTGTGCATGTGCATGTAATTTCAATTCTATTCGCACACGCTAATGATATGTGTGTCAGTGCTGGCATTACACATAGCATGGGAGATTTAATCCTGTTGGATACTGATGGTTTAACCCCTTCACTGCCAGTGGAAGCTTATTGTGTTTCATTGTTAACCCTTATCATTTGGAATACACCGGTGTGTGAAATAAGTTTGACTAAAATAGTTCAAGGGTAGTGCCAGAATAGCTTTGCGCCTAGAGGCGCCAAGCTATTTTGGCACCACCCTTGAACTAAAGCCACTGGTCTATATCCTTATCTGTGAGTACTGTAATGTAGCTTGCATTATATGGCAGTGTACAAATTTGAAGCTTTTAGCCTCAGTATGATGTGGGTTAATCCAATGCCAAGGAGCCCCGAGTCACGCAAGGACTGTGGATACAAAATGGTGTCCGCAAGAGGCATGGATCCTCACGAGGCCCCTCGACTGTGACTCACGAGGATCGTTGTCTCTTGCAGTTGGATTGTTTTCACTTTTTCTTAGCAGTCCAGGGGTTAATGTGTGATAGCCCCACACTTGTTTGAAATATGGTTTTATGGCACGACTTTTGATTGTGATGTGTTCTGCTGTGATTATAGCTGCCGCGAACTGAACCCAATAAGCTTGCTCACGTGAATCACGTGCATTCCCTCACACACTGTACACAAACACAGAACACTCACGTGATGCTAAGGGCAAGCTCAAGCAAGCTACTGAATGTTTTGGAAATTCAAATCATTTTATATTTCAAATTTGGTAAGTGGGCTGAAATTGATACCTAAGTCATGGGGGAGGAAGAGCCAGAGTACCTGGAAAAAAAAACCCCGACGAATTACTAAATTACAAGCACCGGCAGTCAACCCTTTGGTCATGTCCAGTGGTTGTAGGTCTAACAAGATACATTGCAAGCAGGGGGAGGGAATTTTTGGAGCGGTCCAGCTCTTGTAAAAGATTTTATAATTAATCCATTTAGCACTGATGCCCTATGGCAGGTGATGGCTCAACCATGATATTTCAAAGGTAGTGCCAGATTGACTTGGCACCATGAGGTGCCAAGCCAATCTGGCACTGCCCTTGCATTATGGTTGCACCATCTCCAACAACTGGTACATATTCGTTAAGTGACGCCTCTAAAATTTGAGAAATATGGTCGTGGGGTTAAATGGGTTAAAACAAGATGTCAATGTCTGTCTTCAGGCTCTGTCAGCAGAAGAGCTATCCAAACAGAAGCTCATACTCGCAAGCCGGGGAAAGGATATTAAAGAACAACTGAGGAAAATCATGGTAACAGTTTTGCTGTCATTTTCTCATTCCATTGTTCATGACAGTTAATACATGGAGTACAATACTACTAACTACAATTTGTAGCTTCTTCTGAGTGTATTAATTATAATAAAACGACAACTGTGTGTGTGCGTGTGCAAGAACAGTTTATCCTGGAAGGAAAAGGAGACACCTGTGACTCCGGTAATTTTTGCACACACAGAACTGACAATTTTAACCCAGGTTAGCTCCAACGCACTGCAGCAGGAGATGGATCAACCATGTTAATTCAAGGGTAGTGCCAGGTAGTGCCTTGATAGCGCCAAGCTAATCTGGCACTACCCTTGAATTATCATGGTCGATCCATCTCCTGCAACTAGTACAGTTATGTGACGGCACCAAAATTTGGCGAAATACTGCAGTGGGGTGAGATGGGTTAAATTGTATGTGGAGATATACAGAATGGTAGGATCCCCATCAGGATCGGCAGATGAGATTAGGTAGCTAACCCCTTCACTGTCAGTTGCCAGCAGTTGCGTCTCTGAAACTGTCGCAGATTTAATGCTGGACACTCAAACTGGAGTGAGGCACACATTTAACCCTTATCAGTCGGAATACACCAGTGTGTGAAGTAAGTTTGAAATAGTTCAAGGGTAGTGCCAGAATAGTTTGGTGCCTCTAGGCGCCAAGCTATTGTGGCACCACCCTTGAACTAAAGCCATTAGTCGATATCCGTATCTGTAAGTACTATAAAGTAGCTTGCATATGGCAGTGTGCAAATTTGAAGCTTTTAGTCTCAGGATGATATGGGTTAAATGACTGAGGCCAGCTAGAGGCACAGATTCTCATGAGCCCCCGCATGCCCCCGCATATGCGGGGGCTCATGAGAATCTATACCTTTTGCAGTTGGTTTGTGTTACGCTATATTCCTGAAAGGCGGTGATAAAAGTAAAATTATTTGTCATTTTAGCCATCGTGGTACGAGGCTGAGGAGAAAGTGATGCTGAAAGCACTAATGTTGCCTGCTGACCTTCATCCCGATACAGTATGTTTGACATTTCTTACAGAGATAATTAACACATGAAATACGCTCTTAACTTAAGCAGTTAAGAAGACTACATCGCAGTTCAGGAGGATGATTGACCATGATATTGATAGTTCAAGGGTTGTGCTAACTTGCATTTCATTATTATTACATGTATATATGCATATATTGTTATTGTAGTTACGATTATTATTATTTTATTATTATTGTAATTGTACTTATCTTCTTCTTCTCGAACGCCGCCACACTTGGAGTTTGGCTCTCAAAATGAAATCTGTGGTCTTCTGTAGCGCCTTCACAGGCCCGTACAGTTTCTCTTGTAGAGTGGCGGGCTTCGACCATATCTCCTCCCTCAGCAGCTGGTGGTTCCCACGGTCCTGGAGGATGTGCTCTGTGGCCTGCTCTGCTTCTCCACAAGGGCACAGGGGAAATGGCACGAGGTGGAAGCGTCTGTGCAGGTGGAAATTGAGTTGGTTGTGCCCGGTCCTCAGATGGAAGATGATCACCTGCTCTTGTCTGGACAGCTGATGGTAACTGTCTAGGGGCCGTTGTGGTGGTCTGTACACAGACATAATGATGGTCTTCATCTATGTGAAGCTGACTCCATTTTCATCTTGTTCTTCCTCTGCGCCCACTTTGGCCATTCTGCCAGCTTCTTCATTGCCGTAGATGCCACAGTGTGAAGGGATCCACTGCAGCACTAGTCTGGTGCACTTGATGTTTTGCAGTGCCTCTTGTAGACATGGCAGTTTGCTTGCTGTTGCTGCCTCAAGGACAGACATGGCATCAGTCAGGAATACAATCTGGGCATCAGGGTCTGCAGTGCCATTAAGGGTGTTTGCAGCGCGGACGAGGGCTTCCACCTCAGCTCTGTAATTTGTGCAGTGAAGGCCTGTTGGTACTGCCTCTGCCTGCCATTTTCCGTTTGGGTACTGAATGTACACCCCAGCCCCTCCATTCTGAGCTGCATCTGTGGCTGATCCATCCGTGTATGCCCGTATCCATGCATCCTGGGGATACTTTTCTTCGAGCATGGCCAGTGTCAGGGCTTTCTTGCTCACAGTGCTGTGCTCATCTTTGGTTGTCATGTAGGGTACCGTGGAAGAGATGGTGATGTTTTCTGGCTTACTTTCCCAGGGTGGAAGGTCGCTTGCAGGATTCAGAGCCTCTACCTGCGCAGGGAACTTTGCCTGGTGTTTTCTCTGCAGAGCTCTCGTCTCCTTCACAAAGCTTGATCTTTTCAGTCTCCCTGAGGTTGGTTGTTTCATCCTGGCGTTCATAGGATGGTCTTTGGAAAACTTGACCATTGTGGACTGTATCAAGGCTTTGCAATCTCTTCTCATGCGCAGGGGTGGGATGCCTGTTGTCTCTTCCATCTTTTCAATTGGTGTGGATCTCATTGCGCCGGTGATGGTACGCAGTGCCTGGTTCTGAACTCTGTCAATGGTCTGCTGGTGTGACTGGGCTGCCGTCAACCATGCATTGGATCCGTACTCAAGGTGTGGTCTCACTGTGCCTTGATATACATTTTTGAGGATCTTTTCATTGGCTCCCCATTGTATACCAGCCAGCTTCCTCATGATGTTCAGCTTTCTTCTAGCTTTCGCTTCTGCGTTCTAGATGTGCGGCTTTCACGTCAGCCTCTTGTCAAGGGTGACACCCAGGTATGTCTGTTGGTCTTCATACCGCAGCGGGGTGTTGCCCAGTGTTAGGTTGCCAGCCTTTGCTTTGTTGGAGAGAGAAGAGTGTGGCTGATGATTTTTCTGTGTTGATGGTCACACACCAGTTGTTGGTCCAGTCTGTCAGCCTGTCCAGGGCTAGCTGCATCCTGTATGTAGCGGTTGTTGCATACTCTTCTGTGCACCAGAGTACCAGGTCATTTGCGTACAGGGCTACATGGACTCCTTTTGATAGCTCTGGCACAATTTCGTTGATGAAGAATATGAACAGGGTCGGTGACAGGACTCCCCCCTGTGGCACTCCCTGATGCAGCAGCACTTTTTGGCCACAGTACCCATCCACTGTCATACGGGCTCTGCGATTGTGCAGGTATGACTTGGTCCACCAGTACATGTTCCCTTGGATGCCACTGCGAAAGAGTTTCACAAGGAGACCATCCTTCAACACCTTGTCGAAAGCCTTCTGTAGGTCAATGAAGGCGGCTAATGTCACCTTCTGATCTTGCAGGGATGGGAATTGTCCGCGAAAACGCAGGATTCCGCGGGGGAAGAAAATTTTTCCGCGAAATTGAAAAGGCGTCTCCGCGAAAAAACATCGTGGGTAGCAAAACGAGCAAAGCACCAGTTTTACTCCGCGGGCAGGCTATGACGTGGCAGGCTGCGTTCGCAGCACCCACTGATCACCCACTCAGTGCGCCGCGCGCTGCGCAGTAACCTAGGCGGGCAGACACGCGCTCTGAAAGAAGCCATTCTTCCGGTGGAGTACGTACTTTCATTGTGTTGATCAACATGGCTTGCGGCGTGACTCGTCTTGTGAATCGTGGCGGCAAATTTGACGATTCAAGCAGTCTTAAGAAGTGGAGATGGGACTGGATATCGGCCGAAGTAAAGTTAAACAGTCGTAGGTCCAACGCCAAGGGGTGGTGTGGTGGGTGGGTAAGTGCCAAGCTGTCCGAAAAACCGCTAGTTTCTGGCTGCCCAGTGCCTGATGACGGCATCGTGTTTGTTCAGGACCCTCCTTTTTCCCTCTTTAGCACCAGCCAGCAGTCCAGCGGCATTTGTCCGTCCCTGAGAGCCAGCTCCGACTTTTTCTTTTGTTATATTACTCAGCTGGCAAACCGCAGGTAGTGCGTTGAGATATCTGAACTAATATTTTTTTTTAATGAAAAATTCAGGCTAAATTTTGAAACGTTAAACAATATTTCGAGAGATCGTGGAATTTAATATGTACACTACGTACCTATCAGAACTCCAAATTTATGTGCCCACACACTGAGTTTCAGTAATAGTATGTGCAACTCTACATCTTTTAGTCCACACTTTAACCAGTACTGAATAACATCCTAACTTTAGGATACAAACGAGGCTGGTAGGGTAATAAAAGCTAGGTTTGCATCCACAGTCACGGTGGGGGGGGGGGGGGGGGCCGGGGGTGGGGGGTTCACGAAGATCTGTGTCAATTGCAGTTGTACTGGTCTGACTTGGACACCGACTGTTTCCAGGCAAAATGAACACTAGAGGGGACAGAAATGAAAAGTGAAGTGTTGTGTGGGTGACAGTCAACTGCATAAGATAAACATTGGGCTGTTGGCACCAGTTTGATGAGTTTTGTGACTTCACCCTGCGGTCAGGGGGTATTGGATTTCCCTGAAATTTCAGGGACTCGGGTGGCGTTGGAGCTAAGACTGTAGTGGGTGAGAAAGTTCAGAAAGAACGCGTGGGCACATGCTTTCGCAAAGTTGACGTTAGTGGAGCATCTTGGTGCCGAAGATTTCAGAGTTTTTTGCCATGGCCAATTCCCATCCCTGTCTTGAAAGGCATCTTCTATGACCTGTGCAAGGTGTGTTGTCTGGTCTTCTGTACTCTTGTGTCTTCTGAAACCGGCTTGCTCTGGCACGATAATGCTCTTGGAGTTCAGGTACCACTGCAGGCGCTTGTTGATGATGCGCTCCATGGTCTTGCACACACAACTTGTCAGGCTGATGGGGCGATAACTCAGGGCTTTGGACTTATTCTTCCCTTTCTTCAAAATTGGGATCATCCTGGCTTCCTCCAGCACTGGGGTACCTGTCCTCCTCTCCAGCTGTGGTTAAAGATGTCCAGTAGCTTCATTAAGGCAGTGTTGCCAAGGTGGCGTATCATCTCGTTTGAGATACTGTCTTTACCTGGAGATTTTTTCTTCGTCAGCTGTTTGATGGCCATCTTCAGTTCTTCCCCACCTGGGTCTGTCCTGGGGGACTTGGGTGGGGTTAACTACTTTTTAGTTCCCAGGGTCACCCTGGTCAGCCCCACAGGGTGGGTTTTCCCCTCTATTCTGGGGCATGTGTTTCTGTCTACCCCTGGTCCATTCACCTGTATTTTCCTTTTTTAAACTCTCCCTACTGTCAGCGCTTCCTGTAGCTCTTGATATTGGATGTGTGTTGCTAAAAGGTCTTAGGGTTATTTAGCGTATTAGACCGGCTGGTGACATACATTTAATATGCTGTTTAGGTTATTTTTACACAAGCAGTGCAGGCACGTCCTGAGAAATTCTTGTTGCTGTCGGGACGTTAAGCAATGTACAACTAACTATCTAACTATCTTCAGTTCTGGAAGGGTGATGTCCTTCTTCATTGCATCATGGATGTTTGCATCTCTTGTTTTTCCAACCAGTCAGTGCTTTCCCTTCTTCTTCCAGGTTGACCTTCTGTTCTCTGGTGCCCTCATCGTTCAACACCTTGGTCAGTCTCCACATCTTGGTGGTGTCCCTCTCTGTGTTCAGTCTTGCAGTCTTCTCTCTCCAATTTCTTCTTGTGCACTCCAACTTCATCTTCAGATACTGGGCCTTACTGTGTTGTAGCTTGATGTTGTTTTCTTGGCTGGGGTTGGTTTCAGTGTCTTCTCTGGCCCTAGTGAGGTTGTCATGTGCTTTCTGAAGATCTGCAGTCCAGTATGGGGTGCAGTTTTTCTGGACCCCTCGAGGTATAGTTTCCTTGGCTGCCTTACTGATAATGTCGTTAAAATTTCTGACCACATTGTTGATGTTCCTTCCAGACACAATGAGGTTTTGCATTAGCTCATTTGTTCCGATACTGAACAAGCCCCAGTCTGCCTTTCGGTAGTTCCATCTTGGCCGGTGTGGTGAGCTAGCTGCTGTGCATGCTTCTAGGGAGAGGACAGGGCGGTGCTCATGTCCTCCTAACTGTGGTCCTACTGTTTTGCTGAGGCGCTTATGAACATCTTCAGTGCAAAGCACCAGGTCCGGTGTAATGGTGGTGTGCCAGCGGCGAAAGTAGAAGGTAGGTTGGTCCTCAGGGTCATTGGCAAGAATCAGGTGGTTTTCATCTTGCCACTCCTCGATGTCTTCTCCTCTCTTGTCAAGTGTGTCATATCCCCAACTCTGGGACTGGCTGTTGAAGTCACCAGTGATCAGGAATCCACTGTCCCCGGGACCTGGATAGTGTCGAGGGACAGCAGCTTATCATTAGGGCAGTAGTAGTTGACCAGGTCAAGGGTGTTGTCACTGGTGGTTACCTTGACCTGGATGTATTCCGCCTCTTCCATGAATCTCCTGGTTTCGCTGGCATTCAGGTTGTTTCTAACTAGGGTCATAACTCCCCCTTTCTTTCTCCCTTGGCGATCACTTTGGAAGATCTGATATCCTCTGACGTTAAAGGGTTTCCCTTTTTGCAGGTGTGTCTCTTGTATACAGCGGATGTTTATGCTGTTTTCATGCAGAAAATGCTCTAGTTCTGTTTTCCTGTTGGTAACCCCTTCTGCATTCCAGTGCATGATGTTCACATTGGGTTTTTCTTTGTCTCTGGTCTTGTTTTTTCGCTGGCCAGTCGCTCTACTTCCTCGTCCCCTGGCTCCTTGAGACAGTCGGGAAGGTCCTCCAGTCGCTGAGGGTGGGCTCCGAAGAGGCACAGAGCCCGGTACTGCACCTGCCTGGTGAGACTCCACAGGGCGAGCACCATTTCTGTTGAATCCATCTCTAAGTGTCATATGGCTGTATATGCGTGGTACTGTGGTTTATTAGAGTGCGCAATGCAGCCCAGTACCTCCGTCTTCAGCACTCGGGGTTTCTGTCGGGGTTACCTCACCCTTAACTCCTGGTCAAAAGGCCTTTCCTGGGAGCACAGGATGGTTGGGTTTTGGAGTATCTTTCTCCTAGATGGGTTGCTGACCAAGGCTTATGAGTCCAATCTACTCAGGTTTTTCCTCGGAGTTTTCCTTCTCGAAGGACATCTGCCAACCAAGCCTATCGAGCATCCCTGCCCGGATTTGTATAGGGTTTACTCCCCTAGCCTTTGCCTCTTCCAAGGCACCCACAGGGCAGTGGGGCTATTTACCCATAGCTGGGGATCCGGTTCATGGACATCAGGGCTTGTCCACACATCGATGGGCCTGCATGCTTCATGTCTGGGGGCCAGACCTCCTCCGAGTCCTCTGTAGTTCAGCCCGTGTCCATAAGGTGCTCGGTTACCATGAGTCGCCACAAGGAGGCACTACATGAGGCTTGTTGTTGGAGAGGCTGTGTACTAGCAGGGAGAGACTGACATACTCTGCTCCCCTTTTCGCAAAACTGCTAGCCAGGGGTGGGAGCTGAAAGCGAGATCGACAAGCACAGACGCTACACTACCACACTAGACGCGTCACAACAGCCATTTGACCCTTGTACTAATTATTATACTCATTATTATTTCTTTTATTATTACAACTGGCAGCCATTGTTATTATATTATATATTATTATTGTTAATAGTAGTAGTAGTATTACAACTGATGGCCATTCTTGTTTCATGTGCAACAGCCGGAAGATAGAGACAAGGTTCAGCAGTCGACGAAGGGCACCATCAAAACGCCAGGTAAAATTAACTAAGGAATCACCCCTCTAAGCATCATGGTTAAACTTTCGACTTAATTTTTATCTCCTCATGTAAGCAAGAGGCTGACATTAAGAGAAAGGTCTTCGGGGCCAGCGCTGGTGTCAGCGTGGGGTCAGTGACCTTTGTTAACATGTGTGATGTTCTCACATGTGGTTGGCTCACAAATGTTTGATTGTAGTATGTTGTCCCAGTCAGTGTCAGACGCTGTGGCCCTGAAAGTCTTTGCCTGTTGAAATCAGTAAACAGAGTTTGTCATTAACCCCATCACTGCCGATTTCGTTGTTAAAATCATTGTATATTCATCTGCAGAGATTCCTAGACATGAAAGGAACGTGGATACAAAGTGGTTTCAGCAAGAGGCATAGATCCTCATGAGCCCCCGCAACTGCGGGGGCTCATGAGGATCTATACCTCTTGGAGTTGGGTGGCGTTCAGTTTTTTTTGTGGCAGTAAAGGGGTGCAGCTGTCGTCTGTTTTTCCACGTACAGTTTGTTATAGAGTGTTTGATTTTTCACGTGTGACGGCTCGATCGTAATGCAAGTGTACACTTTCTACCACCAGAATTCCCGGTCAGTCACCTCGAGTTTGCCGAGAGTCTGGGACTCTTGAAGTTCAGGTAAATGGATTTTTTTCTCCAGCCATCAATACATGTCCTGAGCGTGACGTTCGGTCTTTCTAGTAGCTCGTTTGCCATGCTAAATCTGAACCCTTTTCATCCTGATACACTACTGCATGAAATTCATTTGACGATGATAGTTCAAGGGTGGTGCCTAAGGCGCCAAGCTATTCTGGCAGCATGCTTAAACTAAAATGGTTGATCTATCTCCTAATCTTTGATGTGGCCTTCATCAGACAATAAGCAAATTTAAAAAATCAACCTCAGGATGTGATGGATTAAAGCCACCTGTAAAGTGTTAGTAGTTTGCAATATCTCCTTTGTAAAATAATGTTCTTAGTGTGTCTTGCAATTGTCCCTGATCACTACATGTGCAAGGGGGACGTCAATAGGAAATGCTAACTAACCATCTTACAATTATGCTGCGCAAAAGGACCAACTTAACTTGTGAAGTTTTCATATAAAACAAAACAAAGAACTTTTCATTTCTCCTTTGTACTTGGGAGAGTTCCACCAGCTTGCACCAGGGGCAGTAGAAAATATCTGTTTTTCGTGCATACTCACATGGATTGTCCAAAAAGATGGGTAGAAAGTCTAAGTTGACTCAAGGCAACATTGATAACCTTTGCAATCAATAGAAAAGAAGTACCCAACGGAGAAAGAAACACGCTTAGAAAAGACGGGTACAACACAATTTATTAATATTTCGGGTAAATACCCTTTGTCAAAATAGACAAACAGAGAGAGTAGCCGCTACTTATCTTCATTCGCAGAAGGAATGTGGCAATCAATGTCTTTTAGCAGATCGCTGTAGTGTGGAGCTAATTTCACCTCAGCGAGGTGTAGCCTTATAACTGCTAAGCCTGAATTAACCCATTACATGCTGAGGCTGATTTTGTAAAATTGGCTTATTGTCCTATGACGGCTACATTACAGATTAGGAGATAGATCAATCGTTTTAGTTCAAGGGTGGTGCCAGAATAGCTTGGCGCCTCAGGCGCCAAGCTATTCTGACACCACCCTTAAACTATTGTAGTCAAATTAATGTGAAGCGGAAGTGTATCAGGATGAAAAGCGCTAAACCTGAATTAAAAACACACTGGTTACTTCTCTAGATCTCCTCTCATGATGCATATTAGCTTAACTCATTCAAGGTGCTCCACTTCAGTAGCTGTGAAAGTGTTGTATAGCTTTTCTGCCAGCAATGCTGTACAACACTTTCATGGCTATTGATGCAGGGCATCTTCAATGAGTTAACACATTTTACCCCAGGGCCGAAATCCCCAACTTTTGAAGTTGCCTTCTGAAGGACTGTATTACAATTCTACAGACAGATCGAGCATGATGGTTCAAAGGTGCTTACAGAATAGCTTGGCGCCTAAGGGCGCCAAGCTATTCTGGCAGCACCCTTGAACTATCATGCTCGATCCATGTCTAGCTGTGGTGTGTCAGGGCTGAATGAGTTAACCCATTACATCCTGAGGCTGATTTTGTAAAACTTGCTTATTGTCCTAAGAAGGCTACATTACTACTAATAGATTAGATTATTTTAGTTCAAGGGTGGTGCCAGAACATGTTGGCGCCTCAGGCGCCTAGCTGTTTACTCACCACCCTTGAACTATCGTAGCAGTAGTGTATTAGGATGAAAAGGCTAAGGAAGGTTGTGAGTGCTAGCAAAAGCATGATGGTTTGTTGGTTCAAGGGATTCAATACAGCATACTTTTACTCTTTGGCCAATTTTCCTGATGCTTGGTTACCTCCCTTCCTTCTAAAGTTCACTGTGAGCATGGAAATGTGGCTGCACTATCAGATAACCCATATACTGAGGCTGAAAGCTTCAAATTTGTACACTGCCATATGCAAGCTACATTATAGTACTTACAGATAAGGATATAGACCAACGGCTTTAGTTCAAGGGTGGTGCCAGAATAGCTTGGCGCCTCGAGGCGCCAAGCTATTCTGGAACTACCCTTGAACTATTTTAGTCAAACTTATTTCACACACTGGTGTATTCCGAATGAAAAAGGTTAATTTATGTTACATTGAAAGTGTAATGAACTTATTGTATCAACATAATTTGATAGGTCCTGTCTTTTACTCTTATTTGTTTTTTCAAAATACATTACCGATGGCATTACTATCTGGGAATACACTCTATTGCCTATAGATTTCAGCAAAATTGTGTGTAGCACACAACTGGGGAGGAGACACCGGGGATCCAAGCACTATGACCCCGGGTGGCCTCCCCTTACTACCCTATCCCGGCGAGCACAGGGCGACCTCGTCAGTTTCACTCATAGCTCGACCGGGGACGGTCGAGTTTTTGCCTTTCTCCGTTCTACGGGTTTCAGTTGTTTTTGACTGTGGGCTTGAATTGGAGTCTTCGATTCAGCCCTGGACTCACTACATTCGTGGTTTTTCCTTTGACAATTGGACTCATTGTGACCTGTGCGCCGACCGGTTTTACCGGCTCTGACTTTGTGAGTTCACCCTTGGCTTGGCCTTGGGGTTCGACGACGCACGTGACTTGTGCCCGGCTGGTTTGTGCAAGGTTGACTTTCTTCGCCGGCGTAGTTGGTTTAGGGCCTTAAGGCTTCTTCTGTGTCGAAGACTTGCCGTCGTGCGGGGACTTCCAGTGGCCGGATGAGGCACACGACTCTGGCTTGCCGTGTTCGGGCTGTGCTTCGGACGTAACGTGTGACGGAGGCGCCGCTTGGACGGAAGACCGGTGTTCGCGCAGGTGGGACTTCTTCAGGCGTGACCGGTCCCCTCGCCCGCTTCGGTCTCCACGGGATCCTCCACGCAACCTTGTCCGCCTGCCTCTGGCCAGGCGACAGAAGATCGTCGACTTAGCGACTTCGATGGGGATGGGATCCTCCTTCACCGCCAGGGTCTGGCTTCAACTCCTGGGCCTCCTCAGTGCGGCTGCGGACCGGCTTCCCTTGGGGCAGACTTTATGCTCGGCCTCTCCAGCTACGTCTCCTTCTTCACTGGCGACCCTCGGGCGCTCTGTTGGATCTAGTACCTGTCACGCCTCTGGCTCGTCCTCACCTCGAGAGGTGGGCGGACCTCGCTTGGCTGGCTTCGGGGGTGCCCTACACTCCCCGCCGCCTCGGTGGTCTCTCTGTACAGAGGCGAGCCAGGTCGGCTGGGGCGCGCACCTGTTACCGGATTTCTCTCGGCCTCGGGCGTTGGCTTCGGGAGCTGTTAGGGAATCACGTCAACTGGCTGGAGCTGAAGGCAGTTGGGTTGGCATTCGACGTTTGGCAGGAGACCTTGGCCAATCAGGATGTCCTCGTGCTCTCCGACAACTCGACGGTGGTGGCTTACATACAGAATCAGGGTGGCACTCACTCGCCCTCCCTTTGCATTCTTCGGTACCACCTTCTCCTCTGGTGCAGGGATCGAGGCATTGCCCTACGAGCCCGCCACATCCCTGGCCACCTCAACGTGATGGCGGGCGCCCTGTCTCGTCGCGGACAGTTGCTCCACACGGAGCGGTCCCTACGCCCGGATATTTTTCGCCTGCTCTGCTCTCACTGGGAAACGCCGCTAGTGGATCGGTTTGCCACCAGATGAAACAGCCAGCTCCCGGTCTACGTCTCGCCAGCCCTGGATCCACTCGCTTGGGCAGTGGACGCGCTCCCCATTCCTTGGGTCGGCCTGATTGCTTACGCCTACCCCCCGTCAGTCCTCGTTCCGAAGGTACTGCGGAAGCTTCTGGGATGCTCGGCGGTCCTCCTGCTGGTGGCCCCCCTTCAACTGGACCAAGAGCTGGACCACGGACCTCCTCGCGCTTGCGACGGACCCTCCTCTGGAGCTTCCTACCCCTTCCACGATGCTCAAGCAGCCCCGTCAGCGGCTTTTCCATCCGTGCCCCGTGCGCCTCCGCCTACACGCTTGGAGGTGGTCCGGCACGCCCGCGCCGCTAGAGGTTCTCGGATGCAGCAGTGGCGGCAATTGCAGCAGCCCGCAGACTCTCTACAAGGAAGGTGTACGAAGGCACGTGGAGGGTCTTTCGGACCTGGTGCACCTCCCATGGGCACCCTCCCACTAACCTAGCCTCCCACCAACTGGCGGAGTTCTTCCTGTGGCTCTTCGACGACCGGGGCTTAGCCCCGGTCGCCATCAAGGGCTACCGCGCTACGATCGCGGACATCTACCGTCACCGGTGTCTTCCGGACCCAGGCGCCTGCAAGGATCTGTCGAATTTCTGGCTCACTTTGAACTCCGACGTCCGGTTTCACGTTCCCTAGTACCCCGGTGGGATCTTGCCTGGGTACTGACGTGGTTGAATACGGACCGGTTGAGCCCCTCCCCTTGGCTCGGTTCTCAGACTTGACCCGGAAAACCTGTTTCCTTCTGGCTCTCGTTACAGCGTCCCGAGTCGGCGAGCTTCACGCGCTCTCGATGCTCCCAGCCTGTTTGCGGTTCGTTCCCACGGCTCTGCGCAGAGGCTCTCCGATCCGTCCTTCCTGGCCAAGAACCGCCGCCCGCGGCGGCTCCTCAGGTGCTAATGATACGGCCCCTCCGTGGAGCGGACCTCTCCCCTGGATCGCGGCAACAGGACCCAGTGCGGGCGCTAAAGATTTACCTGCGCCGCTCTCAGCCGCAGCGCCGGGGGCGCTCGCGCCTCTTCTTACCTTGTCCGCGGGCAGACGCCACATCTCGGCCCAGATCGTGTCATCCTGGCTGCGGTGGGTGATTAGGTCAGACTACCTAGACCTCTCCCCACGCGGCGCTGAGCCTTTACAAATCCGGGCGCATGAAGTGAGAGCAGTAGCCGCCAGTCTAGCCCTGGACCGCAACTGCTCGGTCAAGGATATTGTGGCAGCGGGTGGCTGGCGCTCAGACTCCACTTTCGCACGCTTCTACCTTAAGAGACCTATCCGGCTGACGTGACTCCCTGGCACGGGTGGGCGACATCTCCGCGGCCCAGCACTCCCTCCGAGCGCTGCTGGCGTCTTAGGCACATCATAGCTGAAATCGTCGGGAGTTCTCTCTCGAGGGGGCCGGCAGAGTGGTTGGGTTATGGTTAGATACGGCACCCTCCGCCTGTTCGCCATTCTCCCAGATAGTAATGCCATCGGTAATGTATTTTGAAAAAACAAATGAATTTTTTTTCTAAAATGTATTTTTTTGAAAAATACTTACCGATGGCATTACTCGAATGGCCCTCCCGCCTGCCCCGCTTGCCTCTTGTGGCTATGTGTGAAACTGACGAGGTCGCCCTGTGCTCGCCGGGATAGGGTAGTAAGGGGAGGCCACCCGGGGTCATAGTGCTTGGATCCCCGGTGTCTCCTCCCCAGTTGTGTGCTACACACAATTTTGCTGAAATCTATAGGCAATAGAGTGTATTCCCAGATAGTAATGCCATCGGTAAGTATTTTTCAAAAAAATACATTTTAGAAAAAAAATTCATGTTTTAGTTATTTTCAAGTTTTTTAGTTTTTATATTTATCCCATCATAATCCATTACCTGTTTTATTCGTCACCAACAGTAATTTGGGTCCCCGATCAGTGTATCTATTGGGAGATGCCGCAGACCTTGAGATGACCTTGATTCAGTTTGTTATGGGGAAAATGCAAGACAGTCAACTTCTGCAGGCTGCATGTCCTGAGATCTTCCGCTCTGTCATTGTGGTGAGTACAGTTTTGACTAATCACTTATTTGATTTTCTTTTTTAATACAGAGCACTCGTTTGTAAAATAGCCATTTCTCACAGTGACACAATGACAGAAACGCATCCATAACCACAATCGCCACCACCGTCTCCAACCTCCCCATCCCCATTACAGTATTTAAAGTCTTATAAACATAACTTCTTACCCCCTGAGGACGAAATTGTCATTTTTTTAAAAAAAGATATCCTCTGAAGTCTATGTCCCAGTTTTGGCGACAGATCAACCATGATATTTCAAGTTTAGTGTCATAATAGCTTGGCGCCTAGAGGCGACCATGATATTTCAAGGTAGGTGTCATAATAGTTGGGTTCCTAGAGGCGAGCATGATATTTCAAGGTTGGTGTCATAATAGCTTGGCGCCTAAAGGCGACCATGATATTGTGACACCAACCTTGAAATATCATGGTCGATCCACATCCTGTCGTCTTTCAGGGTGTTATGGGCTAAGCACTTATTAACACGCAAACAATGATGCATAAGCGAGACTGGCAAGTCTGCAGGATTTTATGAAATATTTCATGTGAGAGCTTATTTAGCCTTGTATGACCAGGATTAACCTGTTCAGTGTCAAGAAAATGGAAAAAAAAAACAACTCGTTTAGGGCTTAACGTCTTTTGTCCACCATAAAGGTGATTTCAAAGATGGGCACTGAAATAAGGTCTGAACAAGCTGGATTTGAACCCGGGACCTTTCGGTCGAGAGACCAACACTCTACCACCGAGCCACCCAGCTCCCCCAAGATTTCTAGCCCCTTGATGCATGGAAATTTAGATCTAGTTCCCCCAAAGGGGGTCCAGATTGTTTAACCGGTGTGGACAGCTGTTTTCGGTGACCTCGTCAGCACACCATGGAGAAAACGGGAACAACGTCCAAATGCATGAGGTAGAGAACCTCATGAGCCTCAGGCCTCAGCAGTCGTGCGGGCTCATGAGGATCAATGCTTCTCGCTGAGGCCACTTTGAATCCATGTTCTGGGACATCTAGGGTTGTTTTGGTGTTGAATCAACGAAGATTGCAGAAACACAGTCTGCATTGTTGGCACTGAACAGGTTAAAATATGTTGTTTGTGTTAGCCTATTTAGCTCAGATAAACAACAGCAAGATATTTATCGATTATAACAACTCAGGAGTGGCGCCAGAATAGCTTTTTATACCCATAAGCAAAATCATTGAATCGTCATCAGTCTTTTGTGTTCAACCCACTGAGCCCCTGTACACTACAGTGAGATATTTGATTGATCATGATATTTCAAGAGTGGTGCCAGAATAGCTCGGTGCCCTAAGGCACCAAGCTATTCTGGCACCATTCTTGAACTATCATGATTATTCGGACTTTTAAGCTGAAATAAAATCCTCAAAGGAATTAACCTTTGGCTGTCAGTACTTGGTTGTCATGGTGATTCCTGCAGTAACCATCATGACGGAAAGCAGTACCCACAGCCAAAGGGTTAACTCTCAAATTTGGGAATTTGGAGCATATAGCTTAACTCATTCGCACCCAGCCGCATCCGAATGGCCGTGAATGAGTTAATGTGTTAACTCTCTCATTGCTGATATTTTTTTCCAGTTGGCTCTTCCTGTGTGATGTATGTTTGAGCGTGTCTATGAAAATTGTCTAAGCCTTCATATACGAGATCCCAACTTGAAATGTGGTGATCTAACAGATAAAAGGGCCGTAATATTAATGTTGGCAATATTGTTAGGCTCACTGATGTTGGTCAAGTGAGATAAGTTATGTGAAAATGGCTAGTTGTTTTTTCAAAATACATTACCGATGTGTACAACAAACCAAGGGGAATCACTCAGCGCTGGACAGACGAACAGTTAGATCCCCTGCCCCCGCCTATCAGGCACCCATTCGCCAGCCCACAGAGAAATACGCAGGTATAGAACAAGACGATCATCTACATCCCTAAAAAAGAATGCATCAGGTCTCTTATATAACCCATGTCTTTCTCCGGAACTTAGGAAGTAGGCAGGAGAAACATACATACACAAACACGAAGGTGCATTACTATAATTATGTGGTCGGGTAAATACCCTGAATGCCCACAGTAGATGCACAGAACATTACACAACAATGTAACGATACAAATTTGCCTCGAGTTATACAACAATGTAACGATACAAATTTGCCTCGAGTTATACATTACCGATGGCATTACTATATGGAATACACTCTATAGCCTAACGATTTCAGCCCAAAGTTGTGTCCCCTACACAACTGGGGAGGAGACACCGGGGATCCCAGAATAGGAGCCCGGGTGGCCTCCCCTTACCAACCTATACCGGCAAGCGTGTGGGGAACTCACCTCAGTTTCACTCTTAGCTCGACCGTGGACGGTCGGGCTGTTGCCTTGCTACGGTTTTTGACCGGTTCTTCTGTGGTTTACTACTACTTGGCTTTTTGCCTTGTTTTTGACTTCTCCTTGGACTCAGTGTACTTCATTGGTGTGTTCTACACTTCAACGTTTTTACTGTGTGTGGACTTAGCGCCGACCGGTTCCGACCGGTTTGACTTTCAGTGAACTTCGTCCTTGGCTGCAGCCTTGGGGTTTCAGCTTGTGACTTTACTCACGTGGCTTTTGCCTCGCGGTGTGAGTTCGGCGCTCGAGTGTGTTCCTTCCTGTGAACAGTGTACAACGAACGCTATGGCGGCTTCTGTTGAAGTTTTGCCCCCTTTCATGAGGATTTCTGTGGCCCTCGGACGCCCTCGTTGCCTGCCGGCCGTGCGCTACTGCTCTTCCGACAGGATGTGTGACGTGTGTGCCGACGGGAATGAGGACCGGCGGTCTCAGGTGTGGGATCCTACAGACGTGTCCTTTCTTCCTGGTCTCAACGTTCTCCCCGGACTTCTCCGCAGGATGGCGTCGCTACGTCGGCTTCTCGGGCCCCACTTCATCACGGCTTCCGGGTCTTCCAGCCTGCAGGTAAGTCCCCTTCTTTTACCTTAGCCGCACAGAAACTCCCTCCCCTCTCTGTCTTCGGAGCAGGGCAGGCGAGTATCAGGGTCGTGCTCCCCACTTTGGCATGATGGAAGCTCCATTATTTTGTACTAAAGAGGTTACCTGCCCGCTCTGATTCGTCTGAGCGGACCCGGTTTCCTACGTTTACGTCACACACCCCCCCCCCCCCCCCCCCCCCCCCCCAGGCGGGCCCGGTGTGACCATGGTCACGCACACCCCACGCTCCGAGGCTTCGGAGCGGGGGTCGCGGGCCACAAAATTGTCCCCTCCCTGCTCCGCCTTCCTGAGCGGGCTTGGCGTGACAACTTTCTGTCCCCCCCCCCCCCCCCCCCCCCCCCCCCGCCCCGTATTTTCCAGGCGGGCCCGGTGTGACTCGGATATTTACTCACAGGTGCGGATTTGTGCGCACCATTTGTCCCCTCCCCACTTCGCTTTTCCTGAGCGGGCTGGGCGTGACACTTTTCTGTCCCCCCCCCCCCCCCCCCCCCCCTGCACCGAACTTTCCAGGCGGGCCCGGTGTGACTCAGACATTTGCTCTCAGGTGCGGTTTCGCGCGCCCATTGGTCCCCTCCCCGCTTCGCTTTTCCTGAGCGGGCTTGGCGTGACACCCTTTCCGTCCACCCCCCCGCCTCGAACTTTACAGGCGGGCCCGGTGTGACTCAGACTCTTTCTCTCAGGTGCAGATTTGCGCGCCCCAATTGTCCCCTCCCCGCTTCGCTTTTCCTGAGCGGGCTTAACGTGACACCTCTCGGTCCCCTCCCCACCGCCCCGATCTTTCCAGGCGGGCCCGGGGGACTCAGATATTTACTCACAGGTGTGGTTTCGCGCCCAGGTGTCCCCTCCCCGCTCCGCCTTCCTGAGCGGGCTTGGTGTGACACTTTCTGTCCCCACCACCCCCGCCCTGAGCCTTCCAGGCGGGCCTGGTGTGACTCAGACTTTTACTCACAGGTGTGGATTCGCGACGAGCAGGTTGGGGGTGTCGGCTTTTCCCCATCCGCCTCCCCTCTTACCTTCGGAGTGTGGTCTCCGGCTCTCGCTTTCCCCTCGTCCTCCGCGTGCTATTCCCGTCACTAGTAGCCCCCCCTCCCTCGCACTTCGGCGAGTCGGGGGCTTACAGAGCCTATTTAGTCTTTGGCCGCAGTCCCTCCTCCTTCGCGACGCCCCGACTTACAGGCTTCGCGGTCGCCTCCTCCTTTCCTTTGGGCTCGCCCTCACCAGTCGCTGCGGCGGTCCCGCGCTCTCGGAGCCGGTCGCCCTCATTGCTGCTTAGCTTGGTAGGCGGAGGTGGAGGTAGACCCTGACATTCTAAGCCTGCTTTCAACTGTTTCGGCTTCAGTCATCTTCTTGCGGGATTCGCCCTCTGATCTTCCTCTCGCTTCACAGCTGTTTCGTCGGCCTCCTGCTCGTCTAGGATTTTGGCTCTTCGCTCAGCTCACAGTCGGTTTGTGCTTGGAAGAGGCCCCCGTCTGTTCGACTACTTCTTCCCTCCGGACTTATGACCACCTTCGTCTCCTCTGAAGTGACAGGCTTCCGCCAGGTTGTTGCTTTGCGGCGGGCTAAGGTTGCAAGTTTCTTCCTCAGCCACACGGTTACGGGATCTCGTCGACGCTTCTCGACCCGGCTTCGCCAGGACTCAGTTGGCGACGAAGAATCTTTCGCAGCTATGCGTTCACCAGGCTTGGTACACTGGACACTCTCAAGCCTTCACTGTCCCTGTTCCTTTGGTGGCTGCGGCAGCCGTCGTCCTGGCGGTGGGCTCCGGCTACTCCAGAATGCTTGTCCCCGCCCTCTTGACGGATTCGCTTCCTTAGTTCGGATTGGCGACGCAAGTGGTGCTTCTTTTACTTGGAGGACTCTTGGGATCTGGAACCCCACCCGGGTCTGCCCTGGGGGACTTGGGTGGGGTTAGGTATTTTTTAGTTCCCAGGGTCACCCTGGTCAGCCCCACAGGGTGGGTTTTTCTCTCTATTCTGGGGCATGTGTTTCTGTCTACCCTTTGTCCATTCACCTGTATTTGCCTTTTTAGAACTCTCCCTACTGTCTGCACTGCCTGTAGCTCTTGATGTTGGATGTGTGTTGCTAAATGGTCTTTAACATAGCTGCCAACCCTCCCGATTTTATCGGGAATTTCCCGATTTTTTTTCAATTCCCGATTCTCCGGTTTTTTGTACATTTCTCCCGATTTTCATATTTTCAAGCTTTGTTTTAAAATTCGAGGCATTTTGGCGTACCGCGCGGGGTCAAGCACCTGTAGTTGAGAGCCTACCGCTATACTGTACCGCTAAGCTTTCGGGGACCCACAGCCAGTCTTGATTACGCATGCGCGGCAAATTCCGTCCATTCTGTTTGTTCCGGTTGCTTCGAATTTGCCCTCGAGCACATGCTCAACGATCTTCACAACTGGTCACAGAGTATTTTCGATTTTCAACAAAATCATGCCTCCTAAGAAGCAGAAGTGTTTGGTGAAGTTCCATCCAGACTACAAGCGTTCCTTTCCTTACATCGACGAATCGAGAAAGGGGGAACACTTTGCCTTTTGTAAAATGTGCCGGGCGGACATAAACATCGGTCACGGCGGCCAAAAAGACATCAGTCTGCACGAAAAACGTAAGAAACACCAAGTATAAGTATAAGTAGCGAAGTATAATGAAGAAAAAATAAAGACTGTCTGGCGGTCAGACTGAATGATGAATTGAATAAACGAAGGAATACATGAAAAAGTAAGAGCATCTTGTGAAATAATTATGAAAGTGTGGAACACAAACCGAAAGAGACGAGAGAGAGAGAGAGAGAGAGGACTTGCTGTTGAAGGCAAAATCAGCAACATCTCAGTCCCTGAAGGCTGCTGCAAACCCTTGCCCACCATCAAAAGAGTAGATAAACTTTGAATTTTGTTTCAAAGAGAGGCCTCCAAACTGCCTTCAAAATGCTGATTTTCGTTTCCATTGTCCTTGATTTAGTTTGTTCAGCTATGATTTTTTGTGCTGATGTGAATGTAAATAAACTTCAAACTGTAGGATACAAACTGGTCATTATTTTGATTTTTGCTTCAAGGAGAGGCCTCCAAACTGCCTTCAAAATGCTGATTTTTCGTTTCCATTGATTTATTTTGTTCAGCCATGATTTTTTTGTGCTGATGTGAATGTAAATAACTTCAAACTAAAGGATACAAACTGGTTATTATTTTGAATTTTGCTTCAAGGAGAGGCCTCCAAACTGCCATCAAAATGCTGATTTTTGTTTACGAGCGGGGGGCGTAGCCCCCCTGCACCCCCCAGCGGGGCGCTGCCCCTGCACCCTGCCGGGGCCTAGGCGGCCCCTGGACCCCGGCCAGTCAGGATTTTTATTTCTCCAAAGTTGGCAGCTATGGTCTTAGCTTTATTTATGCCCCATGTTGTAGGTTTATTTAATGTATTTGACCGGCTGGCGACATACATTCAATTTTCTGTTTAGTTTTTTTTCACAAGCAGTGCAGGCACGTCCTGAGAAAGCCTTGTTGCTGTCGGGACGTTAAGCAATGTACAATCAATCAATCAATCTTGGGATCTGGAATCTTCATCTCCGCGCCGTGACTTTCCGTGGTTGCTGCTAACAGGGCCGCCTACCTTCCTCAACCATCCCTGTGGCGGCGTTCGCCTACTGGGACCTTGGGCCACGTGGTCACTCCTACGACTCGGCACGGATCTCCCCTAGATGGTGAAGATGCAACTCCTCCAAGCTCCACTCGGTGGTTCCCTCTTGGTGAGACATGGCAGACTGTATAGGAGACTCCGCCCCCGCTGCGTCTCCTCGCTCGGGCCCTCTGACATTCCCCTTCTCCAACTCCGGCGCCAGTTCTGGGGTCTCCAGTTGGCGGGCAATTGGCCTTCTACAGCGACCTTAGGAGGTTGCTGTTCCCAGCCGACCTTTGGATCATCTCTATGGTCAAACCAAGGGGAATCACAGCGCTGGACAGACAACAGTTAGATCCCCTGCCCCCGCCTATCAGGCACCCAATCGCCAGCCCACAGAGAAATACGCAGGTATAGAATAAGACAATCATTTCCATTCCTAATAAGAATGGATCAGGTCTCTTATATAACCCATGTCTTTCTCCGGAACTTAGGAAGTAGGCAGGAGAAACATACATACACAAACATGAAGGTGCGCTACTATATGTGGTCGGGTAAATACCCTGATTTCCCACAGTAGATGCACAGAACATTACACAACAATGTAACGATACAAATTTTGCCTCGAGTTATACATGATACTCACAAACCAGATAGGTGAGGCTAGCGCTGGCAGAATTGTCAGTACTCAAACCAAGGGGAATCACAGCGCTGGACAGACAACAGTTAGATCCCCTGCCCCCGCCTATCAGGCACCCAATCGCCAGCCCACAGAGAAATACGCAGGTATAGAATAAGACAATCATTTCCATTCCTAATAAGAATGGATCAGGTCTCTTATATAACCCATGTCTTTCTCCGGAACTTAGGAAGTAGGCAGGAGAAACATACATACACAAACATGAAGGTGCGCTACTATAGGCGGGGGCAGGGGATCTAACTGTTGTCTGTCCAGCGCTGTGATTCCCCTTGGTTTGAGTACTGACAATTCTGCCAGCGCTAGCCTCACCTATCTGGTTTGTGAGTATCATGTATAACTCGAGGCAAAATTTGTATCGTTACATTGTTGTGTAATGTTCTGTGCATCTACTGTGGGAAATCAGGGTATTTACCCGACCACATATAGTAGCGCACCTTCATGTTTGTGTATGTATGTTTCTCCTGCCTACTTCCTAAGTTCCGGAGAAAGACATGGGTTATATAAGAGACCTGATCCATTCTTATTAGGAATGGAAATGATTGTCTTATTCTATACCTGCGTATTTCTCTGTGGGCTGGCGATTGGGTGCCTGATAGGCGGGGGCAGGGGATCTAACTGTTGTCTGTCCAGCGCTGTGATTCCCCTTGGTTTGAGTACTGACAATTCTGCCAGCGCTAGCCTCACCTATCTGGTTTGTGAGTATCATGTATAACTCGAGGCAAAATTTGTATCGTTACATTGTTGTGTAATGTTCTGTGCATCTACTGTGGGAAATCAGGGTATTTACCCGACCACATATAGTAGCGCACCTTCATGTTTGTGTATGTATGTTTCTCCTGCCTACTTCCTAAGTTCCGGAGAAAGACATGGGTTATATAAGAGACCTGATCCATTCTTATTAGGAATGGAAATGATTGTCTTATTCTATACCTGCGTATTTCTCTGTGGGCTGGCGATTGGGTGCCTGATAGGCGGGGGCAGGGGATCTAACTGTTGTCTGTCCAGCGCTGTGATTCCCCTTGGTTTGAGTACTGACAATTCTGCCAGCGCTAGCCTCACCTATCTGGTTTGTGAGCATCTCTATGGTCGACCAATCTCTTCTCTGCACAGTAAGGTGAAGGCTTGGCTCAACAAAACAGCGACAGTAGCGGTCTCCCGACACGACTCGCTGGCGTTCTACGTCCGTCTCCTATCGTCCCCTTCCTTGGGGCAGGTGGCACCCAGTCATCGGCGCTATACAAGTCTTCTTTGGGAAACGCCCGTTCAGATGGAGACAGCCAGACTCTTCACTCAGCTGTCCGGCTGATGGATCTCGCTGTCAGCCTCGATCTTCTGGCACGATTCTTCCGTCTTTGCGCCGGTATCTACTTGCCTTGGCGGGATCGTCTAACAGTTTCCGAGCCCTCCCCGGCGTCCTCAACGTCTGTCCGTGGGTCTTCATGAGGATCCTCGACTTGGTGATGGCCAGCTTTTGCCAGTGGTCGCTGAATCCGCCCTTCTCTTCCTGGACGTTCTTGATGCTGCGCAACCTAGTCACCATGACTCTCAGAGAGGACAGAGACGCCCAACGTTCTCTCGCTCTAGGACTGGGTCTGACTTCAGCTCCTGGGACTGCTCGGCGCGGCAGCAGACTCGTCTCCCTTCGACCGGCGCTAAGGGATACGAAGAGTGAAGGCTCGCCACGGCTACTACACCTCCTCCTACGCTGGCGCCCCTTCGTTGACACCCTGTCGGTTCCGTTCTGTTTCCCACTTCCTGCCCCCGCTTCGAACTTGGGTGGATCTGGCGTGCTGGGCATCGGGCGTGTCCCTGTGCTCCCCTCCGACCAGGTGATCAATCTCCACTGACGCGAGCCAGTCCGGTTGGGGCGCTCTACTTCCCGGACCTTGCCTCGGACCGGTTACCCGGGGACTTCGCAGACAGTCACTTCGACTGGGAGTTATAGCAGTTGGGATGGCCCTCAATGCCGGGCCAGAGACTCTGACTAACCAGGATGTCCTCGTCTGCCAGACAACTCGACAGTGGCGGCCTTCATACAGAACCAGGAGGCACTCGCTGGCCCTCACGGTGCTTCCTCCTTTCCTTCCTACTCTGGTGGTAGGACCCGGACCTTGGTTTCGAGCCCGCCACTTCCCGGAGTGGTCCCTGCGCCCAGACGTCTTCGTCTGTTCCGCTCGAGATGGGAGACGCCGCTAGTCGACCTTTGCCACCAGATGGAACATCCAGCTACCGCTGTTTGCCTCTCTAGTCCGGATCCTCTCACCTGGGCGGTAGACGCGCTCTCCTCCTGGGTACGGACTGATCTCGTTTACATTCCCTCCGTCGGTGCTGGTGCCGAAGATCCTGCGGAATCTGTTGGTTGCTCCGCGGTTATCTTCCTGGTGACCACCCCTTCAATTGGACCAAGAGCTGGACCATGGATCGGCTCGTTCTAGCAACGGACCCGGCCCGAGAGCCCCACCCCTTCCACGACGCTCGAGCAGCTCCGCCCGGCTCTGTTCCACCCGTGCCTGGATCTCCTCCCCCTTCTCGCCTGGAAGTTGCCAAACTAGTCCTCGCCGCTAGAGATTGTTGGAGGCGGCAGTGGCGGCCTTGGCCGCAGCCCGCAGACTTTCTACCAGGAATGTGTGCGAAGGCAAGTGGAGGATCTCTCAGTCGTGGGGCGCCGCCCAATGGCTCCCGCCCCACGAGTCTCACTTCCCCTACCGGAGGAATACTTCATTGGCTCCTCGACAAACAAGGATTAGCACCTTTTTACCATCAAGGGATCCGTTTCCGAGATCACACACACTTACCGCCTCTTGGACCTGTCGGATCCGGCCCTTGGAAGACCTTCGGACCTGTTGGCTCTACTGAACTCAGATGTCCTCTCTCCTGGTTTCTCTACCTCGGTGGGACCTCCCTTGGGCACTGACGTGGCTAGAGACAGCCCGTTTCGAACCCCTGCATTTGGCACGGTTCACCGATCTGGCCCGGACATGAGTTGCTTCCTGGCGCTCGCCATGGCTTCCGCGTGAGCGAGCTGCTTGCACTCTCGGCTCGCCCCGCAGGTGGGCAGTCGAGCCTTTGGCTCAGCGCTTCTTCTCACCGGCCTGTCCTTCAGGCCAAGAGCCGGCCTTCCTCGGCTGCGCTCCAGACGCTGACCTTATGTCCGTTTCAGAGGTCGACCGACTCCTCGGGTCGCGTCCACAGGACCCAGTCCGGGCACTGCAGAATTCCTGCGTCGCTCACAACCACGCCGTCGGAGGCGTCCCCGCCTCTTCCTACCTCCTTCTCCAGGCAGGCCGGGTCTCGGCCTAGACAGTTCGCCCTGACTGGGGTAGGCGACTCGTTGGCCTTCCAAGATCTCTCCCCAGACGGGGATAGATGGTTACAGTTCCGGGCGCATGAAGTATGAGCAGTAGCTATCAGAGTGCCCTTGACCGGTACGGCTCGGTTAAAGTCATAGTGACGGCGGTAGGCGGGCGTGCAGACTCCACCTTCGCCCTCTTCTACCTCCGCGACCTATCCGGCCAGCGTGACTCCCTGGCCACGGTGGGCGACTGCTCCGCGGCCCAGCACTCCCTCCGCGCGCCGCAGGCGCATAGGCACTTCTTAACTGAAATCGTCGGGAGTGCTCCTTGCGGGCCGGCGGAGGGTTTAGGTACAGGGTGTCGGCACCCTCCTCCTCTTTGCGATTCTTCCATATAGTAATGCCATCGGTAATGTATTTTGAAAAAACAAATGAATTTTTTTTCTAAAATGTATTTTTTTGAAAAATACTTACCGATGGCATTACTCGGATGGCCCTCCCACCTGCCCCGCTTGCCTCCTTGGCTAAGTGTTTTGGCTAAGCGTGAAACTGAGGTGAGTTCCCCACACGCTTGCAGGTATAGGTTGGTAAGGGGAGGCCACCCAGGCTCCTATTCTGGGATCCCCGGTGTCTCCTCCCCAGTTGTGTAGGGGACACAACTTTGGGCTGAAATTGTTAGGCTATAGAGTGTATTCCATATAGTAATGCCATCGGTAAGTATTTTTCAAAAAAATACATTTTAGAAAAAAAATTCATATTTTTCTGTCAGATTCGCAGATTCATCATAGAGACCCGCACAGATGCAGCTGTGGAGTGTGGCGAATAGGCCATTGTAATACAGGGTGAACATTCCCTTAAAGGATGTATATGATCGTCTGGTTGTTTACCTGCATATTTTTCTGTGGGCTGGTGATTAGGTGCCTGATAGGCGGGGGCAGGGGATCTAACTGTCTATGTCCAACGCTGAGTAATTCCCCTTGGTATGTGTACTGTTCTACAAGTGCTAGCATCACCTTTCTGGTTTGTGAGGGTGAACATTGAATGCAATTGCTATCCTTACGCAGTACATCCATCAGCTTCGGTCATCCTTGCATGATATTTTATGTACAAAGGGGCCTGGTTTGAAAACGTGAAGTTCAGGTCCTTGGTCAGAGACATTACCAGAGAATTCATTGTGCCAAAGGTGTCACGGATGATGGCGGAGTGAGAGAGTAACCGGCCACCCACACACTTACACACAAACAGCAATACACCAACAACTCGCCATGGTGTTAGTGATAGGCTTCTAAAATGGAGATAAGATTTTCAGGCGCATGTTTAACCTATTACTTCCTGAGTCTGATTTAAAAAAGAATTTGCTTATTGTCTTCTGAGGCCACATTACAGATTTGGAGATAGATTGACCATTTTAGTTCAAGGGTGGTGCCAGAATAGCTTGGCGCCTTAGGCGCCAAGCTATTCTGGCACCACCCTTGAACTATCATGGTCAGTCTGTTGCCTGAACTTTTATTTAAGCGTTTCAGAGGACATGTCCTGCGTTTGGGAAGTTCGGCCATAGATCTTCACCCATTTAGCCCCAATGACATTCAGCAGGAGACGGATCAACCATGATAATTCAAGGATGGTGCCAGATTAGCTTGGTGCCATTAGATGCCAAGCTAATCTGGCAATACCCTTGAATTATCATGGTCAATCCATCTGATGCAAATGGTACAGAGTTGTTAGATGACACCTTCACATTTTTGGAAAAGTTAGATGACACCTTCACATTTTTGGGTTAAATTGTTTAACGTGTTAAAGGCCTCCTGCACTCGGACACATCAGCATCTAAATCAGCATCTCTGTACTAGAAGTGTTAAAAGTAGGAAGTTTGGGTGATTTTATAAGCAAGTGGTCTTAACCCTTAGCATTCGGAATACACCAGTGTGTGAAATAAGTTTGACTAAAATAGTTCACGGGTAGTGCCAGAATAGCTTGGCGCCTCTAGGCGCCAAGCTATTTTGGCACCACCCTTGAACTGAAGTCATTGGTCTGTATCCGTATCTGTAAGTACTGTAATGTAACTTATTGCATATGGCAGTGTACAAATTTGAAGCTTTTAACCTTAGTATGATAAGGGTTAAAGACCAAAGAATATTGCAACATCTACCCCACAACTAATATTACCTGCACTTTAAAAAAAAAAAGTTGTTGTTTGTTTATTTGTCTTCTTAGCGGTCATTATCTTTATATCACGAATTTACATGGGATATTCTCCGGAATTTGTGACATTTGTAGGAAATGTCAGTTGAGGAGATGAATTACATGTATTATGGAGTGACCTGCATATGTTCACAGCAGGTCATTTTAACTTGGTCAATCCTCAGAAATATTGCCAGAGATTCATGTGTTGTACAGGGTTCGTAGCGTTTGGGAAGATTTGGGAAAGTTTGGGAAAAATGGATTTCATTTTCCAGGCCCTGGAAAGTCTTTGAAAAATGAAAAATGTGTGCATGGTTTGTGAAAGTCTTTGGGAATTATGAATGATTGCTACAGCTACATGGAATCCACATTGTACATCACTCACAGCTATGTTTATTCAACCAAAAAATGAAAATAAATACAAAAGCGAGTGAGTAAGGGCAGGCATTCCGATCAACGACTTTCGGTTTCTAACCGGAAATGAGATCTGCGAATTACCTCCCTTTGAAGACATCCGGGGTCTCCATGCAAAAAAATCAAAATGCCGGGTTCGTGTGTGTTCAATGATGTATGGCTGGAAAATCCGCTATATGAAAGCTGGCTCCGAAAAGTAGCATCAAACAAGCGGTCGGCTTTTTGTGCCGCTTGTCGAAAATCTATTGATGTGGCAAGCATGGGTGAAGGTGCCATCATGAGTCATAACAAAGGTAAGCCGCCAGTCTGTTGAACAGTAAAGAAGTACCCAACGGAGAAAGAAACATGCTTAGAAAAGACGGGTACAACACAATTTATTAATATTTTGGGTAAATACCCTTTTTCAAAATAGACAAACAAACAAACAGAGATTAGCCGCTACTTATCTTCATTCGCAGAAAGAATGTGGCAACTGAAGGAGGTGACGTTAATTTTAAATGTAAAAATGGTCTTGAAAGTTTGTGAAAAAGTTTGTGAATTTTGTGATGCCTTTTGGCTACGAACCCTGGTTGTAATCCGATTGGAGGGATCTTTTCGTGTTTTTTTTACAAATCTTTGGTGTGGCAATTTTAATCTGGGTTAGAGCCGGATATGGCAACATAAACCTAAAGAAAGACATTTTGTAAGAAAACTTCAGACAAGCATTTAACCCCTTTCACTGCCTTGAAATTGAAAATGTGAACACCACCCAGCTGTCTCTTGGCTTGACTTCGCGAACGAAGATTTTATAGGAGTTGCCCAGGACGTCTGCAGGCTTGTTCGTGGCTGCGGAGGCCAATCCGAGACAGGCAGGTTCGACCGCAGTGGCTGCAGGGGAAGGTATGGCCAGGGTTCTGAGCTGCGGCATCTCTGTTTTTTCTCCTGAGCCGCTTGTCCTTAAGGCTAGCTCTCTGAGAGTCCTCAAAGGAGACAGCTGCCTTGTAAATGGTGGAGCGCCAGGTGTCACGGTCCGCAGCAAGCGAAGACCACTGGTGGTGGTCGATTTGGCAGGCACTAAGTGACTTCTTGAGACAGTCTTTGTATCTCTTCTTTGGAGCCCCTCTGTCACGGTGTCCAGTAGCAAGCTCGCCGAACAGGGTGATCTTTGGTAGGCGATGATCCTCCATCCTGGAGACATGCCCCGCCCAGCGGAGCTGTGTCCGCAGCAGCAAAGCCTCGATGCTCACAGTTTCAGCCTGTTCAAGGACCTCGACGTTGGTGACATAGTCACTCCAGTGAATGCCCAGGATGGTACGCAGGCAGCGCTGGTGGAAGCGTTCGAGGAGTCGTAGTTGGCTGCGGTAGAGGGCCCAAGACTCGGAACCATACAGCAGGGTGGTGAGGACCACAGCTCTGTACACGCTGATCTTGGTGCCTGTTTTCAGCTGTTGATTGTGCCACACCCGCTTGAAAAGTCGCCCGAAAGCGCTGTTCGCTTTTGCCAGCCTGCTGTCAAGCTCCTTGTCCAGCTTGGCGTCCGACGTGATAATGCAGCCAAGGTAAGTAAACTGGTGCACTGACTTTAGTTCAGACTCGCCAATGGTGATGTGAGGAGGGCGATACACTGTCTTGGGTGTCGGCTGATGGAGGACCTCTGTCTTTTTCAGACTGACCTCGAGTCCAAAGAGCTGGGCAGCATCTGCGAAGCAAGACGTGATGCGCTGCAGGGCTCTCTCTGTGTGTGCAACGAGGGCAGCATCATCAGCAAAAAGCAGCTCACGAATCAGTTGGTCTAGGGTTTTCGTGTGGGCCTGCAGTCGTCTAAGGTTGAATAGGCTGCCATCGAGACGATACCTGATGTACACTGCATCGTCATCATCGAGGTCCACTGTGGCCTGCTTCAACATCATGCTAAAAAAGATGGTGAAGAGGGTCGGTGCCAGCACGCAGCCCTGCTTTACGCCATTGAGAATAGGGAATGGTTCTGAGAGATCATTGTTGAGTCTGACCTGGCCTTGCTGGTCCTCGTGTAGCTGGACAATCATGTTGAGGAACTTTGGGGGACAGCCAAGTCGCTCCAGGATCTGCCACATGCCTTGCCTGCTCACAGTGTCGAACGCTTTTGTTAGGTCGACAAATGTTACGTACAGCCCTTTGTTCTGCTCGCGGCACTTCTCCTGTAGCTGTCTCAGCACAAAGACCATATCGGTGGTGCTCCTGTTTGCTCTGAAGCCACACTGGCCCTCTGGGAGTTGGTCTTCAGCGATGGCAGGTACCAGCCGATTCAGGAGCAGCCTTGCAAGGATTTTCCCAGCAATGGACAGCAGGGTAATTCCCCGATAGTTGGAACAGTCAGACTTCTCGCCTTTGTTCTTGTACAGGGTGATAACGACTGCATCACGGAGATCTTTTGGTAGTGTTCCTTCCTCCCAGCAGCAGAGAAAGAGGTCATGGAGCTTGTTGTGCAGTGCTGTGCCTCCATGTTTCCAGATCTCTGGCGGTATTCCATCAATGCCTGCTGCTTTGCCACTCTTGAGCTGGTGGATGGCTGTGAGGGTCTCTTCAGCGGTGGGCGGTTCGTCCAATTCAACCTTTACTGGGAGGTGTGGGATTTGTAGGACGACTGCTTCTTGAACAGTGCGCTCAGCGCTGAAGAGGCTCTGAAAGTATTCCGACCAGCGGTTCAAGATGGAAGTATTATCTGTGAGGAGTGCCTGGCCATTCGCGCTTCGCAGGGGACTTTGTACCAGGTGCCTGGGGCCATACACTGCTTTCAGTGCTTCGTAGAAGCCCCTGTAGTCACCATTGTCAGCACAAAGCTGGGTCCTCTGTGCAAGTCTGGTCCACCACTCATTCTGGAGATCTCTGAGCTTGCGCTGGAGACTGCTGCAGACGAGGCGGAAGGCAGATTTCTTCACAGGGCAGGAAGGCTGGGCTAGGTGGGCCTGATGGGCGGCTCTTTTTTTTGCTAGGTGTTCCTGGATCTCTACATCGTTTTCGTCAAACCAGTCTTTGTTCTTCTTTCTGGCGAAACCCAAGACTTCTGCAGAGGATTTTGCAATAGCAGTTTTCAGTTGTTCCCAAAGTGTTTCAGGGGAGGAGTCTACTGGGTCCGCTGTGTCTTTGAGCCTGCGCTGTAAATCTGTCTGAAAGGCAGCTTTCACATCGTCACGCTGAAGGCTGGCAACGTCAAGCTTTTTCTTGGGGGGCCCCCAGCTGTAAGAGGCATAGATCCTCATGAGCCCCCTCCCCCCCGCCCTGCCCCCCCCAATTGTGGGGGCTCATGAGGATTTATGCCTCTTGCTGAAATCACTTTTGTTTGTTTGACATCTGGGGATCTTTGCCGTTGAATTTACAATGATTTAAAAAAAACAACAGAAAAACCTGCATTCTGCTTCCACTGGCAGTGAACGGGTTAAATCTGTTGTGAAGAAAGGAGGAAACAGTTAAGAAATTCAAATACTTAGGAGCCATTGTGACAGACGAGGGATCAAAACCAGAAATACTGTCCAGGATAGCGCAGACAACAACAGCACTGACAAGATTGAAGACCATATGGAAGGACAGAAACATCACACTCTGCTCCAAGATCAGACTGATGCGCTCCTTAGTCATCTCAGTGTTCTTGTATGCCTGCGAGTCATGGACCCTCACAGCAGACCTTAAAAGGAGGATACAAGCCACTGAAATGAGATGTTTTCGAAGGCTGCTTGGCATCTCATACAGAGATCACATCACAAACGAGGAAGTGGGAAGCAGAATCAGGCAAGCCATCGGGCCCTATGAAGACTTATTAGCCATTGTGAGAAAACGCAAACTGAAGTGGTATGGGCATGTCATGCGTTCAGCAGGGCTTGCCAAAACAATCCTGCAAGGCACTGTGCAAGGAGGACGAAGGAGAGGAAGACAGGAAAAGATGGGAGGACAATATCTCAGAGTGGACAGGACTGAAGCTGGGCGATACGCTGAGAATGGCAGAGAACAGAGAGGAATGGAGGGAGCTGGTTGCCAAGTCATCAGTGGTGCCCCAACGGTCGGCAAGACTACGGGATATAGATAGATAGATAGATAGATAGATAGATAGATAGATAGATAGAAGAAAAGGAGAAACAACCCTGGCCTTTTTTTTTTTTTTTTTTTTTTTTTTGTTCCTTTTTGATTTTTAGCTCTCACACAGCCATTTTTTGACATGTCTAGTGAATGAAATCATAACCTAGCAGAAAATTTGAAAAGGGGATGCGGCACTTTGAATAAGCTAACCATAACCCATTACATATCGGCCATGATAATTCAAGAGTAGTGTTGGATTAATGGGTAGTGTGTGTAAAACTACCCTTCCATTATAACGGTCGATCCATCTCCTGCAGCTGTTATGGTTCATAGTCGTTAACCCTTATCATTCGGAATACACCAGTGTGTGAAATAAGTTTGACTAAAATAGTTTAAGGGTAGTGCCAGAATAGCTTGGCGCCTCTAGTCTATATCCTTATCTGTAAGTACTATAATGTAGCTTGCATATGGCAGTGTACAAATTTAAAGCTTTTAGCCTCAGTATGATATGGGCTAAATGACACCCCCAAAATTTGCGACATGTTGCCGAGGGGTTAAATGGGTTAATTTCCACCTTTGAAGCATGACGTATGACCAAAAGGATCACTGCCACAGGAATACAATGCAAGAAAAAAAAACCAGCAGAGAAAGAAACAGGCTTTGAAATGATGAGCACAAAACTGTTGAGTTGTTTCTCGAGGAACATGTGCATAAATGGGACAGGCAAGAGGCATAGATCCCCAAGTGCTCCTGCAATTGTGGGAGCAGACGTGAGGGTGTATGGGGTGTCTGTTGTAGGTGGAGGGTGTTTTCATGCAGTACACTGAAGGCAAGAATTATGTTGTGCATCTTTAGCCAGATAATGTTCAAGATCTGGTTAATCCATATCATACTGAGGCTAAACGCTTCAAATGCGCACACTGCCACATGCAAGCTACACTATATATAGTACGATGATTACAAAGTAAAGTAGGTAAAAGCACTGTCAGGGGAGAGAAGTGTGCATGTCAGTGCTTTTACCTACTTTACTTTGTAATCTTCCTAAAATATTAGCACTGGCAGTCTCCCCTTTGCTTCTCTTTACATTATAGTACTTACAGATAAGGATATAGACTAATAGCTTTAGTTCAAGGGTGGTGCCAGAATAGCTTGGCTCCTAGAGATGCCAAGCTATTCTGGCACTAACCTTGAACTATTTTAGTCAAACTTATTTCACACATTGGTGCATTCCGAATAATAAGGGTTAAAATATATGGAGCGCACTGTCTTGGCTCAAAATATTGCCTGTATTTTCAGGTTATTGCTTGATTTGGGCATTGCTGCATGTTCTTCTGGCAAAGTTTAATCTGTTTGTGACCACCATTTAAAGGCGTTGAAACCCAGATCTTGCAATAGGCTTAGGACAATTTACGTAATGTCAGAGTTGTTTAAATGCTATAATGATTTTTTATATTGTATTATATTGGGCAACTAGCTCAAATTCTAACCAGCAATTAACGCATCAGCCTCATGGCAGTATTTCCCAAATTTTGGAGGTGTCATCTAACAACTGTGCACCAGTTGCAGGAGATGGATCGACCATGATAATTCAAGGGTAGTGCCAGATTAGCTTGGCGCCTGTCGGCGCCAAGCTAATCTGGCACTACCCTTGAATTATCACGGTTGACCCATCTCCTGCTGTAGGGTGTCAGGGCTGAATGGGTTAAACATATGTTTCAAGTTGAACCTGGCACATTTTTCATTAAAACATGTTGTTATGATGTGTAGTTTTCTAAGACTTCAAGTGTTTGTGTGAAGCATTGTAAGTATTTCTTTTGTTATGTGATTTACACACACGCACGCACACTTGCACACACATACACACTTTTGCCTAGCTATGGTTCATTTAGACACAGAATTCACTTCAGCACGTCATCTTAATATAAATTGACAATGACTCTGCTCAGTGCTATCTGTACCAGTAACACAGAGCTGAAAATACACTGTGCATAAAAAAGCTTTACAAAATTTTGAAGACGATGTAATTTTAATGCCTGAAGATGTTAAAATTCTGACTGCACCATGAAAAAGCTTTAAGCTCTTGTGAATACAACACAACAAACTGCATCTTGCTCTGTTACGCTACCTTTAAATTACAATCCTTTAAACTTAACACCTCAAAAATCGAAAGTTGCACAGTAACATTTTCATATGAGACGCGTTGTTTATCACGCACTGCTTGCGTGTCATCGAGAGCTTTATAAATCTGATTTCACCATTTAAAAGGACATTCATTTATATCCAAATGCTGCGAAAGATTTTATTTTAAAAGAAAATTGTTGTTGTGGTCCGAATAAGACATGAACCCCCTAAAAAAATCATTTGTACCAGTTTCAGAGGCATGTCGTCCATTCGCCAGTGATTTAAATTCCGAGTAATATCGTGAAAAGGAGAATCATCTCTCTTTCAAATGCAACCAACAACATTCATTTTGAGTTAGAATTGTGGATTATTGCAAGAAAGCTTATTTATACCAGATTCCAAACATTTCAACTGATGGAGCACAAAGGGGAATGGGGAGGAGGGGGGATGGAGGAGGTGTCGAGGGTTAGATGTAGTGCATTGCTTAGGATATCAAAACGTTTACTTTTCACGAAGCTTGAAATAACACATTTTCACCGTCTCTTTGTGTGTGTGTGTGCATGTGTGTGTGTGTGTTTGTGTGTGTGCTAGTGTGTGTGTGTGTGTGCTATTTTTTGCTTCATGTTTGAGTATTCGACTCACACTATCAGATAAAAAAAAACACAGTAAAGCAACACACACACACACACACACACACACACACACACACACACACACACACACACACACATACGCACAACACACACACACACTCAAGGAGATGGTAACAAATGTGCGTTATTTCAATTTACTAACAGAGAGAAGTAAAAGTTCTGAGAGCATAAGCGATGCACTACATCTCATCTTTGATATCCCTCTCACCCCATTCCCCCCTCCCCTCCCACCCCTGCAGTTGCACTGAATATCATTTCTGCATCAGTATTGACTCTATGCACTGTTTTACAGAATGTGTGGTTCATACGAGTTATTGCTACTCTTATTTCCCCGTTTTTTCTTTGTCTTTTCTCCTGCTGTTTTGATGGCGGTTATGTTGATAAGTATACTGGTGGTTGTACAATAAAGAAACAACACAAATAAGTAGTCAGTTGACTACTCACACAAACATAGAGCAATAAAGCAGTTTTTGCGCATGTTAGCACACGCACACAAACACACATGCATGCACGCATGCATATACGCAGACACACACACACACACACTTGAGGAGATGGTGAAAATGTATGTTATTGATGAGAAAAGTAAATGTTTCGAGATCATACATCTCACCCTCGATACTACCTTCCCCCCCCCCCCCCCCCCCCCCACCTTCCACCCCTTCTGTGGTACTACTTATGATGTGTCAATCGCATTACTGGAGTAAAAATGCCTCATGAAACACTCTAAACCATTTGACTAATTCCTCAGAAAAAAATGTTTGCACTTTTTTTTTTTATAGAAGAGAACAAGAAAATGGTTTGAATCAAGGGGTGCATTGATGGAGGGGGGTGGGGGGGGGGGGGTTGGCTTTTATTGCGATAAATTCCATGTCTCTTAAAATGCGTGTTTTTGGTTGCATTTGAAATATATACATAGTCTTCCTTCTCACGATATTACTCGGAATTTAAATTACTAGCTGGCAAGTGGGAGATATGCATATGAAGCCAATACAAGTTATTTTTTTTGGGGGGTGCATGTCTTATTCAGACAACAACAGCAACAGTTTTCTTCAAAAATAAAAATCATTCACAGCATTTGGAGATAAATAAATGCCCTTTTAAACGGTGCAATCAGATTTACAAAGTGTCGGATGAAACGTGGGCAGTACTTGATAAACATCTCACATGAAAATGTCACCTTGCAGCTTTCGATTTTGGAGGTGTTGTGTTCAAAGTATTGTAACTTAAAGGTAACACAACGAAAAAAGATGCAGTTTATTGCATTGTATCCACATGTGTGTAAGCTTGTTCGTGTTGCAGACAGAATTTTAAAATCTTCAGGCATTAGAAAAATATCGTCTCCAAAACTTTAAGTTTTTTATGCATAGTGTAGATTGACTTGCTAATAAGCTGTGCAGAATAAACAAGTGTGATTATGTGTGCACGTTTGCTGTGTTTCAAAATGCCATAAACGTTCACTCAGTATGTCAATAAGACATAACAGTCACAAATGGCGATGAAATTTGCCTTCAGATTATGCTTAAATACAAGTGGTACTTTGTCCTTTTTTCCAAGGAAAGTTATCTCTTGCAAAAGTACATTGTCATTATCCCCCCCAAAATTATCTCCGTGAACACAACCTTCCATCCTTTTTTCTTATACACGCATACACATGAAGTAGAAAATTTTGCACCTTAAAAATTAAAAGATTGGTTTAACACATTTTGCCCCACGGGTGCATTTCCCAAATTTTGTAAGTGTTACTTAATGACTATGTACCATTTGCATGAGCTAGATTGACATTGCCCCCACCCAGGTCTGCCCTGGGGGACTTGGGTGGGGTTAGGTACTTTTTAGTTTCCAGGGTCACCCTGGTCAGCCCCACAGGGTGGGTTTTTCTCTCTATTCTGGGGCATGTGTTTCTGTCTACCCTTTGTCCATTCACCTGTATTTGCCTTTTTAAAACTCTCCCTACTGTCTGCACTGCCTGTAGCTCTTGATATTGGATGTGTGTTGCTAAATGGTCTTAGCTTTATTTAGGCCCCATGTGTTAGGTTTATTTAATGTATTTGACCGGCTGGCGACATACATTCAATGTTCTGTTTATTTTTTTTTTCACAAGCAGTGCAGGCACGTCCTGAGAAAGCCTTGTTGCTGTCGGGACGTTAAGCAATGTACAATCAATCAATTAGATTGACCATGATAATTCAAGGCTATTGCCAGATTAGCTGGGCGCCTGAAGGCGCCAAGCTAATCTGGCACTACCCTTGAATTATCGTGCTCAATCCATCTCCTGCTGTAGGGTGTTGGGGTTAAACAGGTTAACTTACATCTTACGCCCTGCACAAGTCTTCTGAATACATGTACATGTATTGTAGATTTCATCTGTCATCACAGGAGCTGATGCAGTCATAAATCTACGAGATCCAGGGCACAGTATTAGTCCTCAGCTGTGAGAGTCGGCTGCTAATTGTTCGTTGAACCCCAGTGACTGTAGTGTGACATTATATTCTGAAGCTGACTCATTATCCCTTTCACAGCTGAGGAAAACTGAGCACGGCCCAACTGCAAGAGACATAGTTCCTCATGAGCCCCTGCAACTGCGGGGGCTCATGAGGATCTATGCCTCTTGCTGAAATCGCTCTGTGTGCGTGTTTCTTAGATGGCTAATACTCTTTGACGTTGAATTAACCCATTGGTTGTCAGCGGCAGTTGTGATTATTCCTGTAGGAATCATAATGATACAAAAAAAACACGCTACAAGAGCCAGAGGGTCAACAAAAATTTCAAAACACGTGTTCACTCACAGTGAAGGGGTTAACGCTTTCACACCTGACATGTTACACAGGGAGTGATGTATTGGCTATCATCGTTCAAGGTTGCCAGTACGCAAAAAGCCATCAGGCCATTGTCGGCTGCTTTTTGTCTGTGTGCGACACTGCAGCCGATATCATCCCGCAAGGTATTTGCTCATGGGATGACCGTGGGTGACAGGTTGAATGGTGTTTGATCTAATTTTACTTGAACAGCCGTGGTCAATCTTTCTCCGGCAACTTGTACAGTGTATGTACATCATTTGTGCCCAAAATCAGGTCTGTGAAAACGTTGCTTGACCAAGTTATGCACCTGTGGCAGCCCCCACCTGGGTCTGCCCTGGGGTACTTGGGTGGGGTTAACTACTTTTTAGTTCCCAGGGTCACCCTGGTCAGCCCCACAGAGTGGGTTTTCCCCTCTATTCTGGGGCATGTCCCCACCCAAGCCTGTCAATCTTACTACAAAGGCTTCTGGCTCTGATCAGCCTTCTAAGGCCGCTAACTCTAGTGGCAGGAACGCTGCCCAGAGCCAGAAGTCTAAGAAAGCTACAGGACCGCTGTGTGCACGGGCCCAGAAGGGAGACACTGATACCCCCCTTCAAAACAGATATGCTGCATTGGAGGAGCAGATGGAGGGAGTGGAAGTTGTCATAGCTGGTGTTGCGGCGGCTCCACTCCCCTCATCTCCGAAGAACCAGAGGAGGCCGGGAGCCAGGCCCCCTCTGTTTCCTCGACTCCTTCGTCCGTTTCTTCTTCCTCTTCCTCTTCTGTCTCACCCAACCTAAAACTGTGTCTGTTCAGTGTGTCTGCAAAGATGGCAAAGATGGCAAAGCCGATGTGATTTCAGATTTCATTCTAGACAATGACCTAGATGTTGTCGTGATCACCGAAACGTGGCTCCGCTCCGCTGGCGATGAACCCATCATCGCCAGCGTCACTCTGAGTGGCTACCGCCTGGCCTCCTTCCCGCGCGCTTCCAGAGGGGGTGGCATTGCCATCATCTACAGGAACTGTCTCTCCGCTCACCTCTACTTCTCTCAGTCTCTACCTTTTGCTCATCCCTCCTTTGAATCTGTCGAGGCCGTAGCAACACTCCCTGGCCAGTCCCTCATCTTCTCATGTATCTATCGCCCCCCTCCAAGCTCTCAAAACAAACTCACAAACTCCATGTTCCTCACCGAGTTTGACCTCCTCCTCGACCACTACAGCACACGCCCCGGAAAACACATCCTTCTTGGCGACTTTAACTTCCATTTCGACAAACCCGACCACCCTGACACAAAACGCCTTTGCACATCACTTTCAAACCACAATCTCACACAACACATCACCAAACCCACCCATCGACTCGGCCACACCCTCGACTGGATCATCACCCGCACCTCCGATCAACTCTTTCTCGACTCTGACACCTCCTCTGTGCTTCCCTCTGACCACCTCGCTATTCTCGTCTCCCTCAACCTACCTCCCCCGAAAAAACCCAAGCTCCTTGTCTCTCGTCGCAAACTAAAATCTGTCAACCGAGAGAGCTTCTTTGACGAAGCTGTCGACCTTCTCCTGGACCCCACCTCCTCTCCTGATTTTGCATCCCATTTCGACTCCTCCCTTCGAAAACTTCTAGACACCCATGCATCTGTCACCACCTGCTCCATACCCAACCGACCCCCCTACCCCTGGCTCACTGGCGACATAGCTGAGGCCAAGTGCGAGTGCCGACAAGCGGAACGCCGCTGGCGCTTATCTGACCTCACCGTTCACAGACAGATCTTCCAAACAACTAGACCCAAAGTCTGCAGAATGATCTCCGACTCCAAACGTAAACACCTTCAAAACAAAATCCTGGAATCCACTTCTTCCAAAACCCTCTACGCTACCATGAACACACTCCTAGGCATTTCTAAAGACTCTCCTCTCCCCAACACACACAGCAAAGAAGAACTCCCGTCCGCTTTTTTCACCTATTTTTCCGACAAAATCCAAACTCTGCGCAACACACTTGACACTCTGCCTTCTCCGCCTTGCCCTCCCGATGCCCCCTTTTCCGGCACCCCCCTCTCGTCCTTCCGGCCCATCTCTCAGGACGAAGTCCTCAAGACCATAAAGTCCATGCCTCTCAAAACCTGCGAACTAGACCCTCTCCCAGCTTCTCTCTACCGGGACGACCCCACCCGGGTCTGCCCTGGGGGACTTGGGTGGGGTTAGGCATTTTTTAGTTCCCAGGGTCACCCTGGTCAGCCCCACAGGGTGGGTTTTTCTCTCTATTCTGGGGCATGTGTTTCTGTCTAACCTTTGTCCATTCACCTGTATTTGCCTTTTTAAAACTCTCCCTACTGTCTGCACTGCCTGTAGCTCTTGATATTGGATGTGTGTTGCTAAATGGTCTTAGCTTTATTTAGGCCCCATGTTGTAGGTTTATTTAATGTATTTGACCGGCTGGCGACATACATTCAATTTTCTGTTTAGTTTTTTTTTTTCACAAGCAGTGCAGGCACGTCCTGAGAAAGCCTTGTTGCTGTCGGGACGTTAAGCAATGTACAATCAATCAATCTACCGGGACGGCCTTCCAAAACTTCTGCCATTCATTACCGACATCATCAACACATCTCTAGAGAACAGCTCCGTCCCTGATATCTTCAAGTCCGCCATCGTTCGTCCTCTCCTCAAAAAACACAACCTCGACCCAAACGAACTAAAAAACTATCGCCCAGTCTCCAATCTCTCTTTCCTGTCCAAGCTTCTTGAGAAGGTCGTTCTCAACCTCCACCTCGCCGACAAAACCTCCTCGGTCCCTTCCAGTTTGCCTATCGCAAACATCACAGCACTGAAACAGCCCTTCTACATATCTTAAATGACCTGCTTCTCTCCACTGACTCGGGCAACATCTCTCCCCACCCAGGTCTGCCCTGGGGGACTTGGGTGGGGTTAGGTACTTTTTAGTTCCCAGGGTCACCCTGGTCAGCCCCACAGGGTGAGTTTTTCTCTCTATTCTGGGGCATGTGTTTCTGTCTACCCGAGGTCCATTCACCTGTATTTGCCTTTTTAAAACTCTCCCTACTGTCTGCACTGCCTGTAGCTCTTGATATTGGATGTGTGTTGCTAAATGGTCTTAGCTTTATTTAGGCCCCATGTGTTAGGTTTATTTAACGTATTTGACCAGCTGGCGACATACATTCAATGTTCTGTTTAGTTGGGGTTTTTTCACAAGCAGTGCAGGCACGTCCTGAGAAAGCCTTGTTGCTGTCGGGACGTTAAGCAATGTACAATCAATCAATCGGGCAACATCTCCCTTCTTACGCTACTCGACCTCTCTGCCGCCTTCGACACCATAGACCACTCTATTTTCCTCCACCGCCTTCACCACTCCTTTGGCATCACTGACTCTGCTCACTCCTGGTTTCTCTCCTACCTCTCCGACAGACAGCAGTCCGTCACCATCGACAGCGTACGCGTCTCCTCCAACCCAGTCAGGCTTTCCTGCGGAGTTCCACAGGGGTCCATCCTGGGCCCGGTCCTTTTCACACTCTACACCTCTCCCCTGTCCAACATCATCCAGTCTCACCACATACACCACCACCTCTACGCTGACGACTCACAACTACTAGACAAAGACAAACTCGACAACTGACTTGCACGGCTGACTGCTACGAAGAGGTGAAAAACTGGATGACAGCAAACAAGCTTAAACTGAATGACGACAAAATGGAAACCATGCTGGTAGGCACTCGCCAGAAACTTTCCCAGCTCCCTCCCTCCCTCCACCTTGAACTCGACAGCACCCCCATCTCCCTCTCTGACTCGGCGTTATCCTCGATTCCTCTCTTTCCATGACCAGCTTCGTCTACGCCACAGCCCAGGCATGCTACTTCCACCTCCGCCGCATCAGTCAGATCAGAAAATACCTCACTACCGAAGTTGCCACCAAACTTGCTGTCTCTCTCATCCTATCTCGCATCGACTACTGCATCTCTCTCCTTTCCGGCCTCCCTCACTCCACCACTTTCACTCTCCAGCGTGTCCAGAACAATGCTGCCCGCCTCGTCCTCAGAAAGAAAAAGTCCGACTACATCACTCCCCTGCTCAAGCTCCTTCACTGGCTTCCCATCCCCCAACGCATCCAATACAAGATTCTGTCTCTCTGCTACAAATCCCTGAACAACTGCGCTCCCACCTATCTCAAACTTACTTCACCCCTACACTCCTCCCCGCTCCCTCCGCTCCGCCTCCGACCCTCTCCGCCTCCACATCTCCCGCACCAAACTCAGCACTTTCGGCCCCCGCTCCCTCTCAGTATACGGTACATCCACCTGGAACACTCTCCCACTCTCTCTCCGTCAGAAACACTCTCTCTCCACCTTCCAGTCCGCCCTCAGAACTCACCTCTTTCAACAGTTTTAGCAGTATACCACCACACTCCCCACCCTAAGCAGACTGTCGTAATGTATTTCACTATTTGTGGTACATGAGTCGTTGTCTAAAGCGTGCGCGAGTTGTGAGTGCACGCTTAGAGTTATAATTATTATAAGATAAGCGCATTATAAATACCATAATTATTATTTTTATTATCAAAGGACAAGGGGGGAAGAAACTCCTCTCCCCCACATAAGACATAACCATGTACTCTCTTCTTCAGTGGAATTGTGGTTTTCACTCTAACTTTGAGGAATTACGTCTTTTAGTCAAGTCTTATAACCCCTCAGTAATATCTCTTCAGGAGACTTAGCTGAAGACTTCTGACCCTGTCTCTTTTAATGGTTTTAACGCTATCCATAAAGGCTCTGATTGAGAGAGGCGCTCAGGTGGGGTGGCTCTTCTCATTAGCAGCCAAATTTTATGTAGCTCTTTTAGCATCGACACCTGTCTTCAAGCTGTCGCAGCTCGGGTTTCCTTAAGGAAGACCATAACCATATGCAGTGTTTACCTGCCACCATCCCTGCGAGTGTAGTAATGATATTTTTAACTTAGTAGATCAGCTGCCCCCTGCCTTTATTCTCATGGGAGACTTTAACGGTCACGCTCACCTGTGGGGTAGTGACCACTATGATGGCAGAGGTCAGATGTTAGAAGATGTTTTTTCTCAACTTAACTTATGTGCTGCCCTACCTACTCTAACCCAGGTTCAGGATCCAGTTCTGTTCTAGACCTCACTGTGTGTGATCCTTCTCTCATGCTGGACTTTGACTGGAAGGTTCACGACGACCTGTGTGGTAGTGACCACTTCTCAGTAGTCCTGTTATCAGTCAGCAGTGAGGAGGACCCACCGATGGGGTGCTGGAATTTCAAGAAAGCTAACTGGCCTCTGTTCACCTCCCTCTGTCACTCTCATATTACAGAGGGGGTGGTCATGTCAGCTGAAGAACCTGTTTCTTGTTTAACTTCTATTTTGCTGGACCTAGCGGGTGAAACCATCCCTAAAACTTCCACATCAGTCCCTCAGAAGCCGAGAGTACCATGGTTTAACGAAGACTGAGAGTGCTGCAAAGTTAAAAAAAACGCGCAAATCTTCTCAGCAACGTGCTTTTTGTAATCCGTCGCAAGTGAATGTTTTAACCTTTCAAAGACAGAGGGTGAAGGCCCGTTACATTTTTAAATGTGAACGCCGTGCTTCCTGGAGACGTTTTGTCTCATCATTAACTTCTAGGACTCCGTCTCAGAAAGTCTGGAAGGCTGTTCGAAGAATTAGGGGCAGGGGTGGCTCGGCTTCTGTCGGCCATCTTAGAGATGGTGCCAGCTTGGTCACAGGTAAAACAGCTGTGGCCAGTTTGCTTGCCTCCACCATTGCCCATAATTCTTCAACAGAGCATTATTCACCCTTCTTCCAGAGAGAGAGAAGGAGAAGCGAGAGTCTCGTATTTGTGATTTTAAATCGGATAACTCAAAAGACTATAATACCCCTTTTACATTATCAGAACTGCAACAAGCCCTGCAGAAATGTAATGACTCTGCTGCTGGCCTAGATACTATCCACTACCAACTCCTAACGCATCTGCCTGTCAGTCCTTGTTCTTCTCAAGGCACCCCACCCGGGTCTGCCCTGGGGGACTTGGGTGGGGTTAGGTACTTTTTAGTTCCCAGGGTCACCCTGGTCAGCCCCACAGGGTGGGTTTTCCTTTCTATTCTGGGGCATGTGTTTCTGTCTACCCGAGGTCCATTCATCTGTATTTGCCTTTTTAAAACTCTTCCTACTGTCTGCACTGCCTGTAGCTCTTGATATTGGATGTGTGTTAGGCCCCATGTTGTAGGTTTATTTAACGTAGTGGACCGGCTGGCGACATACATTCAATATTCTGTTTTTTTTTTTTTTTTCACAAGCAGTGCAGGCACGTCCTGAGAAAGCCTTGTTGCTGTCGGGACGTTAAGCAATGTACAATCAATCAATCAATCTTCTCAAGGCCTTTAACCATATCTGGAGAACTGGCCATTTTCCACCATCTTGGCACCAGGCTGTGGTTGTGCCGATCCCCAAGCCGGGTAGGGATCCTTCCGACCCTGGCAACTACCGGCCAATCGCTTTGACGTCATGTTTATGTAAAACTATGGAACGCCTGGTCAAAGCCCGCTTGGTGTGGCATCTTGAGTCACAGGGTCTCATCACAGACCTCCAGTGTGGTTTCCAGCGCTTCCATAGTGCAACTGACCATCTAGTCCCCTTTGAGTCGTTTATCCGAGATGCTTTTGTCAACAAGCAGCATGTCTATGCAATTTTCTTCGATCTTGAGAAGGCATATGGCACTACCTGGAAGTATGGTATAATGTCTGACTTGTTGCACATGGGTTTTTAAGGGCACCTGCCCGTTTTTATTTACAATTTTTTGTCTAACCGGTCGTTCCATGTCCATGTGGGCTCCACCCTCTCTGGCTCCTTTGAACAGGAGATGGGTGTTCCACAGGGCAGCATTTTATCTCCAGTTTTATTTAGTATTAAAATTAATAACATTGTACAGGCCGTCAAGGAGGACTCTGAATGCTCTTTGTTTGTGGACGACTTTACTTTGTGCGCACGAGGTCGAGGACTTGTGTCCCTTGAGAGGCGCTTGCAACTGTGTGTTGATCACATCCAGGGGTGGGTGTCTCTCAACGGATTCAGGTTCTCACCCTCCAAGACAGTCGACCCCACCTGGGTCTGCCCTGGGGGACTTGGGTGGGGTTAGGTATTTTTTAGTTCCCAGGGTCACCCTGGTCAGCCCCACAGGTTGGTTTTTTTTCTCTATTCTGGGGCATGTGTTTCTGTCTACCCGAGGTCCATTCACCTGTATTTGCCTTTTTAAAACTCTCCCTACTGTCTGCACTGCCTGTAGCTCTTGATATTGGATGTGTGTTGCTAAATGGTCTTAGCTTTATTTAGGCCCCATGTGTTAGGTTTATTTAACGTATTTGACCGGCTGGCGACACACATTCAATGTTCTGTTTATTTTTTTTTTCACAAGCAGTGCAGGCACGTCCTGAGAAAGCCTTGTTGCTGTCGGGACGTTAAGCAATGTACAATCCAAGACAGTCTGTGTGCAATATACTAACCAGACAAAAATTTTTCCAGAACCTGGTCTTTGACAAAAGTCTGACCTTCCGCAACCATGTAAATTACCTTCGAACCTCCTGTCAGAAGGCCTTCGACGTTCTTCGTGTTGTTGGTCGTACTGGGTTGCAGACCACACTGTCTTACTTCGACTGTACCGGGCCCTTGTTCAGTCTAAACTGGATTATGGCTCTGTGGTATATGGCTCGGCTTCCAAGTCTGTTTTACAGCGTCTGAACATAGTTCACCATCAAGGTCTGCGGATATGTCTGGGGGCCTTCAGGACGTCTCCAGTTCCTAGTCTGTATGCCGAGGCAGGGGAGCTTTCTCTCAAGCTCCGCCGCATCCGCCTCATGCTCAGCTACGTTCTGAAACTGAAGGCCCATCCAGACAATCCTGCCTATGATTGTTTTTTTAAACTTCCGTTTGCAGAGATTTACGATACCCATCTGGGAGCTGTCCGTCCACTTTCCTTCCGTGTCCGACCTCATCTGCAGGTGGCCGGAGTGGACCTGGACAGAGTTTCGGAATCTCTGCAGCACATCACTCCACCCTGGCTATTACCAGTTCCTGATATCTTGCTGGACTTGACCGCCCACAAGAAGGACTCTACCCCACCAGCCATATATCAACAGAGCCTCAATGAACTCCTTTCAAGTTTTCCTGGCTATTTTGCCGTATCTATATGGATGGGTCAAAGTCTGAGGATGGGAGAGTTGCTGCGGCCACAGTGTCCTCTCGCCATCCTAGACGCCCATTTAAGCACCGCCTACCAGACCATTCATCTGTATTTAGTGCAGAACTGCATGCGGTTCTGCTGGCACTCCGGCATGCTTATCGGTCTAGGGAAAGGAACTTCCTGATTCTGTCTGACTCTCTTTCTGCCCTGCAGGCCCTTCATGGCACAGGAACAGACCACCCACTGCTGGTGCAGATTAGAGAGCTTACGCAGACTTGATGAAGGAATATTATGACATCATTTTTATTTGGGTCCCAGGGCATGTGGTCGAATTCAACAGGATCGCAGATTCTGCTGCCAACGATGCCCGCACCGACCCTGTTTCTGACGCACAGCCTGTTAATAGTGATTTTAAACCTGTGATTAGTGCGTACCTAGCCCGTGAATGGCAGTCCGAGTGGGACAAAGAGGAAGCTAACAAGCATGAAGCTCTTCTACGGTGTCCGACAGTCTACCTTATCGCTGCGGCAGCCGCTGTGAGGAGACTGTCCTAGCTCGGCTCCACATCGGGCACACGTATGTTACGCACTCTTATTTACTGAAACGGGAGGAGCGTCCATGGTGTTATGCCTGCGATGAGCAGTATTCAGTTAAACACATTTTGCTATCTTGTGCTGATTTAATTGACACAAGATATAAACACTTCAGCAGATTCCTTGAAGGTTTTGTTCCGGGATGTACCCCCCTGGACAAAATCTTCAGTTTTCTGAGAGAGTGCAATATTAATAAGCTTTGAGCATTCATAGACTATGACAATTCCATTATTTTGACCTTTTTGTGAGTCTGTAGACATTTTCTTACAAGACCTGTGCGACATTTTAGCATGAAATATTTTAAAGATATATTTACATCTTGTCTTAAGAGCTTTCTTTTTGTGTGGCTGACCAGATGTTTACCCATCCCGCTGTGAGATGGCCTTAGTTGCCTGCTCGGCATTAAACCCAAATAACTAACTATTCTGGGGCGTGTGTTCTGTCTTCCCTTGGTCCATTCACCTGTATTTTCCTTTTTTAAACTCTCCCTACTGTCTGCGCTGCCAGTAGCTCTTGATATTGGAGGCGTGTTGCTAAATGGTCTTAGGTTTCTTTAGCGTATTAGACCGGCTGGCGACATACATTCAATATTCTGTTTAGTTGTTTTTTTTCATAAGCAGTGCAGGCACGTCCTGAGAAAGTCTTGTTGCTGTCGGGACGTTAAGCAATGTACAACTGACTTGTGGCAGATTGTGTTTAGGATTATGAAATCATTTTTTTAGTTCAGCACCAAAGAATTAACCTCATCTGTCCGAGGGTGCGAAGATCAGCAAGAGGCAAAGACCCACCTGAGCCCCCGCAACTGCGGTAAGTTAGTGCAACTGCGGGGGTTCATGTGGATCTTTGCCTCTTGCAGCTGGGTGCTGCTCGCAGTGTTCTGTCAGCGAAGGGGACAAATGCGTGCCATGCAGACCTGGGGCCAGTTGCGAGAGCGAGCTTAGTGAATAGTCCTGCATCAGCCACTAAGGAAGATGCGCCGCTTTAGCGGCGCACCTTGCTTAGTGGCTGGTGCAGGACTAAGCTCGCTCATGCAACTGGCCCCTGGTTATTCTCATTTCTCAGATCGCCTTCCCAATTTCAAATGTAAAACACGTTGCGGTCGTGCCTACTCCCATCTTGGCCCCGCCACTTGGAACAGCCTTCCCGCCCCTGTCCGTAACTGTCAAACGTTCTCATTCAAATCACTTCTCAAAACCCAACTCAACAAAGCTGCCTTTTACTAGTTCATTTACCCAGCCATGCATAATTCATCACCACTGTCACGTGTGTATGTGTGTGTGTGCGTGTCAGCTGTTAGCCTTTTCATTGTATCAGCGCTTAGAGCTACTTTTAGAATAAGCGCTTAACAAATCTCCTTTATTATTATTATTATTATTATTATTAACGCCCCTGCACAGGCAGTAAACGTAACCATTGGCCACATGCACAAGTGGGGCAAAAGTGCACCGAATATACTATGAATTTTATCTGGGAAAATGGAACATTCAGTGAACACACTCCTCCCCTTATCATGTCACCGCACAAGAGCCACCGCGTGAACTAAATATTTTGGATATGCCAATGATTTTTTTTTATCAAAAGTTTTACCTGGAGAAAACTGGAATCTAAATAATAATAATAATAATTATAATGTTTATTTTTTAGGTGCCTATACTTTCGATAAAAAGCTCTAGGCACTGTACAAATGACATACTAACATACATGCACCTTGCATCCTACAACGCATATATTCCCCAACATGCACACTCACGCAACAAAATATGCAACAAAAAAATAATAACAAAATGGACACACCAACAAGAAATGGTCGCACACAAAAGATATATGTGTACCATAAAACTAATAAAAGATACACTAGATAGCCCTCACGGACAATGAAATGTTGACAAAAAGAAGAATACTAACAATGAATGCATGTTTAAAAAAATAAATGCGTCTTTGAAGACTGCTGGAAACTGTTGGCTGAATCAAAATGTCTGAGGAACTGTGGGAGTTTATTCCAAAGAAATGGTCCTTGGTTTGACAAAGACCTCTCGCCAAAAGACTTAGTTCTCACAGTTGGAAAACATAATCGTTTTGTGTCTGCTGAGGAATGTTAAGAATGAAGATAAGTAGCGGCTAATCTCTGTTTGTTTGTCTATTTTGACAAAGGGTATTTACCCGAAATATTAATAAATTGTGTTGTACCCAGCTTTTCTAAGCGTGTTTCTTTCTCCATTGGGTACTTCTTTGCATTTTACATGCTTGGCAGTCACCTTTTTGGTCTGGATTGAGGAATGTTAGATTCCAGTTTTCGAGGTAGTGTGTTTGGAGCACTTTAACGTCACATTCAAGGCAATTTGAAAAGACTTGTAATTGGATTCTTTGGTTACTGCATACCTTGGCATTTATTTAAAAAAAAAAAAAGAAGTCTTTGTCACCCATTAGAGAAAAATTCTCTGTATTTGACAGACAAATTTTGACAGGGATGGAAAAAAAAATCCAAAAGGCCAATCCGTCACCGTGACGGGCAAATCGCCCCCCCCCCCCCCCCCCCACCCCCCAAAAAAAAAAAAAAAAAAGTGCGTTCAGTTACATATCCCGACAGTATTTCAAGTACCCGACAGACTGTAAAGCGCCTGGACAGGATTTCTTTTTGTCATGCGGTCGGTCCCAATAACAGACAATTTTAGGACAATTTAAAATCCCGGCGGAAAGCCTGATCACACGCCATGTATTTAATGATTCTTGGGAGGCACCTGCGCGCACAATCAGTTCCTGCACGCAGATGGAATTATGTCGGTGCGTACAGTTCAGTCAACTTATTTTTTAACAGATGTGAACTGCTGTTTCAGCCTATTATGGTGTCTCATTATAACTGTCTCCTTGAACTAGTGACAATGTTTTAACCCATTCAGCCCCAAGTCCCTTCAGCCGCCAAGCTCATCTGGCACTACCCTTGAATTATCATGGTCAATCCATCCCTTGCAACTGGCACATAACCGTTAGGCATCACCTCCAAAATTTGAGAAATGGGACTTTGGGGGTAATAGGGTTAATCTAACCACGGAGCAGCTCTCTGGCATGTACATTTGTCTTTAACCCCATCGTTGCAAGCGACTGCAGGGGCTCATGAGGATCTGTGCCTCTTGCTGACACCGATTTCTATCCATGTTTCTTGGGCGGTGTCGGCTTTTGGTCGTTGAATGAACCAAGATTTCGGAAACAAAAAACTACGTAAAACGTACGCACAGTGTCAGGGAAGGGGTTAAACCTTTGACTCCTACTGACGATGCTGTTCAGCAGGATAAAAACACGTATGACTTGGCAGAAAAGATGTGTAACTCTGTGTTGTTTTCACCGTTTGGTATAGAGAGTAGCAGTCAGAGTGTGAACACATTTAACCCCCAGGCCCAAATTTTAGAGGTGTCGCTTAACAACTCTGTACCAGTACCAGTTCCAGGGGTTGGATGGACCATGATAATTCAAGGGTAGTGCCAGGTTAGCTTGGTGCCTGATGGCACCAAGCTAATCTGACACTACCCTTGAATTGTCATGGTCGATCCATCTCCTGCTGTAGTGCTTCACAGCTGAATGGGTTAATCGTGCAGGTCTATATTTTCCAGTTTCAAATAGAGTTAGTTATTGGGGTTTAGTGCCCAGCAGGCGACTAGGGCCATCTCACAGCAGGACTGGGCAATAGAGGTTGACCCTGTAATCACATATTTCTCAAAACAGGAAGTACTTTTAACTCATTCAAATCCGACACGCCACGGCAAGACATGGATCGAGCGGGATAGTTCAAGGGTTGTGCCAGAATAGCTTGGCGCCCATAGGCGCCAAGCTATTCTGGCACAACCCTTGAACTATCCCGCTCGATCTGTTTCCAGAAGTGTAATACTGTCTTCAGGGGGGCAACTTCAAAATTTGCGGATTTTGGTCCTGGAGCAGAATGCGTTAACTCTTTGGGTGTCGGTAGCGGTTTATGTTGCGATGATGCCTGTGGGGATCATTGTGATGAAAACTGCTACCAACAGCCAAAGGGTTAATCCCATTTGCGCGTGCAGCCACTTCTGTGAACAGTACATCGGGGGGGGGGGGGGGGGGAGGGGGTTAATGGAGCTTTCTCATCAGCTGTCAAGCAGTCACCGGGCTGTGTTTGTCACCAAGCTATTCTGGCACCACCCTTGAACTATGATGATTGATCTGTCCTCTACTCTGTAATACAGCCTTCATAGAACAATCGTGCACAAAATCTGAAGAAAAATTAGCCTAGGGATTTAATGGGTTATGCCGCTGTCATCAATGACAGTCATGTATGTGTTTGTGTGGGCTTCATTTTGCTTTAATTAATATGGACTATTTCTGCCAGGGAGGATGCAAGAAGTGTCCATCACTGTCAGTGAGAAAATGCCGGTCAATTCTTTGTTGGTTTGTTTGTTTGTGTGTGTGGCTAGATGCATAGTGAAAGTATGTTTTAACCTTTTCGATGTTGGTAGCAGTTTTAGTCGTGATGATTCTACAGAAATGCTTATACAGGAATTTGATTCTACAGGAATCATCGCGACTAAAACTGCTACCGACATCAAAGGGTTAATGTGTACTTTCACTATACGCGTAGCCACACACGTGTTTCTGTAGGAATCATCGCGACTAAAACTGCTATCCACATCCAAAGGGTTAACTCATTCAAGGCGGCCCACATCAATAGCTGCAAAAGGGTCGTAAACCAACGGCAGTGGTATTCAGCACTTCCACAGCGATTGATGCAGGGTGCTTTAGCTGGGTATTTTAACATGGTATGGTGTGGTGAGGACATCCCAAAAGTGTTTTTATATTATGCAGCCAACTCTGCTTACAACAGAGCTGCATAGATGCTGGTAAGAAACTTCAGATTTAGCAGTGTGGACAAATGTGGTCCCATGACGATTTGTTGTACCAGAAGTTTACTGTATTACTTTTAAACTTGATTGCTAACTTTGCTGCAGTTTTGTTTAACCCTTTTCCTCCTGATACACTGTTGCTTGAAACAGATTTGACTATGATGGTTCAAGGGTGGTGCCAGAATAGCTT
>BTPG01000004.1:173025195-173072737 GCA_036245525.1 Semisulcospira habei
GGCGCCTCAGGCGCCCAGCTATTCTGGCAACACCCTTGAGCTATCATAGTCAAATTTATTTCAAGCAGTAGTGTCTCGGGATGAAAAGGGTTAAGCGACCTCAGGTTGTTGTTGTTCTTGTTGGGTGTGGTGGAGAGAGTTGGTGGATGGGTGCAGGAGTGTTTGGGTGTAAATTAAATTGTTTCATTTATTTATTTATTTATTTATTTATTTTTACCTGTTTTGTGTTTTGCCTGCAGATTCTAACCTTGCAACAGAGAAAGGATGAACTGATGGATGCCAATGCCTATCACTTGGTTGGGACTTCTCTGCTGTCATACGCAGGTATGCTGACAAGCAAAAGTAATGCAACATTTTTAAAAGTGTTTCCGATGATTCCAAAAATGTCACACTTCTTTTGCTCGTCAGTATTATAATGACTCTCACAACTTTATAATTTGTCTTTAGAGACTTGAATATTGATCAGCCATAACTGATCAAGAGTTGTGCCAGATCAGCTCGATGCCTTTCCAGGCGCCAAGTTAATCAGGCACTACCCAAGAACTATCATGAATTTATATTTTGGTGTGGTGGCTTACAGGCCTGTGAATGTGCAAACTATTTTGGCTTGCTTTGTCTGTCGTCCATGTGCTGTTTCGAAATGTTCTTGTAGGATTTCTTTTATGTAAAGTTGTTGTCTATTGCAAAATTCCGTGTGAAGTCCCACTTAGTTAAAGAAGATTCATTATACAACATTTATCACCAGTTTTGTTTGTTGTGCCTTGTCGGTGCACTTCACTGAACTTCTAGAACATTTTGGACATGTGTGGCAAACACACACTCGTAAACTGGTTCATGGAGCATCTTAACCCTTTTGATCCTGATACACTAGTGCTTGATATTACTTTACCTCTGATAATTAACGGTTGGTGCCAGAATAGCTTGGTGCCTGAGGCGCCAAGCCATTCTGGCACCACCTCTGAACAAAAATGGTTGATCTTTCTCTTTATCTGTATCTTTATCTACAATTAACCCATATCATACTGAGGTGAAAAGCTTCAAATTTTGCACTGTCATATGCATGCTACATTATAGTACTTACAGATAATCATATAGATCAATGGCTTTAGTTCAAGGGTGGTGCCAGAATAGCTTGGCACCTTGAGGCCAAGCTATTCTGGCACTACCCTTGAACTATTTTAGTCAAACTTATTTCACACACTGGAGTATTCCGAATGATATGGGTTAAAAAAATTCAGCCTCAGGATGTAATGGGTTACGCTGCAAAGTTGACTCTGACACAAAGTCTCAAGCCCAAACTGACAAACTAGTACACAACTTTGAACTGATATGATCAGTCAGTCCGTTCAACGTTTAATTTGCAGCATATTTGGCCAGAGTTCAGGTGAGGGACCATCATCTCCCTTTGCGAATGTTCTCCCTTGGTCGGCACTACCAACCTCCTTCCTGTGAGTTTACAGTCTTTCTCTGCTTCTTTAAACCCATTTAGCCTACAGGAATCACCTTGACAAAATACGCAACTGAAAGGTAAAGAGTTAACACAATTAAAATGCACAAAGCAATAAACAGATAGCATGTTTTAAGATGATAAACCTGTAGGACTTAAAACCAGGACTTAACCATTGTGCTGGTAGTGGGCGCAGATTGCGTTTATTGAAATCATTGTCAGTGCCAAAGATCACCAGTCGTTAAAGAAACGTAGGTACAGGGCGATTTCTGCAAGAGGCATTGATCGTCATGAGCCCCCGCTGTTACGGGTGCTCATGAGGATCTATGTCTCTTGCAGCTGGGTATTGTCACTTTCTCTTGGCAGGCGTGAGGTTGAATATGAGTTAAAGCCAACTATTTTCATATGGAGAACTGCATGTGTTGACTGTCGTACAGAATCTGCGTGCACCTGATGACCCCATTATGGTCTATTAATAGAAATGTGCAGGGCCTTTACAGATAGTTCACCGCCACTTGTATGCTTAACACTTCAGCTCCCAGAACTAAATGTCTTCCATTCTGTAGAATGGGAATCATTCAGTTCTGGGAGTTTAACACATTCTACCCCAGGACCAAAACCCCCAAACTTGCCCTCTGAAGGACTGTATTACAATTCTAGAGACAGATCGAGCATGATAGTTCAAGGGTGGTGCCAGAATAGCTTGGCGCCTATGGGCGCCAAGCTATTTGGCACCACCCTTGAACTATCATGCTCGATCCATGTCTAGCTGTGGTGTGTCAGGGCTGAATGAGTTAAAAGTAACCCAAGTACCCTGACAGCCTACAGCAGGAGATGGATCAACCATGATAATTCAAGGGCAGTGTCAGATTAGCTTGGCACCTCATGGTGCCAAGTGAATCAAGCACTACCCTTAAATTATGATGGTTGGTCCATCTCCTGCAACTGGTACATGGTCGTTAGGTAAGGCCTTCAAAATTTTAGATGTGCGGACATGGGCTTAAATGAATTGACCCCTTTTGTACGTACAGCTGCCAGGACTGTAAACAGTGCTGATATTTGCATGCACAAGTGGGTTAAATATTGAGGCATATGCATGCCTGCTGGATGGGGGACTGTTTATTTGAGCGTCTGTGCACCAAAACCAAACATCATGCCTCCTCTTTTCTTAACTCTTTTCTCCTAGAACCAAATTACGTCCATTCTAAAGGATGAAGTAATTTTGTACTGGGAGTTATGAGAGTTAATTCAAATATTTTTCAGTTTACCGGTAACCCGACCCTAGATTCTGCAATTGTCCGATTATTAACCGAAATATTTTTTTCTCTTTAGGAAAATGGATCAAGGATTGATGCACCTTTTTGAAGGAAAAAAAACACAAAAAAAACGGAGGTGTTAACATTGCTGAATAATATATAAGAGGCAAGATGTTGAAGCAGGAAGCATGTGTGGCGAATGCACACTTTTTGCACTCAGGGACACCTAATATAGAAGAACCTGTTTGGGGCAGCCACCTTTCTTACAAGGAAACTTTGATCTTAACCCTTTGCGTGTCGGTAGCGGTTTATGTCGCGATGATTCCGACAGGAAGTGTTATTATCCAACAGGAATCATTGCAACAAAAACCACTACCAACATGCAAAGGGTTAAAAGTCAGGTGATCTGTGAAGAGAAGCCTTAAAGGGCAATAAGTGTCAACTGTCATTAACCCCTTCTCTTGCCACTGTGCATACATTTTTGTTTCTGAAATCTTTGTTCATTTGACGTCCATCCAAGAAACCTGGGTACAAATTGGTCTCGGCAAGCAAGAGACATAGATCTTCATGAGCCCCCGCAGTTGCGGGGGCTCATGAGGATCTATGTCTCTTGCAGTTGGATCCTGTTGACTTTTTCTCGGCGGTGAAGGGGTTAGAGACCATCATTTGCATGGCTACAACGTGGCCTTCAAAGACAGCTGGTTTCCCAGGGGAGGGAAGGCTTGAAGGGCAAAAGTGCTGCATGTCATGAAAGACCATCCTTCAGGTGGCTACAGCCACAGTCACAGCGACAGCCACATTCACAGCCACAGTCACAGCTACAGCCACCTGACTGATGGTCTCTTGTGATAGGTAATCTGTTATAAGAGTGGTCGCTTTCCTAGGTTGCCAAGCTAATCAGGTTTTGTCCGTGAACTATTGTGACTGAGCCATATCCTGACTAATATCTGTATGGTTTGCACATGCTAGTTATGAAACAGTTCAGCTCAAACAGAATACGGAGGAAAGGGATAGTTTTCAAAGTTAATGAGATATAAGTCATGGTTCGGATCGTACCCGGAAGGATCTATGTATCGGGTCGTGTTCGGGTTTTTATTGGCAGTCAAGGGGTTAGCCCTTTACTGCAGGAGTAGATTGCTACAGCAGGAGACTGATTGACCATGATAATTCAAGGGTAGTGCCAGATGAGCTTGGCGCCTGAAGGCGCCAAGATCATCTGGCACTACCCTTGAATTATCATGGTCAATCCACCTCCTGCAAGTGGTACATAGTTGTTGAGTAACACTTCCAATATTCAGGAAATGCGCCCATGGTGCTAAAAGGGTTAAACGCTCCCAACTTTGGGTGAACTCAGGTAACCTTTTCGCTCTCAGTAGCAGTTTTTGTCGAGAAGATTCCTACAAGGGTCACCTCGACTCAAGAAGAAAACCACTTCTGACGGGCAGAAGGGTAAGTTCACCGAAAGTTTAGGGCATTTAATGTTCCCTACTTTTGGTTCAGTCACCTCGACAAAAACGGCTATCACCTGCAAAGTTGGCATCAGGGCACCCGTTTGTTTGTTTTTTTAGCTTGTTAGATATACACCGACTGACCAAGATGTCATTTCGTTCAGCTCATTTGTGTGCTGGCCTGACTTGGCAATGTATGGCTTGAAGCCGTACAAAGGTCCAAATCACAGAGCAGTACACATTTATGTTTTAATGGACGTTTTGCATTTCCTATGAGGGCTTTAAATGCACGCTCTCAGTTGATGGTCTGATTACTTATACATAAATAGTTTATTTAATTTTGCCTGTGGTTAGAATGTGCTGACAGAATTGACTGACTTTTTCGTCCTAAAGAAAATAGACTAATCAAGAAATGACAAGAGGAGCAAATTAAAAGAAGGCGCCAAGCTAATCTGGCACTACTTGAATTATCATGTATGATCCATCTCCTGCGACTGGTGCAATGGGAAGCAATCATTCTGCAAGCAGGTTCTATCAGAGGACAGTCGGTCAGACAGCTATCACACTTTAATAATCAGGTTGATGTAAATGTTTACGAAAGCAAATGACTGCTGCTAAACCTTGTCCAGACAATGTCAACAGACCAACGTTAGTCATGCATAAGCCAGTAGCAGCTGAGGTCCGCCCCATGGCCTTTGCTCATTGGGACAATAGTTTAAGAACAAGGGAAAAAATCCAGATGTCATAAATTTGTATTATTTTTTTATGGTATCGAATCATTGATTCCTTTCCATTGAAAATGAAACCTCACAAAAACAAACACATATATGTATTGTTTGTTCGTCATCATCTGATTATTGTTTTTGCTGTTGTTATTTAATAGACATTGAGAAATAGGTCAAAAGTATATGCACAGATTTCACACAATAATTGAATTAAAAGGGTGAACAAATAAATGTGTGGATGTATCCACCCTTTGTTTTCAATGATTGTCTCAGGTTTGTGCATATATGTGACTGCTTGTCATCGTCTATTTTTCGTACTTTTGTTTGAACTCTTCGGCTGTCAAAGCGCTTTTTGTCACAATGATTCCTGCAGGAATCATCGTGGCAAACAGTGCTGTCAATATCCAAAAGGTTAAAATGAGTGATGCCGTTATTTTGTGCAGGTAATAGGTACCCTGGTCTTTATGGAGCTGTGCAGTCAAACAGGGTAAGACTAGAGCAGTCTTCTTCTAGATAATGAACCCATTAACTGCTGCTGACAATACCATTTAGCAGATGGAACCTGGGTTATTAACCCCTATCATTCGGAATACACCAGTGTGTGAAATAAGTTTGACTAAAATAGTTCAAGGGTGGTGCCAGAATAGCTTCGCGCCTAGAGGCGCCAAGCTATTCTGGCACCACCCTTGAACTAAAGACATTGGTCTATATCCTTATCTGTAAGTACTATAATGTAGCTTGCATATGGCAGTGTATAAATTTGAAGCTTTTAGCCTCAGTATGATGTGGGTTAACCTCATGTAGGCTACTGAAGATACCATTCAGCAGAAAAGATGCGTATCCGTGCATTGATTTTTTTCCCACCAAACAGCATTGTCAGTAGCAGTTAAACCCTCCTGACTTGCTGTTGATGCTGTTTGGTGGAAAAGTTGCTGTGACAATGTATTTTTTTCTTCGAGTGGCATCGTCAGACTGTGCCAAGTGAATAAAGAACTGAAGCCATTTAACCCACGGCCACATTTGCAAGATTTTGTGGGCGTCATCTAAAGACTATGTACCAGTTGCAGGAGATTAATTGACCAAAATAATTCAAGGGTAGTGCCAGATTAGCTTGGCACCATCTAAAGCAAATGAATCCATGGTTAAATAATAGTCTACAGCAATAAAGCATTGATGAGATTCCACTTTGGTGTATAAAAACCTCATGATAATCGGCCCTTTTAAAATGAAATGGACGTGTATGCTGTTAACTACACTTGAGAAAAATCAGCTCGTCTTAAACATTTCCTCCACAATGATGAGCCCATCGAACATGTTTCTGAACATAGACTATTGGGAATCATTTCGTTTTATAAATTGTTTGGTTAATCAATAAATTTATTGATATCTATTAACGTTTTATTTATTGTTAGTGTAGTAAAACTGTTGCCGCTAGGGTTTCATGTGAAAGAAAAACAGATGATAGTAGTAGAAAACCCTTTAAAATAGAAACAAGGAACAACGTTTCGGATCAAAGATCTTTCTTCAGGTGACATGGAAACAAATGTAGAACAGAAAAGAACACGATAGAAAGAAAAGACGTCATCCTGTATAGAGAGAATTTAGAATGACGTAAAACACACACACACACCCACACACACACACACACACAATGACGCAAATACACATGCACAAAACACGTAGCACAAAACTTGCCTTACAAAATGCTACCTTTGAGTGTGTGTGTGTGTGTGTGTGCGCGTGTGCGTGCGCGTGCGCGCGTGCGCGTGTACATGAGTGGCAGCAGGCACGAGTGAATGCGAATGTATGCAGTGACGTGTATGTATGTTGATGTAAGTTTTGTGCTACATGTTTTGTGCTTGTGTATTTGCGTCATTGTGTGTATGTGTGTGTGTGTGTGTGTGTGTGTGTGTGTGTGTGTTTTACGTCATTTTAAATTCTCTCTATACAGGATGACGTCTTTTCTTTCTATCGTCCCCCACCCGGGTCTGCCCTGGAGGACTTGGGTGGGGTTAGGTACTTTTTAGTTCCCAGGGTCACCCTGGTCAGCCCCACAGGGTGGGTTTTCCTCTCTATTCTGGGGCATGTGTTTCTGTCTACCCTTAGTCCATTCACCTGTATTTGCCTTTTTAAAACTCTCCCTACTGTCTGCACTGCCTGTAGCTCTTGATATTGGATGTGTGTTGCCAAATGGTTTTGGCTTTGTTTATGCCCCATGTTGTAGGTTTATTTAACATATTGGACCGGCTGGCGACATACATTCAATATTCAGTTTTGTTTTTTTCACAAGCAGTGCAGGCACGTCCTGAGAAAGCCTTGTTGCTGTCGGGACGTTAAGCAATGTACAATCAATCAATCAATCAATCTTTCTATCATGTTCTTTTCTGTTCTATGTTTGTTTCCATATCACCTGAAGAAGGATCTTTGATCTGAAACGTTGTTCCTTGTTTCTATTTTAAAGGGTTTTCTACCACTATCTTCTGTTTTTTTTTTAAAAGTGTTAGTGTATTTATTTGTTGCTTATTGTGTCACTCTGTTCAAAACTGTCTGTTTAGGTGACCATGTTTAGTGCTTGCCGTGATGCCAGTGAAGCTTCAGACATGAACAGCCAGTTTACGCAGCTATCATGGGACACTGTCAGCAGCCTTGGTCTCCAAGCCAGGTTTTTACCAAACAACATAAAAAAAAGTCTTCCTTTACAAACCTACTTCACCTTTCTTGCAGATCTGAAGGCAACATAATCACAATTCTGAATTAGAATGTACAGTTTTCCGAGAAATGGGCTTAGAAGTGCAGTTTTGATGTGGACACATCTGCAGTTTTCTGAGTAAGGTGCTTAGAATTGCATCTCTGATGCCCTCTAATCTGCAGTTTTCTGAGGGATATGCTTCGAATTGCAGTTCTGGTGCCCTGGGATCTGTAGTTTTCTGAGGAAGGGACTGACAATTATGATGCCCTCGGATAAGCAATTTTCCGAAGAAGGTGTATTTTGTTTCTGAAGAAAGAAAGGTTTTTTTGAGGAAAACAAAACGCACAAAAAACCCAAACAATCGAAAGATCCATTTTGAATCATTTTTTTTAGTGTATTCATTATAGTGGCTCATTTTGTTTGCCAAACTGTGCTGTTCCACATGGTTGCAGTTTCGTCAGTCAGTGTGAGAAATTACTAAACATGTAGCATGTTTTGCATGGTGGTCTCTGGACTTCAGCCTTACGTTATTTTTTTCTTGAGGCTTTAAAAAAAATCTTTCTCTATGAATCTAAATACAATTCACAGAATGTTTCTTTCTAGCTCGAAAGTGAATTTAACTCATTGTACCCTAAGGCCAAAATCCCCAAATTTTGCCGTTGTCCTCTGAAGACTGCTGTTATGTGTTGAGTCCTGGTCGTAGTATGATATCACACCAGACCGCACGCACGTAAGGTTCTTTTTAAAGAAACTTCATTCAGCTGCAACCCGTCACATGTGGCTTAAGGATGTAGGCTACACTGGAGTAACAGTTCCAACAATATTTTATTTCAGCGATGCGATCTCCACACAATGCATTCCCAAATGCACCAACACTGACACAATGTCTCTTCTGCAAATGTCAACACTCCCGACACAATTTTTCTCATACAAGGTACACCACCGTTACGCTGCGTCTCTCACAATGTACATCTTATACGGGCCACGTACCTAAACTGTGTGTCCCTACAACTGACAATGCATGACAATGTACACACGTGCTTCCTAGCACCAACTTATAGTAAAACGACTTTCCAGAATAATCTAATGAAATCACACAACGCAACCAATCATACTTCGACCACGACTCGACACGTAACAACTGCATTGCAGTGCAGGACCCAGATCGACCATGATAGTTCAAGGGTGATGCTAGAATAGCTTGGCACCCATAGGCACCAAGCTATTCTGGCATCATCCTTGAACTATCATGGTTGATTCATATCTTGCTGTGGTGTGTCAGGGGTAGAATGAGTTCAGAAAAAGAGATCACGCCACATGACTTTCCTGTTTATGTCCAGTATGTGAGTGAACGGCGTTCAAAAAGGGCTTGTTGGGTTCCGTTCATGGCTGCGCTTTGAGCTGATTTTCAGTTGGGAGAATGCGTTGTATTTATATATCTATTTATTTATTTATTTAAGACGTGTCTGCTTTACCACAACTTGGGCAAGTCTTTTTTCACCATGATTATGTTTTCCATTGTGGTAAAAGACACAAAAATCTATGTGTCTATATATTATAAATGACTGATTCTGCTTTTCCAAAAAGCAAATAATCGGAATTTCATTTTCAGCTTTTTGTTCAGGCAAAATAGCTTGTTCCATCTGCAAGAGGCATACATTCTCATAAGCCCCTGCATTCACAAGGTCTCATGAGAATTTATGTATCTTGCTGCCTGTTACGATTGTGGTTGTGTTGTTCTGTAAGAGCATGCATGTATTGATCGTAGGAAACGATCTGATATTTATTTGAGCTATCTGGTTACGCATCACATACCTTTTCAGTAAGATTCTCTATCATTCGCGCAGAGAGTGGATTTGGCTTTGTTATGATACACTAAGATTAGTCCGGAAGCTTCTAGCAAAGTCGCACGGAGAATAGCGGTAGATTTTTGTGATTCCTTAGATTCACTGAGAATAAACCAGAACGTTCAAGCAAAATCACGCTGTCTAGTGACCTCACATGTGTGACTTAAAAGTGTCGGCAACATTTTGCAACATAGTATCAAAGCCGCTCTAATATTCATAGTCATAGTTGTTTTCTGTACGCGTGAAGTTAGCAGCCGATCAGTATGTATTATGAAAGATCGTGAACTGTCTGCCATACTCTTATGTGACGTCATTACACATTGGGATTTGGGGCTGAATTTAGCAGTCAAATTTTTGTAGACTATTGTAGTTTATTCTAGAAAGTTCTTTTTTATTAATATTTATGAGTTTCAGTTACGTATTTTATTCTGATTGGTTGTGTTGTGTGAATTCTTTGGATTGTTCTGGAAAGTTGTTATACTATAAAAGTTTGTGCTGGGAAGCACGTTCGTACATTGTCATACATTGTCAGTTGTAGGGACACAGTTTATCGTATGTACGTGGCCCGTATCGGGTGTACATGGTGAGAGACGCAGCGTAACGGTGGTGTACGTTGTATGAGAAACGCGTTGTGTCGCCAGTGTTGACATTTTGCAGAGGAGACATTGTATCAGTGTTGGTGCATATGGGAATGCATTGTGTGGAGATCGCATCGCTGAAATAAAATATTGTTGGAACTGTTACTCTAGTGTAGTCTACATCCTTAAGCCACGTGTGACGGGTTGCAACTGAGTGAAGTTTCTTTAAAAGAACCTTAGGTGCGTGCGTCTGGTGTGATATCGTACTACGACTCAACACGTAACACTGCCCATGGATCATGGGCATAGTTATAGTCTATGGACCGTTTTCAGTCATTTTCGATTTTTTATACTGTTACCCATAAATTATGTATGGCAGAAACTTTTGATAACCATTGTATTTTATTGCAGACTGGTCTCAGTATCACCCCCAGGTTTGCGACTGTCGGAGAGTCAGCGTTCGGAGGTTCAACTCTGGGCACCTAGCCTCCAGCGGTATATTACAGTGAGATTTAGATTCTCCTCCGCATGTTTCTGTTAGCTCCATTTACCTATTTCCCCAGTTTAGAGGGAGACAGATTGGCCATGATAGTTCAATGGTGGGGCCAGATTAGCTTGGCACCTGGAAGGCGCCAAGCTATTCTGGCACTACCCTTGAAATGTAATGACCGACAGATGATCTTTATGTGCAAGACTAGTCTGGAACTACACTTTTTTTTAATTGTCGGTCCATCTCCTATTGTAATTTATTTATCTTCTCATTTTGGCTCACGTGTGAAGCAAAAGTGAGTATGTTCCTGGCCATTGGTCGTCCGTCGTCCGTCCACCTGCCGTCGTCCTTGGTAAACTTTAATGTTGGTATTTCTCGGACACTATTTAAGCTACAGTCTTCAAACTTGGCCCAAGGATACTTTGTGGCAAGACCTTTCTAAACATAACAATTTCAGTGACCTCTCACAAAGGTCAAGGTCACAGGGGCTCAGGAAATACATCCGAAATAGCTATTTTTGGACATACTTTATTTTTTTCTCAAATACTATTCACAGCTTCAAACTCAAACTTGGTGTAAAGATACCTGATGGTAAGACTTTTATACATACACTAATTTGGTTGATCCCTCGGAAAGGTCAAGGATCACAAGAGCTCAAGAAATATGTCCAAAATCGCCATATTTTGACAAAAGAATTTTTTTCTCAAATACTATTCACAACTTCAAACCCAAACTTACTACAGAGATACCTGATGGTAAGACCTATCTATGCATACTAATTTGGATGACCCCTCGAGAAGGTCAAGGGTCGCAAGAGCTCAGGAAATGAGTACAAAAATAGCCATATTTTGACAAGAATTTTTTTTTCTCAATTACTACTCACAACTTCAAACCCAAACTTGCTACAGAGATACCTGATGGTAAGACCTAGCTATGCATACTAATTTGGATGACCCCTCGAAAAGTGCCAGATTAGCTTGGCGCCAGCTCTTTGGTTTTGAATTGAAGATTTATCCTACTGAGGCTAAAAGCTTCAAATTTGTACACTGCCATATGCACGCTACATTATAGTACTTACAGATTAGGATATAGACCAATGACTTTAGTTCAAGGGTGGTGCCAGAATAGCTTGGCGCCTAGAGGCGCCAAGCTATTCTGGCACCACCCTTGAACTATTTTAGTCCAACTTATTTCACACACTGGTGTATTCCGAATGATAGGGGTTAACGAAGATTGCAGAAACAGTCTGTGTCGACTGGTAAGCAAAGGACCTTTGGGCCGACGTTGGCCGCAGTGGGCCTCCACACGGGCTCACAGCGGCCAACGTGAGAGGCCCGCTGTGGCCGAAGTCGGCCCAAAGGTCCTTTGCGCACTGGGATTAATGCTGAAGTAACATGGGCAACTTGGCAATGGATGGACCATGACACTTCAGTGAAGACACAGTACCCGATCATCTTAGTACTCTAGTTGTGAGCGGCCACCGTGAGATGGCCTTAGTCGCCTGCTCGGCGTTAAACCCCAGTAACTAACCAACTAAACTAGCGGTGAGCAAAAAGTCTTAGCGTTTTATAAAATGTATGCTGGTCTGTGATTATGGACCTTAGTGCCCAAGGCTGTTAGGTTCATCATGCAGCCACAGTGAACTCATTCAGCCCTGACACACCACAGCAAGACATGGATCGGGCATGATAGTTCAAGGGGGGTGCTAGAATAGCTTGGCGCTCATAGGCGCCAAGCTATTCTGGCACCACCCTTGAACTATCATGCTCGATCTGTCTCTAGAACTGTAATACAGTCCTTCAGAGGACAACTTCAAAACCTGGGGATTTCGGTCCTCGGGCTGAATGTGTTCAACATCTCTCTCCTTTTGTCCGATTTCAGGTAGGTGAGGTTAGCTGCCACAGTGACTTCGTCAGTCGACGTTTAATGTGTCGCCAGCACCCCAGTGGTCACTTCCTTCACATGGTAAGTCCCACAGGCTATGGTTGAAAACGTTCCTTTAACCCCGTGACTGCCACGGGCGATACCGCTGACAATACCGCTCGCTGAAAAAGACATGCAACTACACGTCCCGTTTGCGGAATGCTATGGTCAGTACAGGCTTTCTGTTTACGGAAAATTCTCCGTATTTGACGGACAAATATTGACAGGGACGAAAAAATGTGGAAGGCTGTACGTCAACGGACGGCTGTCCTCATTTTCCGTCCTGGTCAAATTGTGTCGAGAGGGACAAATCTTGAGGAAAAAAAGAACTTATCCCCACTGTGTTTCACGTGCACAATGGACTCTAGAGGGCCTGGGACAGACATTTCTCCTGATGATGGACAATATTAAATCCTAGCAGAAAGCCTGGTCAGTAGCAGCCAAAGGCTTAACTCGTTTGCGGCCAGCCGCATCCGGATGCCGCCTGCCGTGAATGAGTTAATCCCCTTGTGCATGCAGTACCGATGGCTACATGCTAAAGAGGGCAGACAACTTCTAGAAATCAGAAGTACGTGTTGGTCAAAATTGCACATTTCAATGAAACCTGCGGATTAAATGCCCAGACAAACATGCAGTATCGCCTGTGTGTCTGGGCTTTTAACCCACTGTTTTCATTGAAACGTGGGCAGTTTTGGCCTACTTGTGATTTAACCCATATCATACTGAGGCTGAAAGCTTCAAATGTGTACACTGCCATATGCAAGCTACATTACAGTACTTACAGATAAAGATATAGACCAATGGCTTTAGTTCAAGGGTGGTGCCAAAATAGCTTGGCGGATAGAGATGCCAAGCTAGTCTGGCACTACCCTTGAACTATTTTAGTCCAACTTATTTCACACACTGGTGTATTCCGAATGATAATAATAATAATAAAGGTAATTTGTATAGCGCCTAATCACCAGGTGCTCTAGGCGCTTTACAATCACAGTAATGAAACACAAAGCAAAATACAAAAACAAACACATATAGCAACAACAAAACAACAAACATACATTAATCCAGACCAAAAAGGTGACTGCCAAGCGTGTAATATGCAAAGAAGTACCCAACGGAGAAGAAACACGCTTAGAAAAGACGGGTACAACACAATTTATTAATATTTCGGGTAAATACCTTTGTCAAAATAGACAAACAAACAGAGAGATTAGCCGCTACTTATCTTCATTGGCAGAAGGAATGTGGCAAATGTTGCCACATTCCTTCTGCCAATGAAGATAAGTAGTGGCTAATCTCTCTGTTTGTTTGTTTGTCTATTTTGACAAAGGGTATTTACCCGAAATATTAATAAATTGTGTTGTACCCGTCTTTTCTAAGCGTGTTTCTTCTCCGTTGGGTACTTCTTAACAAACATACATTGATTTACAAGGAGCGCAAAACTCATACATACACACACGCACACATGATGATCCGGCAGACAAAATGATCTTTAAGTATATGCAACAGAAAAAAGGTGTGGGTAACCCACTGTTTTCACTGAAACACAGGCAGTTTTGGCCTATTTTTGATTTAAAAAAAAAAACAAAACTACCAGTTTGTCATGTGTGTTGTTCAAACCTGAGTGGTCCGTTTCTTCACATGGTAAGCCCCCACAGACTATGGTACAGAAACAGTTACAGCAAATGTGTGATAAGTACGTGTTGACTGAGCCATCTGTTGACCATCCTTTGTCCGTATCATGTGTCTATATAATATCAATGTCTGTTCCACTAAGCGAGTGATCCACTTTTGCCTTTGGCCATAGTAGGGCAGAGTGGTAGAAACAAATCATGTAAAATCTGCCTATTTACAACCACAGGTGTCTGGCGTTGCCATGGATATCACACGGGTGTTGGCATCCATGCTGGAGCACTCCTTTTCACAGGTTAGTTATAACCATGAACCAGACCTAGTTTGCATGGCCCTTTACTCTCATCTGCTCACCTCTGGTACACTACAACAAGGTATTAATGGACCGTGATAGTTCAAGGCGGAAAGCTGTGCAGGCACCACCCTTGAACTATCATGGCCAATGTATCTCATGAACTGCAGTCGTCTTCTGAGGACAACTCGAAGCTTGGGAATCTCGACCTTGGGGTTTAAAGCTTTTAGACTTGGAACATAACATGCTCCTTTGGCTGTCGGTAGCGGTTTGGTCACGTTGATCCTTGCAGGAATCGTCGTGAAAAAAAACTGATACCAAAGAGCCAAACATTTCACATAGTGTTCAATGTTTCTATTTTGCTTTTAAGTGTATATGCCTAGCTCTGTACATGATAAACAGCATTGTTCTTTAGGATGGGAGTATGGATGTTATTGAAAGATACGAACAGGCCCTTATGAAAAGATATGAATAGGTCCTCAAGAAAGCCCCCCCCCCCCCCCCCCCCCCCCCCCCCCCCCCCCCCGGGTCTGCCCTGGGGGTCTTGGGTGGGGTTAACTACTTTTTAGTTCCCAGGGTCACCACAGGGTGGGTTTTCCCCTCTATTCTGGGGCAGGTGTTTCTGTCTACTCTTGGTCCATTCACCTGTATTTTCCCGATTTAAACTCTCTCCACTGTCTGCGCTTTCTGTAGCTCTTGATATTGATGTGTCTTGGGTTTATGGTCTAAATGGTCTTAGGTTTATTTAACGTATTAGACCAGCTGGCGACATACATTCAATATTCTGTTTAGTTTTTTTTTTTCACAAGCAGTGCAGGCACGTCCTGAGAAAGTCTTGTTGCTGTCGGGACGTTAAGCAATGTACAACCTCAAGAAAGAGGCATAGATTCTCATGAAAAGATATTGACAAGTCCTCATGCAAGAGGCAAAGATCCTCAAAATTATAGGTCTTCATGAACGAGACATGGATCCTCCTGAAATGATATGAATAGTTCACCCAAAACGAGAGTAAGAAGGAAAAATGTTGGGAAGGCGTTGAAAATTCAGATTTTAGTCGACAGTATTAATTGCTACCTTTTCTTTTCCTGTTTTTTTTTTTTTCAGGGCACTTTCCAGTTGCCTCAAATTCCAATTGTCAAGTGAAGACGCCTTTGTTTCCTCTGCTTCTATGAAACGAGGTAGATGAATCAGCCATAATAGTTCAAGACTAGCGCCATATTAGCTTGGTGCTTGAAAGCGAATTTGGCACTACCCTTGAACAATCAAGACCGATCCTTCTCTCACAGCTGGCATGCAGTCATTACAGAGGCCTCCCTAAGTTGCGAAAGGTATTAACCCATTCAGCCCTGACGGACTACAGCAGGAGATAGATCAACACCAAGCTAATCTGGCACTACCCTTGAATCATCAAGGTCGATCCATCTCCTGCAACTGCTGCATAGTCATTAGATGACGCCTCCAAAATTTGGGAAATATGTCCGTCAGGTTGAATGAGTTAATGAGTTGAAGATGTGTGATGTGGCTGTTGGCATGTTTTTGCCCTGTGTAGCAGTAGCGATATGTCCCGTGGAAAAGGAGGACACAGATTACTAGGTGATCATAAAAGGATTTTCACTCCAATTGACACCCACTTTCAGAGTTGAATTGTGAATGACATGCCACTTTAAGTGTTGAGTTGTTGATGACGTGCCCCTTTAATCCCATCAACTGCCAAGAAAATGTGAACACGATCCAGCTGCAAGAGACATAGATCCTCATGAGCCCCCGCAGTCGCGGGGGCTCATGAGGATCTATGTCTCTTGCTGAGAACAATTTGTATCCACGTTCCCTGGCCGGTCGTGGATGTCGGGCGTTGAATGAACGATTATTTCAGAAATACAATATACGTACAGTGGCAGGAAAGGGGTTAAGCATTGAGCTGTTATTGAAACGCCCCTTGGTGTTTGATCTTAAGTGAGTTGCAAGTTCCAGTGTGAAGGTTCGATGCGCTGCAGGGAGTTGTAAGTGCATCGCATTTGCCCCATCAGTTTGTTTGATTACGCTTGGTTGTTTCTGCAGTAGTGCCAAAGCTCGCAGAATCTGCAGCTGCAGGGATTTAAGCGCGAATGGTTTGTTAGTTTAGTCTTGCCTGCAGTCCTGTTCATGAGATTAAATTGATCTGACTGATTGAGCATTGAGAGAGATTAAAAATGATTGAATACGATGAATGGCGTGTTATTTTTTTCTTTTCCCTCAGCCATTCCTTAACCCTTTTAGCCCCAGGGTCCCATTTCTCAAATTTTAGAGGTGTTGCCTATTGACTATGTACCAGTTGCAGGAGATGGATTGACTATGATAATTCAAGGGTAGTGTCACTAATCTGGCACTACCCTTGAATTATCATGGTCAATCAGTCTCCTGCTTAAGGACTCGGGGGCCAAATGGGTTAAGACAATGTGCTTCATGCGGTGCTGTGTCCCGAGATAAAAGAAGAAACGTTGCAGGAGATGGATTGACCATGATAATTCAAGGGTAGTGCCAGATTAGGGACTTTAAACTGTATTAAGTCAGTCAGTCAGACAGACAAATGCAAATCTGAAAAAAAAAAAAAGCGAAAAACATGTAGAGAGAACAGTTGCAACACAATAGTATATTAATTTTGTAAAGACCACCCCCAATCCCCCAAAACAAACAAACAAACAAACAAAAAAACCAACAAAAAAACACGCACGATTAAAAAACAATTTTAACATAACTGAATTGTTCTTTTTATGCGTTTCTTTCTTTGTTATAATTGTCTTTGCATTAAACGCGCCTGCCAGTCATTTTTTTTTCGGTCTGGATTTTTTTTTGTGTGTACTTTTAGATCTGTGTCCTAAAAATGACTTCGTTCGGAAAGTGTGTGTTGGGGGGGGGGGGGGGGGGGGGGGGTCACACTGGACAAATGATGGGGCGCAGATACCATATATGACATGTCTCGCTTGACAACTTGCAACGAAAACGGGGGAATTTTAGGCACAATGTCCACATCTGCCTCCCAGGATTACTTTTATAGATTCTCCTGTTGAGCCTTAAAGTCTCCTCCTCTGTCGTATCACCCATTTTATGTAGTTCCCGGGGAAAATATCTCCGAGATCTCCATTCTGATTGGCCCTCCACCGGGTCTGCCCTAGGGGACCTTGGTGGGGTCTACTTTTTAGTTCCTAGGGTCACCTTGTCTAACCCCTGCAAGGTGGGTTCTACTCTTTTGGGGGTTTGTCTTTCTGGTCCATTCATCTGTATTTTTCTTTTGAAATCCTCCCTCCTGTCTGCGCTTCTTGCAGTTCTTTTCTTCATTTAGCGCAGGCACGCCCTGAGAAGGCCTTCGTCGCTTGCGGGACGTAAAGCAATCTATACTCGCTCACTCACTCACTCCATTCTGATTGGCTGATTCCACGTGACAAGCAGCGTATCAGCAGCAGACGCAGAACCTGTTTTATCCTTGCATCGTTTGTTTCTGACGCCGAGCATCAACGCTGCCGACGCCTCGTCGCTAGCGGTAAAACTCGCACACAAGGCTGCGCGGCAAAATCTTGTATAGTCCGTTTGCCATCGGAGCGCGCATCGTTTTCCCCAAATATCTCCGCAAAGAAAAACTTTTCTGTAGCACTTCAAAAACAAATATCATTTAGTGCCAATTGACCTAATATGCAATACTTTTTACTGAACTATTATTTGTCGATTTTGCTCTACAGTGGTAAACATTTGGTGAAAAGACAAAAACATGCCATTTTCAATAATCGCAAACCAGACAGGTGAGGCTGGAGCTCATAGAACAGTACACATACCAAGGGGAATTATTCAGCGCTGGACATACAAACAGTTAGCTCCCCTGCCCCCTCTTGTCGGTCTGGAAAGTTTTGATAATCCACATGTCTCGCCAACCCACAGAAAAATACGCAGGTAAAGAACAAGACTATCTTCCTAAATAGAGCCCCGGCAGATTTCAATATCGAGGTCAAGCATGCATATGTCATGTATGCCTGCGTTGATTTAGGTTCGAAAACTTGGCCAATTTACATGAAAATTGATCCTTCTTATACTGGGCTTAATCTGTCTGGGGCACATATAGGGATGTAAAATCAGTCATTTCATAAAAACAAAATTGAAATTTTATGACGGTACAGCTAAACTGACACAATACGAATACCTCATATTGTCCCAAGATGGGAAATTTGTTTGCAGCGGAATTTCTTTTCAATAACTTATTTGTTTTCAATCCTCTACTATTTTCTTAAAAGAAATCAAGAAGACATCTTCCGACCTGGATCATGCCAGACATGACTGACGTCAAAGGAATATACATTTATACAAAATAGACTAATGACGTAATTTAAAATATTTAATGACACTGTCGTCTCTAGTACTGAGTGTGCTTGTGAACAACACTAAGAAACTTTTTACTTTAGAATGTTTTGGTGATTTTTTATAGAACAAAACTCGCATCCAAGATGCGTCATAAAGAGGCCTACAAGAAGTCCGCCATTTCAGTGTCGCTACAAGGGTTTTTGTAGCCCGGTCATATGGTACAGTTTTGCGCTTAAGAGATTGATCGTGTGACGTTAGGATGCAAACAAACGTATTTAGCCATTCCTGAAATGCCAACGTGTCTGAGTACAAAAATACGGCGTCCAAAAAGCGTGCATGTCTGAGGGGAGGTCGGTAAACGTATTTAGCCATTCCTAAAATGCCTACGTGTCTGAGTACAAAAATTAATTAGTTATCGCATTTAGCCCCAACGCCGAACAGGAGGAGAGGGTTTGACCATAATTCAAGGGTAAAGCCAGATGGGCTTGGCGCCAAGCTCATCTGGCACTACCCTTGAATTACCATGGTTGATCATGATTGAGGGGAAAAAAACCCCACTTTCATGAAGTATTACTGTTATATTCCCCAGGATCAAGCATCTCAACACAGAAAACTGTCTGCAACAGATACTGCTGACAGTATGTGTATAGGTCCTTTGTGTACTATCTTAGAGCTTTATGATGTAAGTACAATGCCAAATGTCGAAATTCATCGTTTGGAGGGTGTATTGTTTTTGTCGCGGACTTATCGTCTGCATCGGCCTTGTTTTGAATTAATATGGATATTTATGAGCTTACGTCATAAGGCAGAACCCGGCCGACTGTATGCAATACTGCAGGTCAGTGACGAGGTCATCGGTGTGGTGTACACACGTGTCAGTGTACACGTGTACTGATGTTCTCCGGCATCCCTTTGACGTAATTTTTCACGAGAAAGTAGAATAAACCTTCCATACTCGCTTTGCTGTCAAAATCACAATGCTCGACCTGCTAATTGTTTTGTACTAGTAGCGATCGTGTGTACAGTAGTGCACCAAGGGCTTGCGTGATTGCGGCTCGCAAACTGCGAGCGTGCCTAGTTTGACCTTTGATCCTTTACCCCTCGGAAACACGCACAGTCTTCCATAATTGAAACAGAACATTGGTATTTATACCCACTTTCTGCACTGCAGTTTTAACATCTCACACATCGAAGAACATGTTACGACCAGCGCCGATTTTCAACTTTGACACACACCGTGGTTTTCAGATCTTTGCAGCATAAAATGTGATAACTTGCTCGTAACTGTATGATAAAACAGGTTTAAAATCTTGCGAAATCAGTAAGAGATAAATTCTACTGCTGATCATGAATGCGCTCGAGGAACTATAGGAAGATCGACAAAGACCGTAGACTACTTACTGATTCAGCAGGAAAGCGACAAATTTCGGGTGGGCGGTCAAGCCAAGCTCTTGCTTTACGCGTTGCCACATGTCCCTATTCCCTTGTCCGATGTCAATTCTACTTAGGGGTATCTTGTCTCTCTTCCTCTTTCTTCTCTTCAATTCCGAGTCTGTCATTGTCGGCGCGAGTGATACTACTTTCTTTTTTTTTTTCTTCGCTGGTTCGGCATCCGCTATCTTGTCTCTGATTGGTTATAATTATGCAGATGACCTAAGGACGTATAGAATAGTTATGACGTCAGCTACCATCGCCTAGCAGAAGCAATTTTATTACGTGTCCCGTCAGAAAATTCCGGTGCACCTATTTTCGCTTTGAACGGACGGCGAAATAAAGCATTTGGTGGGACTCTGTCTAAGTGGGTATGTATACTGAATCCCAGTAAAAGCTTTTTGCGAACTGAAGCCTTAAAAAAAGGTCGGGCGTGCCCCTTTAATGAGTCTGGATATTTTTCATGAAACGGTTTATTCTGGTACAAATATTTTGCATCCCAAAACGGAATGAATACTTAACCACCCTGTACATGCGGTGGCGGATCCGTTACCTCGTGGGGGGGGGGGGGTTCCAACATTTAGTTTGAGACCTTCAACCTCACACAAAAGGCCTTGCTTCCCAGATCAAAAAAAAAAAAAAAAAAAAAAAAGAAAAAGAAGAAAAAAGAGGGGAGGGGGGGGGGGGGGGCGTAGACGCGCCAAACGTGTGGCACTTTCTCACCACCTTGCGGGCCTTGGGCAGACTCGAAAGGACGCGAGAGATCAGTAGTAAATCCGACCAATACTGATTAGACCACTACCCTAGAACTATCATAGTCAAATTTATCTCTTGCAATAGTGTATCAGGATGGAAAGGGTCAAAACGTGATGCCAGTGAAAAATTAAACACTTGTGTGTCTTGATGTTGGAGCAAACAAACGTGTCTGTTGAGCTATTCCTAAAATACTATTGTGTCTAAAGATCGCGACAAAAAGCGCTACAGACTACCAAGCGGTTACCTAAAAGCCATCGCATAATATTCGCAATCCGCAGCTCTAGTGTTGGTATAGATTTGTGGCAAAATATACTCTACTGAGTTTGATTAGTTCGGGGTTTTAGGCGGGTGGTTGCTTTGAGGGTTGAAAACTGCTCCGGAAGCACAGTGCGTCACCGCGTGAGCGTGTCGTCCGTTTCCTCCCTTGTATTATAAATTGAGCTAGATGCGGTAGCGCGCACGCGGTGGCGCAGCGGATTTGAATTTAGTCAAAGCACCATCGTCGGGTCCCTTTCCGCGCAGAACTCGCACACAAGGCGGCGCAGCAAAATCTGTTATCGCCGCCGACGCCGCTCCGCTCGAGAATCTGACCGTCTAAAGTGCGGACGGGATAAGGCGTCCCAAATAAGGCGTACAACTCTGAGGGAAGGCCGGTAAACACTGAGAAACACTTTGCACGTCTAGCTGTTGACGCAGATAAACGTGTTTAGCAATTCCTGAAATGCCAACGTGTCTGAGCACAACAATTAGTTAACCCATTTAGCCCCAACGCCGAACAGCAGGAGACGGTTTGACCATGATAATTCAAGGGTAGTGCCAGATGAGCTTGGCGCCTGAAGGCGCCAAGCTCATCTGGCACTACCCTTGAATTATCATGGTCGATCCGTCTCCTGCAACTGGTACATTGACTTTAGATGACGCCTCCAAAATCTGGAAATGGTGACCGTGGGGTTAAATGGGTTAACATGGAGGAAAAAAAAAACTGACCCCACCCACTTTCATGAAGTATTAATGAGTCTAGAGATTTTTCATGAAACTGTGTATTCTGGTATTTTGCATCCCAAAATGGAATGAATATTTAACCCTCTTGTACATGCGGTACTTAGGGGCGGATCAGTTATCTCCCGGGAAAAGGTGGGGGGGGGGGGGGCCAACAACTTTTTGTTAGCCTCACACAAAAGGCCTCCTGGCACCAGACCTTGCTTTCCAGTGGCCGAAAAACATTTAAAACATTTTTTTTTTTTTAAAGGGTGGTGGTGGTAGGGTAGACGCCCCAAACATGTGTGAAATCTTCTTGCACCTTCTCACCAGCGGCCGAAATATGGAAAAGGGAGCAGACTTGAAAGGACGAGAGAGATCTGCAGTAAATCCGACCAATTTTTGTATTGTTTGGTACAGTATCGAAAGGAACTCTGGGAAGACTTCTGATGGGTGGGGTGGAGAGCGTATGTACCTTTCCGAGGGCAGAGATCTCATCTTGACTGAACCGAAAATGGGGGGGGGGGGGAATGCAAAAAAAGGGATTCTGATAAAACATTTTACAGAATTTTCGACCGGGGGGTGGGGGGGGGGGGGGGGAGGGTGCGGGAGCCACCCGTGGAACACTACATCTTTGCGTATTGGGAAGTAATAGAATGTATTATGTTCTTACTTGATTACTTGACCGCCCCCCCCCCCTCCCCGCACACACACACCCACGATCACACACACACGCACACACACACACACACACACACACCCTAGTTTACTTGTCACTACTGACTCGTTTGTCCAGCAATAAGTGACTACCCTTGATACGTCAAGACATTATTTTGCTTGCGTCAACGAAAAAAAAAAACGAAAAACATTTTTCAAGTTTGTTATTCATGTAGAAAAACCGGATACAGTTCATACACGCACGTATTGCCAAAAGTCACACTATTTCCCACGGGTGTCCCCCGCACCCGGGGGTGGGGGGGGGGGGGGCACCCGTGGAACACCACACCACCCATATCTGCCTCTGGGTACTGTTAACGGTACCGCTGGCTTCACGCACAAGGGGGTTTAACCCATTTAATCATGAGGCTAATTTTTTTTTCAAAATTTGCATATTGTCCTGTGGAGGCTACGTACAATATTGACAGATTAGTAAGATAGATCAACCATTCTAGGTTTGGCACTACCCTTGAACTGAGTCACATTTATTTCATGCAATAGCTGTATTAGAATGGAAAGGGTTAAAACGTGATGCCAATGTGAGGCACGACAATCTTACACATTAATTATACAGCCATCCGGCCGCTAAAACTATTCTCGTTCGAATTCTTTTCACCTCCTGTTATCGTGGCACACGAGGCGTGCAATGGCCCATAATACATCTGATCGCCTAACTCAGGTCAGCCTCGTCATTTCGCGATACCTGGAAGCTGTGAGGTCGGACCTCGTTCTCGTTAACACATTCTATCCCAAGACCGAAATCCCCAAATTTTGAAGTCGTCCTATGAAGACTGCGTTGCAGTGCAGGACACAGATCGACCATGATAGTTCAAGGGTGATGCCAGAATAGCTTGGCGCCCATAGGCGCCAAGCTATTCTGGCATCACCCATTAACTATCATGGTCGATCCTTATCTTGCTGTGGTGGTGTCTGGGGTAGAATGAGTTAACCGAGAAAAAAAGTGAACACGATCCAACTGCAAGAGACATAGATCCTCATGAGCCCCCACGACTGCAGGGCCTCACGAGGATCTATGCCTCTTGCGGAGACCAGTTTGTATTGCGCTTCTCCTGCTTCTGGTCGTTGATTGGACCAAGATTTCAGAAAGGAAAATGTACGTACAGTGTACTTACTGTGGCAGGGAAGGGGGTAAAGTACCATTAAATCTAAAGACACGTTTTCTGCACCGTTTGTGTTTGTCCTATGATGTCTTGTCGACACACCTAATGCACTTTAACAACAGTTTGGACAGGCAGCAAAAGCACACGCGTAATCTCATTTAGTTATTCTGTGCAGCCGTTAGCGTTTCAAACTAGTTTTAGCTGTTTCTCGTACTGATAGCAATGTATTTATGGAAAGGAGTGGAGTCATTGTCAGGTTATTTGATATTAAAACGCCGTGTGCTGAACTGAATTGTCCTGTGTCTAAATGAACCACAACTAGTCCTGTGTGTAGCGTTTCGTAACCGTTTGTCACAGAAGTGTATCTTTGAACGGTTACGGCGGTAGTGGGCCTTCAAAATAGTGCCGTAAGCTTAAACAGGCTTGAAAACAAACGTATATAAGTACTCAAAGAAACACATCCACTCCAGTAAGCAAAAAGCCCACTTGCTGACGTCGGCTAGATTACGGTTTTGCCTGATGCCACGGTCTGCTTTCGCGAATATTCTGAGGCTGATCGACTGATGCTCAGTGCCCTTAACCCTTTTAGCGCCAACACCCTACAGCAGGAGACTGAGTGACCAAGATAATTCAAGATCAGCTTGGCGCCTTCAGGCTTATCATGGTCAATCCACCTAATGCAAGTGGTACATAGTCGTTACGCAACACCTCCAAAATTCGGGAAATGCGGCCATGGCGCTAAAGGGGTTAATGCTCATTAATTATTTTTTTTTTAATCTGTTAGTCTAGTTACTGAGTGTACTATAATTACTTTCGGCTATAGTTACTTGTACAGTAAACTTCGGATATACCAAAACGCCAGGGGACTGACGACATTTGTGTGTTGTTATAAACTAAGTGCGTTATAAGCAAAGTAATTTACAGAGAAAATGTGTTCCGTCTGAAAAAACGTTGTTATATCCGACTTGTTATATCCAACCTGTTATATAAGTGAAGTCTACTGTATATACAGTGGCGTAGAAAGATATTTTCAAGAAGGGGGGGGGGGGGGCGAGGGGGCAGCGCGCTGACATGTTACTTCCAGCCTCCCTAAAAATGAAACAACGTGAGGCGGAGAAGAAGGGGCGGGGGGGGGGGGGGGGGGTGCAGGGGGAGGGGAGGGGTAACAGTCCAACCTTGTAAAAATCGAACATAACGATCAAAATGTTACGAGATTTTCTTCTGAAACATTTTTTATTCTGCAAATACCAGGATCTGATAAAATATATATTTGGGGTTAAAGTACCATTACACGTAAAAGTAAAGACAACATTTAGGACGATGGTGTTTGTTATATGCCTTGTCGACACACCAGTACGGTAGTTTGGACAAGCAGCAAACGCACACGCGTAATCACAGCTAGCTAATAAGTTAGCGCATCACTCTATTTTTAGCTCCCCCACCCGGGTCTGCCCGGGGGGAACTTGGGTGGGGTTAACTACTTTTTAGTTCCCAGGGTCACCCTGGTCAGCCCCACAGGGTGTTTTTTTTTTCTTCTCTATTCTGGGGCATGTGTTTCTGTCTACCCTTGGTCCATTCACCTGTATATTCCATTTTTAAATTCTCCCTACTGTCTGCGCTGCCTGTAGCTCTTGATATTGGATGTGTGTTGCTAAATGGTCTTGGCTTTATTTAGGCCCCATGTTGTAGGTTTATTTAATGTATTGGACCGGCTGGCGACATACATTCAATATTCTGTTTCTTTATTTCTTTTCACAAGCAGTGCAGGCACGTCCTGAGAAAGTCTTGTTGCTGTCGGGACGTTAAGCAATGTACAATCAATCAACAATCTATTTCTAGCTGCTGCTTATACGGATAGTGTTGTAACAGAGTGGAGTCATTGTCTGTCATTTAAATAGATATTAACCTATGCCTTTTAGCCCCGAGGCCCCATTTTTTTTTAATTTTGGAGGTTGGTTGGTTGGTTGGTTGGTTAGTTCGGGTTTAACGTCCACAGCACCGAGGTGATCATGGACGGCCCTGACGGGCGGGTTATGGGGGACAGGGAAATCTATTGCCTATGGTGTACGACCTGAACACTGATCAACTCAGGCGCACTCCAACTGTGCCACTTTGATTTACCAGGACCTTTCAACGGACATGCTATTGAACAAATCCGTTTTTTTCCCCTGGATTGTGAGTCCAGCTACCGGGGCCGGGACGGGATTCGAACCCACGACCCGGCGATTCCCTTCCCATTCCTGCTCCGACGTTTAACCGCCTGAGCTTTTTCGGACTCCATTGGAGGTGTTGCCGCTTAAAGACTATGTACCAGTTGCCGCCGGAAGATGGATTGACCATGATAATTCAAGGGTAGTGCCAGATTAGCTTGGCGCCTTAAGGCCCTTGAATCCAAGCCATCTTCTGCTGTATGGATCCGAAGCTAAAGGGTGCGAACGACGGGTGCTGAACTGGGTTCTCTCATGTTTCTAAACGAACCATGACCAGACCTGTGTCAGTGTAGCATTTCGCAACCATCTGTTGCCGACGGAAGTGCATCTTACGGCGGTATAGGGCGGCCTTCAAGTGTTCCCTCTGAGACTAGAAATTCACTGGACTACATTGACTCCACTACTGATGATGAAATAGTCCATTAGCTAGCCCGGTCTACCGTGCCCCTCCCCCCCCACCCCACCAGTATTAAATAAGATGGGTTTCAAAGTGTACCGTAGTATTTCCTGAGATGTTTAAGCTATGTTCCCCGAAAATCCTTAGGAACACACCAGAGATATAGCCGATGGTAAAAGGGTACCCCCATTCACGCTCTTCACGGATGCTAAAATGAGGTTGAAAAACATTTTCCTCTAAATAAATCAGAATTCATCCCAGAAGCCCAAATAGGTCAATATTATGTTAAGGGACACCTTCTGCATCCTCTGCAAACAACAGAATGAAAATATATTAAATCTCTGGCTCACACTGAAGGTATTTGTGAACCTAGTAAACCGCGGCCATTTTCGCGAAATCGCCAAAGAATGACAAAAATAATGTGTCAGATGCCTTTAGACATTTTCTATAGCACTGGCAGTTCATTTTCAGACTTACATCATGAAAACAGGATGTCACAATTATTATAAACTTGACTAGGCGATGCTGTGAGTAATGTGAGTGCCACAGTGGTTGAATTTGTATCCCTACCCCAAGTTGTAAAAATACACGAAATTAATAAGAAAAAATTACTAAAGTTATTCCATTTCATTTTGACCTCTCTTTAAGTATTAAGTACCAATACTGTGAGCATAAAGTGCAAGAAAATTAGGAAAGTCGGCATCCTTTACGGTACATTCGTGGTGAATGATAGCTTTTTCCCCATTTAAAATTGCCGATTTGGGAAACTACGTTGTTTCCGATGTCCTCATACATTTTGTATACAACTGATAGGTCTTTGTTAGGTTTTATTGGTTAGGATAGAGTACCACAGTTACTCCCAACCTGATTTTATGATGATGTGATGCATTTAGGGGTCACAGTGACTGAATCTGCTGCCCTACCCCTATTTTGCCAGTATGCAAAGGAGCACAAAATGATCATAAAAATTGCTTACGTCATACTCCTCTGATTTTTTGTTGCCAGTTTTCTTCAAAAAAGTATGCATATTGAGCATTAAAATTTGAGATCATTTCATTAATTTCAATGTGACCCATCAATTTAATTGTTACTATTTTTAACTGGATGGTCGTCTAGAAATGTGTAAATATAAATATGTGTAATAAAGTTTCATGGTTCCTAACAGCCAAAACAATGTTATCAAAATACTTAGTTCCCACGTGTCCACCGCGAGATCACCACTTCCACCTTCAATTCCTTGATGGCCGTCTTTAAATCTTATATTGTTCTGGCTGCCAAAAAGTGAGCTGTCAAGAGCTCGTCAGCATGTTTTCAGAGTTTGGTGGACAGGGGAGTGTCTTCTGGTCAGAACTGTCAGCGGACTGCTTCTCTGTATGGACAGGTTTGGAGAATGTGCTAAGGAGACTGATTTTCTACGCCAAATTCGCATAGGGCTGTTTCCGCATGACCCAGTCTCACGAGGTGAATCCAGCAGGGTCCGTACGGTCTGTGAACATTTGTGAAAGTTGTTAAAAAATGACAAGGCTTTTTCAGGGCCCTGGAAAGTCTTCAATTTCAGTCTATTTCCTTAAAGTCTGTGAAAGTTTGTAAAGAAAATGACAAAGTGCTGGTAAACGTTTGTCTACTGCTTTATTTTCTCCCCCAATTTGTGAATATTCCATTGCAAACGATCATGCTGACGCTTGTTGCAAGTGATCTATATTTAGCTCTGATTATAAAGTGACTGCATGGCCTTTCTGCCAAACATTCTGATTGGTTGTTTACGCTTCTACCGAGCTCCGCCATTCGCTAAGCGTTCTTTTATTTTGGTATCTCTTCATGCATTAGGCACGAAAGCTTCAAATGAGCTGCTGATACAGAGTGATCTAATTAAAGCGTGTAGATCTTCAGGCTTCATTTTGGGGTTGTGAAACGTTTATGAAGAGTTTGTGAACTTCGTCCCTGCTTTTCTTTACGGACCCTGTCCAGAGTAATCAGTGCGTAGATGAAATATGGTTGCCTGGCTCTCCCTGCCGTTCAGCTTGTTGATGTTGTCTGCCCACGGACTGCAGCCATTCTGCTGTTGCCAATCACTTTGTTGCTGTAGTGTCTTGGTTTCTTTACAGGAGGTTGTGGTCTTGAGGTAGTCTGGCGCCTGCTTTGGCCAGGCTGTCAGCCTCTCCATTCCCAGCTACTCCAGAATGCACTGGAATCCACTGCAGCACTATTTCGTGGACAGGACATCCAGTCTATCTTGAAGCTTCCTAGTGAGATCAGTGGATCAAGCTGCTGCCTTTCCCTAGCTAGTGCTCTGCTGCTGTGTTGAGCACCTGCAGATCTGTACGATAGTTGGAGCTGCTGCCGCCAGCTGGTAAGGAGAGGGAGGTAGTAGTGCGGTCTGAACAACAGATGTACACGCCACTTCCTTCGTTCCGCACGGCGTCTTGTGCGGACCCGCCTGTGTAGATGTAAGCACAGCTGCTGTGAGGGTAGTGCTTGTGCATAATCTCCAGCGAGATAGCTTTGTGCAGTGCCGCGACCTTTGGCAAAGAGTCCTGGAACATTGTTTATGTTGTCTAGAAGGCTCTTTCGAGATGTCCAGGTATCTGAAGGGAGCTCTTCACACATCTTTGGGCTTGGTTCCAGGACGTCAGTTTTAGCCCTTTGCAGGACCTTCAGTTGGCGGTTCAGACTTGGGCGTTTCTGACGGTTCTTGGTCTGCTCCTGCTGTCGGTGTTTAGTAAGTCTCTTCATCGTGTGTGCTGTTCTGCGTTCCAGTGGCTCCAATGTCCTCCATTTCGTAAATTGGGGTGCTCCAGATGGCTCTAAGAATGTCACTGCATCGTGAGAATGACCCATGTTCTGCATCTTGTAAAGCCTGGCTTTTTGGGTTTTGCAGGCAGTGTTTTATGTTGTCGATGTATCTTGGTACCGCACTACTGGTCTGACCGAGCAGGTGTTTGCTTGTGCCAGGATCCCGTAATTTGCGCCAGTGTGGTCCGCACCAGTTTCTTTATCATAGACTTTTTTTCGCAGCTGTAGCTTCCATGGCTTTGATGTGAGGCCTCCACGTGAATACAGTAATTTATTTGTTGCCAGTAAAATTGGCCTCTCTGTCTTTGGTACTGGGAGGTCTCCAGTTTCAAGGTGACCTCTTCCATCTGATTGAAAGAGATGTCTAGCTCAGTTTGAGTGGCCAACTTTCAGTCCAGCTGCTGACTCTATTGACAGCATCCTGGATTCAACAGGATGCTATTTTTTTATGTTCTGCTGCGCTCCACACTGCAAAGTTATCCGCATGCAGGATGTTCGAGACGAACCTTGGTACTGTTGTACTGATGTCATTAATGTAGACCAAGAACAGCATCAGACACAACATCTCCCTGAGGTACACCTTCCCCGAGTTTGGCAAGACTGCTGAATGTGCAGACGGTAGAAGCTTCAGCAGCAGCCTCTGTTAAACATGCCTTAATTAAAAAGAATTACAATTAAATTGATGAGTCACATTGAAATTAATGAAATGATCACAAATGTGTATGCTCAATATGCATACTTTGTTAAGAAAACTGGCAACAAAAATATTTAAACAGAAGAGTATGACATAAGCAATTGTTATGATCATTTTGCGTTGCTTTGCATACTGGTAAAATGGGGGTAGGGCAGCAGATTTAGCCACTGTGGCCCCTAAATGCACCACAGCATCATAACATTAGGTTGGGAGTAACTGTGGTACTCTATCCTAACCAATAAAACCTTAAAAAAGACCTATCAGTTGTATACAAAATTTATGAGGGCATCGGAAACAACGTATGTTTCCTAATTCGGCAATTTTAAATGGGAAAAAGCTATCATTCACCTAGAATGTACCGTAAAGGATGCCGACTTTCCTTATTTTCTTGCACTTTATGCTCACATTATTGAAACTTAATAGGTAAAGAGAGGTCAAAATAAACTGGAATAACTTTAGTATTTTTTTTTTTCTCTTTTGTATCAGGCTGAAGGTCCCAAACAAAAAAGTTGGAACTCCCACCCCCTCGAGGTAACCGATCCGCCCCCTGAAGCGTGTTTCTGTCTTCGTTGGGTTCCAAACTGTTTTCAACCCACACGCTCTTCCGGCCTCTGCAAACATTTCAACATAATGCTGTGACAAACGCTGCGAATCGATGAAGGCAACCAGTGTCTGGTGTAATCTTCATTTGGACAGTGTGATAGACTGAAATAAGTAAACGCTCGCGGATTTACAAAGCCCCCCGTGGTGTATGCCGTATTATGCAATGATTGATCAGCCAATCCATTTGGCTGGTTTTGTTATACATACGTCAAGCTGTCTTGCTAAAATTTTGCAGACGCCGGGAGAGCGTGTGGGAGTTGAAAACAATTTGTTTCGTTTGAGTGATTTCAGTTATTTTTGTCTCGGGGCGAGTTGCATTAGGCAACACTAGAGACAAAGCCCTGGGGGAATTTCTGTAAATGTATACTGACGAGGGAAAGAAGTGCGACACTTTTGGAATCATCGAAAACACTTTCTGTTTTTTGTTGGTCCTGTATTCCTTATGCCTATTTTTGGTTTCATTTAACTCATTCAGCCCGACGCACGTATTTCCCAAATTTTGGAGGCGTCATCTAACGACTATGCACCGGTTGCAGGAGACGGATCGACCATGATAATTCAAGGGTAGTGCCAGAGTGGCTCGGCGCCGACAGGCGTCAAGCTAATCTGGCACTACCCTTGAATTATCATGGTCGACCTATCTCCTGCTGTAGGGCGTCAGGGCTGAATGGGTTCTTTACTGCCAATGTCGGTCAGTGTGCAGTGGGTTCAGACGCGGAATTTGTGATCACTGGCAGCAAAGGTGTTAATACTCAGTTAAAAACACATTCTTGTGGTTCCTAATTAAAATGGGTGCAGGCCTGTGGTTTTGGACCCTTTTACTAAGACAGTGGGGTGGGAAAATATTCATTTCATTGGAGAAGGGGGAGGGGGAGCGCGGAAGGGGGGGGGGGGGGGGGCGCTGGGTGTGTGTGTGTGTGTGTGGGGGGGGGGGGGGAAGCTGACGTGCCTTACATGATACCTTGCGACCTTTAAAAAGTCAAACGTGAGGATATGGGGGAGGGAAGGGGTGGGGGTGGGGGCGGAACCCAGGTGACAGTCCAGTCTCTCACGTTCTCCAAATAAATAAATAAATAAATAAATAAATAAATAAATAAATAAATAAATAAATAAATAAATAAATAAAGACTACTTTTCGATATATTAAATACATTACTTTACGATTTTTCTGGAATTTTTTTTCCTTCCAATAAATAATTTCTTTAAAAAAATATTGGGGAGCTAGGGGATAATCTCTCTTCTCTCCTTTCCTTTTTATTGGGGGAGGGGGGGGGGGAGGGCAGTTACCAGGTTCCTACGCCACTGTAAGAACCTAATGTTCAAATGTACTGGCCTGTAATTTAGGGACCTTAAGGCTATCAGCCGTCCAAATCACATACCGGCGCACAAATAATTATGTCAAGTTTCCTCAAATTCATAAGCAGCGTGTTTGTTATCATTGTCCTTGTAGTCCGATCTCTTAGGGTCGATTTAGACGTGAATTGTGCATTTTGAAGTTGTCTTTCCGACGTTTTGCACAGTTGTAGTCCTCCATCCTATGAGCGTTTTTGACACCTGGGGCATCGCGGATTCATTTTGGTTTCTATGGCAACCGCACTTCAATATAGTCTATTAAACCCTGCGAGATTTAGTTTTTTGAGCGTACAGCACAGAAAATACTGTATAATAAATTTACAGAATTTCTTGTTTGAGTGTTCAGTTGAGACAGAGACTGTTATTTGCATAATTTGCTGCTTGTGCATTTGTTTGTTTGTACACATGTGTTACGTTTGTGGTTGTGTTATTCTTTGAGAGCATGTGTGTATTAATCATAGGAAAGATCCGATATTCATTTGAGTTATTCTGGATAAGAATTATGTACCTTTTTAGTAGGATTCATTTTTTCTCGCACGGAGAACTGCGATCGATTTTTGTTGTGACGCTTAGTTTCGCTACGATGAGACTGGACTCAAGGTTCGAGCATGGTCGCGATCTTTCTAGTGACCTCATATATGACGTCAAAGTTTCGGCATCATTCGTAACACTGTATTAAAGGCGTTTAAAATAGTAGTCGAATTTTCTAGTTCATTCTCTAGTATTCTTTTTCATCAGTATTTATGAGTTTGGGTTACGTTTTCCTTTCTGATTGGTTGTGTTGTGCGAATTTTCTGGATTATTCTGGAAATCTGTAATAGTATAAAACTAGGAAGTATGCGTGTACATTGTATGAGAGACGCAGTGTGTCAAAAGTGTTGAATTGTAGAGGAGACAGTGTATCATTGTGAATGCATTTGTGGATGCATTGCGTGGAGATCGCATCGCTGAAATAAAATATTGTTGGAACTGTTACTCCAGTGTGGTCTACAACCGTAAGCCACGTGTGACGGGTTGCAGCTGAGTGAACTAGTTTTTTTATTTATTACAAGAACCGGCCTTACGTGCGTGCGTCTGGTGTGATATCACTTCATACTACGACAACGACTACCACCTAACAACATGCAAATTTCCCCTTTTAACATGTAATAGTCAGAATCTTTCGAGATACTTTTGAGCTGCTGCGTTTGCCTACAAAGATACTAGATCATTAGTATGTTTTAGCAACTGCTTTCTACTTTTTGCAAATGTCCAGGCAAGGTCAAAGGTCGCAATAGTGTTTAAATACCTGTAACGGCCAGCAATATACAACATCTGCTCATACAAGCAGTTCATGCTTGTGTCTCAATACATGTAAGATGATGTTATGCCTTTCAAACAACCGCTACTAATCAAGGATGAGGTCAAATAAAGGTTAAAGGCAATACACACTGTGCTGAAAAAATTAACATCGGAATACTTTCGTAAACAATAGAAGCCAGATATTTAAACTTGACACATGAATAGTTTGAGGTAAGTCTTTAAAAAAATATATCGTTTTGGCTGACCTTTGTAAAAGGCCAAGGACACAAAGACGAAAACAAACGATATAATTCACCAGTTTTCTAGTTCTAGTTTATTCAGATGATATTACAGTTTGAAACAGTTAAGAAATTCAAGTACTTAGGAGCCATTGTGACAGATGAGGGATCAAAACCAGAAATACTGTCCAGGATTGCGCAGACAACAACAGCACTGACAAGATTGAAGACCATATGGAAGGACAGAAACATCACACTCTGCTCCAAGATCAGACTGATGCGCTCCTTAGTCATCTCAGTGTTCTTGTATGCCTGCGAGTCATGGACCCTCACAGCAGACCTTGAAAGGAGGATACAAGCCACTGAAATGAGATGTTTTCGAAGGCTGCTTGGCATCTCATACAGAGATCACATCACAAACGAGGAAGTGGGAAGCAGAATCAGGCAAGCCATCGGGCCCTATGAAGATTTATTAGCCATTGTGAGAAAACGCAAACTGAAGTGGTATGGGCATGTCACGCGTTCAGCAGGGCTTGCCAAAACAATCCTGCAAGGCACTGTGCAAGGAGGACGAAGGAGAGGAAGACAGAGGAAAAGATGGGAGGACAATATCTCAGGGTGGACAGGACTGAAGCTGGGCGATACGCTGAGAATGGCAGAGAACAGAGAGGAATGGAGGGAGCTGGTTGCCAAGTCATCAGTGGTGCCCCAACGGTCGGCAAGACTACGGGATATAGATAGATAGATAGATTACAGTTTGATACATTTCGACCCCCACCCGGGTCTGCCCTGGGGGACTTGGGTGGGGTTAACTACTTTTTAGTTCCCAGGGTCACCCTGGTCAGCCCACAGGTTGGGTTTTTCCCTCTATTCTGAGGCATGTGGAGAATGCCCCCCATACAGAAGGAGTAGCACTCATGCTGTCACCAGTGGCACAGAGAGCGCTGATGGGCTGGGAACCTCTTGGGCCAAGAATTATAACAGCAGCCTTTAGAACCAAGAAAAAGCTCAAGCTGAACGTCATCCAGTGTTATGCGCCCACCAATGACGGTGACGAGGAAGAGAAACAAGAGTTCTACGACCGACTCCAGAGTGCCGTGGACAATTGTGCGGAGCGAGACATCACCATCGTCATGGGCGATTTTAATGCCAAAATAGGGGAGGACAACACCGGATACGAAGAGGTGATGGGGAGACAGGGACTAGGCTCGGAGATGAGTGAGAACGGGGAGAGGTTTGTAGACTTTTGTGCTCTAAACCGACTTGTCATTGGAGGCAGCATCTTCCCACACAGAAGAATACACAAAGCAACTTGGGTCTCACCTGATCATACAACAGAGAACCAAATAGACCATATCTGCATTAGCAAGAAATTTAGAAGATCCCTTCAAGATGTTCGAGTGAGGAGGGGAGCAGATGTCGCCTCCGACCACCATCTGCTTACCTTAAGAATGAAGCTCAAGCTAAAGAAAAGCCGCACAGAGACAACAAGAAGACAGCGCTATAATGTAGGCCTCCTGAGAGAAACTGGAGTTAGAGAAGAGTTCAAACTGGTGCTGTCCAACCGGTTTCAAGCGCTACAGGAGCTAGTAAATGAAGAGGAGGCGGTCACCACAGAGCAGCAGTGGAAGGCAGTTAGAGAGGCGCTGAACTCAACCTGCAAAGACACTGTAGGGTTCAGGAAACACCACCACAAGGACTGGCTGTCGGCACAGACCTTGAAGAAGATAGAAGCGAGGAAGCAGAAGAAAGCAGCGGTCAACAACAGTCGCACGAGAGCAGCCAAAGTAAGGGCACAGGGGGAATACTCGGAAGCCAACCGCGAGGTGAAGAGGAGTATCAGGGCAGACAAGAGGGCCTACACAGACAGCCTGGCAGCAGAGGCAGAAAAGGCAGCAGGCAGCGGCAACATGAAACAGCTCTACGACATTACCAGAAGATTGTCGGGTAAGTATGGCCATACAGAAAGACCAGTAAAAGACAAAGAAGGCAAGCCTATTGCAGACAGAGCAGACCAACTCGACAGATGGGCCGAGTATTTTGAAGAGTTACTGAACAGACCTAGCCCACCCGACCCCCCCGACATCCAGCCGGCAGAGACCGACCTACCCATCAGCTGTGACAGACCCAGCCGGGAAGAGATCAGAAAAGCAGTGGCATTTTTGAAGAATGGCAAAGCAGCAGGGCCAGATGGCATCCCAGCGGAGTCTCTGAAAGCAGACCTAGAGACAACAGTTGAGATGCTGTACCCACTGTTTGGAAAGATCTGGGAAGAGGAGGTGATGCCAGCTGACTGGAAGGAGGGGTACCTAATCAAGCTTCCCAAGAAATGCGACCTCAGCAAGTGTTCCAACTACAGAGGAATCACCTTGCTGTCAGTACCAGGAAAGGTCTTCAACAGGATCATCCTAGAGAGAATGAAGAGCTCCCTTGACCCCCAGCTGAGAGACCAGCAAGCAGGATTCAGGAAGAACCGATCATGTACAGACCAGATCGCCACTCTCCGCATCATCGTGGAACAGTCTCTGGAGTGGAGCTCCCCGCTGTACGTCAACTTTGTGGATTATGAGAAAGCATTTGACAGTGTGGACCGAGAGACTCTGTGGAAACTCCTACGACACTACGGTGTACCCACAAAGCTCGTCCGCCTGATCAAGAGCAGCTATGATGGCATGACATGTCGCGTGATCCACGAAGGGCAGTTCACCAGAGAGCTCCAGGTCAGAACTGGTGTCAGGCAGGGGTGTCTGCTGTCTCCGTTCCTCTTCCTACTGGCCATAGACTGGGTCATGAAGATGACCACAGAGCACAGACGAAGTGGAATACAGTGGACACTGTGGACACAGCTTGACGACCTCGATTTTGCAGACGACTTGGCATTACTGTCCCACACTCATCAACAAATGCAGGACAAGACCACGAGGCTTGCTGACATCTCGTCCCAAGTGGGCCTCACCATTCACAAACAGAAAACAAAGACAATGAGGCTGAACGCAACCAGGGAAGAACCAGTCTTGCTTGCTGGCACCCCGTTGGAGGAGGTGGAGTCCTTCACCTATCTCGGGAGCATCATAGACAAAAAAGGCGGCACTGATGCAGATGTCAGAGCACGAATCGGTAAAGCCAGAGCAGCCTTTCTCCAGTTGAAAAAAGTGTGGAGTTCCAGAGAGCTATCGCAACACACCAAAGTCCGGATTTTCAACTCCAATGTAAAAGCAGTTCTCCTATATGGAGCAGAGACATGGAGATTGACAAAAACCACAGTCAACAGAGTACAGACCTTCATGAACAGTTGCCTTAGAAGAATTTTGAAAATCCACTGGCCAGAGAAGATCAGCAACGTCAGACTCTGGGAGAGAACAGAGCAGATAACAGCAGAGAATGAAATTGGGCGAAGAAGATGGGGATGGATCGGTCACAGTCTGAGAAAGCCAGCTTCCAGTATCACTAGGCAGGCATTGTCATGGAACCCCCAGGGAAAGAGGAAAAGAGGTAGGCCGAGAAACTCCTGGCGTCGAGACCTCCAAGCAGACATCAAGAGACTGGGAACCACCTGGAGTAGAATCGAAGGAGAAGCACAGGACAGGAGTTGCTGGAGGTCTCTCGTCGACGGCCTATACCCGGGTAGGGTGACAGGCGTAAGTAAGTAAAGTAAGTCTGAGGCATGTGTTTCTGTCTACCCTTGGTCCATTCACCTGTATTTGTCTTTTTAAAACTCTCCCAACTGTCTGCACTGCCTGTAGCTCTTGATATTGGATGTGTGTTGCTAAAGGTCTTAGCTTTATTTAGGCCCCATGGCGTAGGTTTATTTAACGTATTGGACCGCCTGGCGACATAATTCAATATTCTGTTGTTTTTTTTCCCCACAAGCAGTGCAGGCACGTCCTGAGAAAGCCTTGTTGCTGTCGGGACGTTAAGCAATGTACAATCAATCAATTGATACATTTCGAGGTCAAACATGGACCACAGGGTGCTGTGGAGAAGGCATTTCTGTGCGTGCTTGGTTTGTGGACTAGTCTGATAGGTCAAGTGAACAAGAGGTCAACACATACATAATAATGCCTGCTTTCAGACAAACTCTTGGTGATCTCAGGTATTTTAGCCAAATTTTAATCAATACAAATAATTTATAATAAGATATGTCCATGTATACTACTTTTGGTGATTTCTCTGAAAGGTCATGGGTCAACATACTGAATCGATTGATTGATTGATTGTACATTGCTTAACGTCCCCACAGCAACAAGACTTTCTCAGGACGTGCCTGCACTTCTTGTGAAAAACCCTCAACTAAACAGAATATTGAATGTATGTCGCCAGCCGGTCCAATACGTTAAATAAACCTACGACATGGGGCCCAAATAAAGCTAAGACCATTTAGCAACACACATCCAATACCAAGAGCTATACGCAGCGCAGACAGTAGGGAGAGTTTAAAAAAGGAAAATACAGGTGAATGGACCAAGGGTAGACAGAAATACATGCCCCAGAATAGAGGGGAAAACCCACCCTGTGGGGCTGACCAGGGTGACCCTGGGAACTAAAAAGTAGTTAACCCCACCCAAGTCCCCCAGGGCAGATCCGGGTGGATATACTGAATCGAAATACCTACGTTTATTCAATGTATTTTTCCAGGTACCATTGGTAACACGTTCAGTGACCTGGCCAATACACATCTTTAAATTGTTCACTGTAAGAGGAACTGCTATGATAAAGTTTTGCTAATAACCACTGGTGACGCCAAGGTCACGTCAGCCGCACTTGATTTTGGTCTGTTTTTGCTAAGTCTCCGATTCTATTCGACCGGTTTGGTTAAAATTGGGTGTAATAGTAGATATTAAACACAAATGTTAACGCGCAAAAAATGCATCCGTCTGTGTAAGGTCAAGGTTGTGTTGGTTATTTTGTTTTTAATTCATGTATCCTTGTTAGGGCAATATCTTTAGAATCATTGGACCCCTATAACTCAAACCTTACAAAATGATAGCCTTTGATAAACGAAAGTGTACTTAACAAAATCAAGCCATTGTAGTCAAGGTCAAGGTCACGGCGGCAAATTTTGTTTTTGGTCTTTTCAATCGAGATCTTTAAAAAAAAGTTTAAGTGATTAATTTATTCCAGACTTGAGATAGCAATACACTATACTAAGGGAAATTGTTGTGTGCATGAGTGACGCCATTTCCGTGAAGGTCAAGGCCGTTGCAATCATATTTGTTTCACATTGTGTATTCTTCTCAAGACTATATATATGTAACTGTTAACTGGCTTTGACTGAAACATGAGCTAGTCATAGTACTTGTTACTCATATGATAGCCCCTGGTAAATTGTAGTGTTATGATAAACAGTTAGGTTACTGCAAGCAAGGTCAAGGTTATAGTAGTCATATTTGTTTAAGGTCCGTCTAGACCATCATTATATCCAAAAGCGTTTGACCGATTTGCTTGAGATTTGGCATGGTAATAATTGTTTTAGGGGTAAAGTGTTTAGTGCAAGAAATGTATCATTATGATGTAGGGTCACCGTCGTCGCAGCCATCTTGTATTGCACTTTTTCCATCCCCCACCCTTTTTTTTTTTTTAAATCGTTAATTAATGTATTTTCTTTAAATGTCGGATTCTTTGTGAGCCAGCTCTCACTTCATACACCGTAAGTATGAGTGTCTGTACTTTTTGTCTACTGTATTAAAAGAAATACGGTAGACTTTGAAATGGGGCTGGTCGGAACGCATTCCGAAGCATGCACATGACGTTTTTGGCGCGCGCGCGCGCGCGTATGTGTGTGTGTGTGTGTGTGTGTGTGTGTGTGTGTGTGTGTGTGTGTGTGTGTGTGTGTGTGTGTGTGTGTGTGTGTGTGTGTGTGTGTGACAGCAACCAGAGCCCGCGTTTTGAGGACGGACAAGCTTGAAATGTTAGGATATTGTCCCTAAAAGAATTATCTCGCGACCTTTTTTTTGATTCTTTGATTAAGATGCTCATTGACGAGAAAATGGCCGTTTCACAAAAGCCGGTTGATCCACACTGGAGTCCGTAATCTTTCTTATTTTTACTAGATATTTTGCGTATAGCTAGATAAAAGGGACATCGTGAATGAGTTCGTTAACCAGCATTGTAGGGGAGGAGTCCCATGTATGAAACACTTAAGCAAAAACGTCCAAAGAAAGGTAGAATCAATCCGAAACCAGGGTTTGATAGAGATTATATTGATGCATCTTATGACAAAGCCAAATTTCAAAACTCGAATCGATGCAGAAGCAGTTCCAGTGTGAAAAAAGTGACACCTTGTTTCATATTAGGCACCATTTGCCTAATATGAAACACTAGGTCTCCTATTTTGAAACAGTGTGATTATGTCATTTTTACAAGTTTCACTTGCATTTTGTTGGAAAATTAAGGCATGGGAGATGGTTAGCAGACATTACAGGTTCATCTAATAGTAAAAGTGAGTTAAATATAATGAGTCATCCGCCACTGGTCCATTATTGGTCCATCCATCCATTGTTCTGTGTATGTCCAATTGTGACAGATGTTATCATTTTGAATTTCTGAGAGACCATCAGAGCCACAGACTTCTAATTTGGCACAGTGATCATATTTGACAATAGCTTTGATTGTCACGTGCGCTGACCTCTATGAAAGGTCAAGGTTACAAGGTCAATAACGGGCGATTTTTTAAAAAAGAAAATAGTTGTAATCTGGCAATGAAGAAGCTTACAGAATGGCAAAAGTGGGCGCAGAGAAAGAACAAGACGAAAATAGAGTCAGCTTCACAGAGATGAAGACCATCATTAAGTCTGTGTACAGACCACCACAACGGCCCCTAGACAGTTACCATCAGCTGTCCAGACAAGAGCAGGTGACCATCTTCCGTCTGAGGACCGGGCACAACCGACTCAATTTCCACCTGCACAGACGCTTCCACCTCGTGCTATCTCCCCTGTGCCCTTGTGGAGAAGCAGAGCAGACCACAGAGCACATCCTCCAGGACTGTAGCAACCACCAGTTACTGAGGGAGGAGATGTGGCCGAAGCCCGCCACCGTACAAGAAAAACTGTACGGGCCTGTGGAGGCGCTAGAGAAGACCACAGATTTCATTTTGAGAGCCAAACTCCAAGTGTGACGGCGTTCGAGAAGAAGAAAGAAGAAGAAGTTGTAATCTTATTTTAAAACTTTTCAAAGATAAAACTGATGATACAACTTTTGTCTGCAGCTCTACTAAGTTAACCTCTCATTAAGGTCAAAGGTCACGAGAAGTAAGAAGGCTTTTAATTTAGGTTGTTATTACAGGTAGTTTGTATGTGAACTTTGCAATAAGACCCCAGTGGAAATGTCTTGCTAGGGGTTAAACTGTCTATGCATATTAAGTTTATTGGCTCCTTCCAAAGGTCAAAGGGCAGGCATGTCAGCAAGTGTGTTGAAAATGTTCTATGTATGGGGAAATAAAAGCTACCGTATTTAGTTTTTGCACCTCAGAAGTAAAACTTGATACAAGCTAAGCATTATCGACACAGGTGTATGTACATAATTATTCAGAAGCAAATTCATATGCATTGCTTCCAGTCACTTACTTAGCGCACCCCGCTATTTCCTATCTTTTTTTGTGTGTGTGCTTCGATCAAACTAGATCTATGATCATTGGTCGATACAGCACAATTCTCTCCCCTGATAGTGCTTTTACCTATTTTACTTTGTTAACTTCCTAAAATTATCGACACAGGTTTATGTACATATTTAAGAAGCAAGTTCAGGGGGAGAGGGGTGTTCCAAGGTTATTTTTTAATGTGTAATTTTCCATTTTGGGGAGTTTGGAACCCTCCCCCCTCCCCCCCCCCCCCCACACACACACTCCAGAGCCTCTTCTTGGAAATTGTAAACGGTCCGTCGTGTGATTTTCCGCCCATTGGTGAAAAGGTCTCCAGACCACTCACCCCCTTCCCGCGACCTCCCACCTGCACTAACACCAGCACCACCCGCCCCTCGTTTGATAGTCAACAAGTGGCGCATTTGTAGGTCCTCACGCTCTTCGCAAAGTGACATGATCATGGTGTGAGATACTCTGTATTGAGAAAAAGTATCAACATCTGAAATTTGGATCAAACTGGCTGAATGGTTTCCGATATATACGCTAGACAAACACTGCTCCTTATATGAAACACTGTTCTAATTATGAAACACTTTTAAAATATATTAGGTGCTCTTTGTGTTTCATAATAGGAACAAGATACCTCTCCAGGAAAACGCGTCACCTCCAAAACAACAAAAAGAGAACCAAAACGATCGCCGCTGGTTATCTGATGTCCGAAGATTGCTCTTTATGACAAGAGTGGCTATTTTTTTAAAATCACAAAACTGAATGCTGATGTAGGTGTTTCAAAAAGGCAAAAAATTAGATGCAGCAGGGTCAAAAATCACATTTTCTCGGCGTGTTTTCGTTTTCATCACGCCTGACATTCTTGTACCGGAAATAAGGCTCACTGAAGTAGCTCTATATTACTGCACAGGCGGAATTTAGAAAAGTTATTCGTTTCGCCGGGAGCAAGGTGTTTTATAATAAGCACTGTTTCATAATAGGGGCTCCTCCCCTACCTCTAGAACCTTTTGAGGGATAATTAAATATTTTTTTGAAAAAAGATATTTTTTCACGTTTTTGGGATTAATTTCACGAATTATATGGGTTAATCTTAAAACAATTGAATCTTTTGTACGAAACAAACCCCCAATCTTCTCACTAGTAATCGCATGATTTTTCGCATATGGAATTTACATAAGCATACAGTCTGTCTCGGCTGTCCGGTACGATTAGGTCAATTGTGACCTGTATGCCCTAGGTGTGAAAAATCAATGTTCTGCATCACTTTTTAGGAGTCATTTGTAAACCAGCTAACATAACTTTATTTTTTCTTTTATCTTCTCATTGTTACCCGCATGATTTTTCATAAACAGTGTTTGCATAAACTTGCTGTTTGTCTCGCCCCTGGGTTAGGATTAGGTCAGAATGTGACCCTTAAGCCCTAGGTGTGAAAATCAGCAAGAAAATTGCAAAGTTGATTCTCTGACACGTCAAAAGTTAGTACTGCGATGAGTGTCGTATAACATCGAGTCGTCACTATGAACACGGCGTCGTGGGACTAATGCCATGACGTGAAGCTTGAAGTGACGTCATTTCGCTGCTCGTGCTATTATTCTTCTTCAGAATAGCTATGCTACGCCAGACCACAGGGCTTACGAATGGCGGGAATCGCCGTGTGTCCGTCTTTATATCTGTGTGCCAGTGTGCGTGGATCAGAGGGTTGGTTAGAGTAGAAGGAGATGGACTCCTGTCGCTACACGAGCCCACAGAACGTACTAATGGCGGGAAGCGCAGTGTGTCCGTCTTTATTTGTGTGCGCCGACGTGTGTGTTGATCAGGGGTTGGCTTAGAAAGGAGAGAAATGGATCAGCATAATAAGCCTAAAAATATGAACAACTCAATATAAAAGATAAACGCATCTGAGCTCCAAACAATACGGTAGACTTTGGGATGAAATCCTCATCTTTTTTTTTGTTTTTTTTTATTCCCTCATGTTCACATCTTTCTTTTATTTTGTCTGTTGTCAGAAAGATGCCCGTGCGTGGGCATGAAAAGCTGCTAGACACAAACGTATTGTCATAAACTTATTTTGTATGTCGTTGCTCTTTGTCAAAGAAAACACATGTAATATGGAATACATAAATAATAATATTAATTACGGTATTTATAATGCGCTTATCTTATAATAATTATAACTCTAAGTGCGCACTCACAACTCGCACACGCATGCGCACGCTTTAGACAATGACTCACGTACCACAAATAGTGAAAATACATAACACCATCATCAATACAATTTGGATTTAAAACCAACCTAAATCTTCTTTTGAAATTGTAATAAACAAAATGACAATAAAATTGTCCGTGCTGTGACCTTGACCTTGAAGCAGAAGGCGTAACATTTGTTGAAACTAAACTTTTGTAATCAATGAGTCAATTCACACACAATCTTAAATAAAGTGGTCTAAATGTGATAAAGAAATCATTAAGAGAATCGATGGGAAACAGAATGGAGATGACCTTGACATTAATGTCAAGGACTGTCACTTTATAATATTATTGCAAAGTTGTTCTTGTTCATGAATATCAATCCACAGTGTTTGTTTTAAATCGGTCTCACAGTTTTCAGGAAATTGCCTGAAAATACAGTCAGTGTAGGAACCACGGTGACATTGACCTTCAAGTAAAAACACTGGTATGTTAAAACACTGGTATGTTAAAACACTGGTATGTTAAAACACTGGTATGTTGAAACATTGGTATGTTAAAACACTGGTATGTTAAAACACTGTTATGTTCTTTCTGTTACAACAGTAATCACTTTAACTCATTCTACCCCAACACCGAAATCCCTAAATTTTGCCTTTGTCCTCTGAAGACTGCACTCTAGTGCAGGACACAGATCGACCATGATAGTTCAAGGGTGATGCCAGAATAGCTTGGCGCCCATGGGCGCCAAGCTATTCTGGCATCACCCTTGAACTATCATGGTCGATCCTTATCTTGCTGTGGTGTGTCTGGGGTAGAATGAGTTAACAATCAGGAAGCAGGTTTGAAAAGCGGGTTTAGAGAAAATGTTGTTGAAGCAGATTTAGTCCATATATTTAATAGATACAGGCCCTGACCTTGACCTTCATGTTAGACATGTTGCTTTAAAATATCACAGTCCGTCTGGTTAAGACTATTTACTAACTACAATTGGAATCGAACAAGTATATTGATTCAAGAAACAGTCTGTAAAAAATCACTACAGTTGGTTCTAGACATTAAAAAACACTAGTTGCCATGGAAACTACATTTAAAACGGCTGAGTAGTGTTTGTGTTTCCCCGTTCCATTGTAACGCATTAATATCTTGGTTATTTTTCATAAATTTGACTATTCAGACAATCCCTTGTGAAGAGTAATCAACAATATCTGATAAAATGGCTCTGTTACAAGAAGTGTAACGGAATTAGCAACACAACAGTTGCAAACGGTCAGGACCGAACTGTATCGTTTGTGCAAACCTCAGTTCGCCTACAGAACGATTTGGATCTTTCATGATCACAATTTCCATATAATTTGACCCTTGAATGTAGTAAGACATACACAAATCTTTCTCGAGTTTAAATATGGTTGTCATGGCAACCGTATAAAGCAAAGACACGGTCTGTACAAATTGGCACTATGCTTGAGCTGCCACGGTCGAACCAGCTCTTGGGCGTGGCGCTGGACGCGAAAGGGCTATAAGCCATACACACATAGCGTGACCAATGTGAAGATCTACTCCAGGTGTATGTGGCTTCTGTGTCAAATTCATAGTAAAACAAACAGACCAACGTTTGTTTTTTATCACAGCGCAACAGAAAATATTAATGAATAGGAAACCTGGACCAAACTTTGGAAACAGTGCCAGTGGTGAGATGCCAGAGGACATTCATAATAACAAGAAGAAAAACACCATTCCGCAGATTTCAAGTAAGATACAATAATGAATTGCAGAATTAGAATACACACGGAACAAGCAATTGGCGGTGCATGCACACGGTGAATCGCACACAGACAAAATACACGCACGTGTATTTTCTGTATTTGTGTATACACATATAGACCTGCCCAGGTGGGGCCGGGGTGTCCGTCTCTGTGACGAGCGAGATTTTCAAGCCAGTAAAGGTCTCGCTTCTCTCGGGGGACCGGACATAGAGGCTTTTGCCAAATCGGGGGAAACTTGTTGAATGTGAGGGGTCGCATGTGTGTGTGTACTACACATCACTGCAATACACCTAGGATTGTTCAGAGGGGTGCGTGGGCGTGACCCGGGGGCGGCGGGCCTGGTCTGGGTTGGGGCCAGAGGTCGTGGTCTACTGTCGTGACCGCAGGCCTCTGCCTAAGACCGGGCTCTTGAGTCAGCACTTATGCATTCTACATGTCTACCTCATGTTTACCTCTCTCACTTCCAGTGCCGAGCCTATGCCTAGACACTGTACACTGCCTAGACACTGTATAGTATAACATGTGAGAGGTGGAGCGACTCTGGCGGCTCGGTAGTGGTGCCTGGGTGGCTTGGTACCCCTCGTGCAGTACGGCCGGGCCGGTGCGCTTGGGCCAGTTCTCACGCTTGGCGCTGGATGTGGAAGGGGTTATAGGCAACACATACCTCGCACAAGATACACTTGCTGTTCATGTCCATGTGTAAATTTAAACTTTAAAATCACCCTTCGGTCAGTATGTACTTGCCTAACTTGCTGAAGACAAGGTTTCCGGCAAGGTTTTCCTAGTGTATCTCTTGGCTTGACTTCGCGAACGAAGATTTTATAGGAGTTGCCCACGACGTCTGCAGGCTTGTTCGTGGCTGCGGAGGCCAATCCGGGACAGGCAGGTTCGACCGCAGTGGCTGCAGGGGGAGGTATGGCCAGGGTTCTGAGTTGCGGCATCTCTGTTTTTTCTCCTGAGCCGCTTGTCCTTAAGGCTAGCTCTGCGAGAGTCCTCAAAGGAGACAGCTGCCTTGTAAATGGTGGAGCGCCAGATGTCACGGTCCACAGCAAGCGAAGACCACTCGTGGTGGTCGATTTGGCACGCACTAAGTGACTTCTTGAGACAGTCTTCTTTGGTGCCCCTCTGTCACGGTGTCCAGTGGCAAGCTCGCCGAACAGGGTGATCTTTGGTAGGCGATGATCCTCCATCCTGGAGACATGCCCCGCCCAGCGGAGCTGTGTCCGCAGCAGCAAGGTCTCGATGCTCACAGTTTCAGCCTGTTTAAGGACCTCGACGTTGGTGACATAGTCACTCCAGTGAATGCCCAGGATGGTACGCAGGCAGCGCTGGTGGAAGCGTTCGAGGAGTCGTAGTTGGCTGCGGTAGGGGGCCCAGGACTCGGAACCATACAGCAGGGTGGTGAGGATGACAGCTCTGTACACGCTGATCTTGGTGCCTGTTTTCAGCTGTTGATTGTGCCACACCCGCTTGAAAAGTCGCCCGAAAGCGCTATTCGCTTTTGCCAGCCTGCTGTCAAGCTCCTTGTCCAGCTTGGCGTCCGACGTGATAATGCAGCCAAGGTAAGTAAACTGGTGCACTGACTTTAGTTCAGACTCGCGGATGGTGATGTGAGGAGGGCGATACACTGTCTTGGGTGCCGGCTGATGGAGGACCTCTGTCTTTTTCAGATTGACCTCGAGTCCAAAGAGCTGGGCAGCGTCTGCGAAGCAGGACGTGATGCGCTGCAGGGCTCTCTCTGTGTGTGCAACGAGGGCAGCGTCATCAGCAAAAAGCAGCTCACGAATCAGTTGGTCTAGGGTTTTCGTGTGGGCCTGCAGTCGTCTGAGGTTGAACAGGCTGCCATCGAGACGATACCTGATGTACACTGCATCGTCATCATCGAGGTCCACTGTGGCCTGCTTCAACATCATGCTAAAAAAGATGGTGAAGAGGGTCGGTGCCAGCACGCAGCCCTGCTTTACGCCGTTGAGAATAGGGAATGGTTCTGAGAGGTCATTGTTGAGTCTGACCTGGCCTTGCTGGTCCTCGTGTAGCTGGACAATCATGCTGAGGAACTTTGGGGGACAGCCAAGTCGCTCCAGGATCTGCCACATGCCTTGCCTGCTCACAGTGTCGAACGCTTTTGTTAGGTCGACAAACGTTATGTACAGCCCTTTGTTCTGCTTACGGCACTTCTCCTGAAGCTGTCTCAGCACAAAGACCATATCGGTGGTGCTCCTGTTTGCTCTGAAGCCACACTGGCCCTCTGGGAGGTGGTTTTCAGCGATGGCAGGTACCAGCCGATTCAGGAGCAGCCTTGCAAGAATTTTCCCAGCAATGGACAGCAGGGTAATTCCCCGATAGTTGGAACAGTCAGACTTCTCGCCTTTGTTTTTGTACAGGGTGATAACGACTGCATCACGGAGATCCTTTGGAAGTGTTCCTTCCTCCCAGCAGCAGAGAAAGAGGTCATGGAGCTTGTTGTGCAGTGCTGTGCCTCCATGTTTCCAGATCTCTGGCGGTATTCCATCAATACCTGCTGCTTTGCCACTCTTGAGCTGGTGGATGGCTGTGAGGGTCTCTTCAGCGGTGGGCGGTTCGTCCAATTCAACCTTTACTGGGAGTTGTGGGATTTGTAGGACGACTGCTTCTTGAACAGTGCGCTCTTCGCTGAAGAGGCTCTGAAAGTATTCCGACCAGCGGTTCAAGATGGAGGTATTATCTGTGAGGAGTGCCTGGCCATTCGCGCTTCGCAGGGGACTTTGTACCAGGTGCCTGGGGCCATACACTGCTTTC
>BTPG01000004.1:173075961-173083461 GCA_036245525.1 Semisulcospira habei
AATAAACTACGAAAATAAATTAATAGAAATTAGGAAGATTATTTCAATCTGGTCCAGAAGGGACCTGACATCTTATGGAAAAGTAACTGTTATAAAAACCCTTGCATTGTCCAAAATTGTACACTTATTTCTTAATATTCCGGATCCACCAGACACTTTTCTGATGGAAGTAAATAAATTATTTTTCTCGTTCCTGTGGCACAATAAAAGGGGAAAGGTTAACAAATCTCAAGCTTGTTCCTCTTTTGAGCAAGGTGGTTTAAAAAATGGTGGATATTTACTCATTCCTCTCATCTATGAAGTGAGCTGGCTGAGAAGATTGTACTCTAATGACTCTCTTGTGAAAACGATTTTGTTCTTGTCATATCCTAGGTTTTTAAACATTTTTCAGCTCGGAGGGGAGTTTGCAAATATACTGATGTTAAAGTGTGCAGACAACAAGTTTTGGTTTGGTGTTCTCAGACATTATAAAAAAAGTGTACATTAAGTGTACGATAGAGTGTTTTAGTGATTTTGCAAATGAATGTATTCATTATAATGTACATATTGTGCTTGATAGAAAAATTGTACATGTTCCCGAATGGGTATGCAATGGGATCTTTCAAGTTAGAGATCTTATGGACAATTATGGAAACTTTTTTAAGTTTTGAAGACTTCAAGGTAAAATATCCTTATATAAGCACACACTTTCTGACGTATGCTGGAATTATTAGAGCAATTGGAGAATACAAAAAACGTGTCAACATCGACGCAGATAGTTCATTAGTCATCTCGGACACTTGTGCTTGGAAAGTTATCTGCCAAGGGTGCAAGATTACTTATCAACGGCTGACCAAAATAAGATCAAATCCCATCTGCGTAGAAAAATGGAACAAGCACTTTAAAACTCATTTAGAGTGGGAGAGAATATTCTGTACGGTCATAAAAACTACTTTTGATCCTCAGCTACGCTGGTTTCAGTACAGACTTATCCACCGAATGCTTCCAACGAAAAGATATCTTTTTCTGAGAAAATTGTCTGATTCATCTGTCTGTACCTTTTGTGGAAATGAGGAAGAAACCTTAACACACCTTTTCTGGAACTGTGGGCATGTCCAGTCCTTCTGGACAGATCTAATCGACTGGTTAAAAGATACATATAATCACTTTCCCACTCTCTCCCTGTCCGAGATATTTGTACTTTTTGGTAGACAGCAAAATATTGTTTCAGATAAGGTGTTTGACCTCATTCTGTTATTGGCAAAATTTCACATATACAAATCAAGACTGCAAAATATTCTTCCAAATATTGTGCATTTTAAGCAGATGCTTAAATACCGCTATTCTGTAGAAAAGCATACATACATAATGAAAGGTAAATTAGAGATATTTAATCGTCATTGGTCTCTGTATTCAGAAATTACCTCATAATTGTATTATTTTATTACTGATTTTCGTGCTTCGTCTCTCTCTCTCTCTCTCTCTCTCTGCGCCACCAGGGATCCAGCAGCCCTCCACACTGTATTAGCTGCGAGATAATATTTCATTTATTGTGGCTGTGATTCCAAATGTGTACTTCTGTTGGTGCCAACTTCGTCATGTAAATACCGTGCATAAACTGTGCATCATTGGTGACCCTGTCCAGTAACGGTCAGTTGCAATTTTTACCGTTTACTCCTGGACCGCGCAATCCACACACCAAATCTAATTCATTCCAGACTCTAATTGCTCTAGTGTGAGTTCGTGTTCGAACTGTGCATACGTTTCTATCATTTCGACGGATTTCCAGTGCCGCTCTTCTCACTAGCTGTGATTTGTGTGATAGCCGTATATTTTACTTTTGGTTCTAACCTGTGTCATTTACTGTTGCTCTACATAGTGATATGCTTCAATTGGATCTAAAACATGGTCTCTAGGAGTCGTCTCGTTGGTGCAACAACGAGTTCTCTCCCTATTGTCGATTGTCGCCCTTGATAATTGAGGTTCCCTGGCAGCGCAAAGGTGCTATAATTTTCAACGAGTTCTCTCCCAGTTCGTAATTGTCGTCCTTGATATTGAGGTTGCCTGGCGGCGCATGGGTACTGTAAAGACCTGATGAGATGGAACTACTACTCTATTTCACCTAAGCATCACTGAGCATGCTAAAATGAAAGTACCTCCACCTTCTTGCCCCCATCTAACTCGTCTACACCTTACCTATCCCTCCATCCATCCACTATTCTGACCCCGTTCTCAAAATCAACTTCCCCCCCCCCCCACCCACCCACCACCCACCCACCCCGACCCCGCCTCTTTTTTTTTCTTTTCCATAGCGATATGGTCTTCACCATGGCATATTTCTCCCCGGTCCAGTCGTGTCAGCCTACCCTCCAGTCCCAAACCCCCTCCCAATCACCTAATCCCAAAGATCCCATTGTGAAAGACACTCTCGATGAAAAACAGAAAGTGTTCAATGACACAAATATCCATGTTCTGAAACGCTGGAGAAAGGCCTTGTCGGTTCGCTATGTTCACCTTCTAGAGTCCACTAACAGTGGGTTTGACGTGACTTGGAAGGATGTGGACTTTGACAATAACACTATCGACCGCACTGACTTCAGTGTTCGTACAAGGGCAGCAGGAATTCCTAATACACTTGCCAAGACATTCGTACAAGTGAAACGGGCGGGCGTCAACTACATTACTGTGACCCTGTATTACAAACGGAAGCGTAGCATGGGAGGAACCTGTCTAATCCAGGGAATACGAGCTGAAGAGTGGGTGAAGACGGAATTCCACCAGCTGTGTGCCCTGGTCAGGTCACTACAGAACGGGAACTTTAACGAAGATGATGTGCCCCCGCCAACATTCAGTCACCTACCCCTGTGTTCTAGCTGCGAGCCACAGCACCCCCCATATCCGCACCAGTCCTCATCCTCCACTGCAGTGTGTGATTTCACATCCACTGAGGCGAGGGATAACAGGGTTGTTAGCAACCAGACCACATCACCCTTCACAGTCACACCATCCTTCACCTCCCCCACCATCTCCCCTAGTGCATCACGTGGGTTGTTGCTCGACGTCTCCTTGGCAGACACTCCCATCACTCCCACCCGCTCCTCTCTAACGGAAACCTCAGGAGTTTCGCTCCTAATGCTGATACCGAAGGGGGATAACATGCTAAGGCCGATCTCGCCCCAGCACTTGTCATCGTCGGCAGATCGTGTCTCCTTTACAGCCACACCCCCTACAGATTCAGCGTGTGTTGTTCCTGTTATTGCAGCCGTGAATGATTTGCAAACCCTCCTTCCCGCAACTGACTTTGAGATCAGCCCGTCAGAGGCAGAGTTACACACCGTGACTTTGCTCCCTGCGTCTCGACCAGCTTCCTGTCCACCTGAGATAACCAACAGCAGCGACCCAGGTATGACCCAGGCAGCCGCTCATGTATCTCCATGAACACCGTGCTCCCTCTCCGACATCTTGCCGCTCTACCAGCACTACATAATTCATCACAGTTGTACTCCCGCCTACACGATGCTCTTAATATCATCGCGGGTCTTCGTGCTGATGTAGACACTTTGTTTAAAGGGCTGTCAACGGCTCTCGTCAAGATTGATCAACTTGACAGCCACATCCGCGATGAAGCAGTGAGGAGAGCCAAGGATCTGCAAGCCACAGAGTCCTGCATGGGCGAGATGTTGTCTAGTCTCGACGAAAGGATAAATAGTGTCGAATCAGCTCAGCACGCTATGGACAGCACTGTAAACGGTTTATCCACGGCTAAACAGAATCACAAGCAGCGCCTCCGAGATCTGCAAAAGAAACTGAACAAAGCATCAGCCCATACAAACAGTCGATCAGTGACTGATAACTCTGACAGTACACCTACACCTCTGTCTGCTGACCTTGACAGCAGTACCTCTCAGAGGTGTGCAATGGACATAGACACAGTTGCATCCCCACTCTCCGCCCCTCCGCTTCTTACACAAGACGACATCATGGCTGTGTCCCTCCAGGCTATGAGAGTGGGTGAGAACGAAAGCCGGGAACGCCGCATTCCTGTCCGGATAACCGCCGGCCAGCCCGAGATCATCAACCAAACTACTGAAGCCAGCGGCGAACAGCCGCAAAACAACAGACCGTTTCACACAGGCTGTCTCCAGAGGAACAGATACTTCAACACTCGGTATTCGCCGACACCAATACTCTAGTTATCGGAGACTCCGTTGTTCACTACATCAAGGCGGAGAAGATGTCTACGTACCCAGAGGAAAAGGTGCAGGTCATATCTGTGTCTGGCCTGAAAACTCCCCACCTGATTGGCTGGCTCCGGAGTCAAGAACCCTCTCACACAGTCTCTCTTGTGACCTTCCATGTCGGAGTGAACGATTGTAAGCAGACAGAAGTGACCAGCGCTGTGTGGGACCAGCTTGCCCGGCAATGTCGGCGGGTATTCCCCAGCGCATGCATCCAAGCTTCCTCCATTCTGCCAGCCCAGCGGGGACAACAGCTAAACAGGTCTATTACTGCCTCCAACGGAAACCTATACCACATGTGCAAAAAGCGTGGGGTAACATTTGTGGACAACACGCTGATTTTCTCTACTACAGATGGATTTCCGCGCAAAAGGCTCTACAGGCGCAGTGACCCAATCCACCCTAGCCGGCAGGGCACAATTAGCTTGGCCATTAACGTGAAAAGGGGTGGGGTGCCTCCTGACACCTCCGCAGCCATCCGTGCTCCGAGCAGTGGCCGGGACCGTGGTGAGAGGCGTAGCGGCAACTCTCAAGGACTGTATTCTGAAATTGTGGCAGGGACTGCGTCCTCTACATCTACTTCCTACCCAGGATCACAGTATGATGCAAATAGCCACCAGATAACACGAGACTGTTTCAACAGCACATCTCAACAGCAACAGCGATGGGCCTGTTCAGCTTTTGTCCCCTCTGGGCTGGCGGAAGGGAGGCAAGCCGGACACATGCTGATACAAGACATGTCACCCCCACAGCAACAGCAGGCACCAGATCAACAGTTCGTGAATATGTGGCAGTCACCTAACATACTGCAGTTCCCGATAGTTCCTGCAATGTACCCGCAGTATCGTGCGGCGCCAACGGACCACTTTTCGGGGAACACTATGGCACAACCCTACCCATTCAACGTCACCGCACCGGCACACACTCCGTATACGCACCACGACGTCTGGGCTCAGTACAATCGCCCAGCTTGTGTTTACTGAGACTATAACCAGAGCATCCTCCTATATACATCTATTAAACATTATATTCTATGAATTGTCTGTTGGGCCAGTTGTTCAGCAGAATTTCAGTGACTAGACATTGCTTCCTAAGTGATCTCTTACATCATACACATTGCTTCCTAAGTGATCTCCTACATCATAGACATTCTCGGCTTCCTAATTAATCTCTTATATCGTGTGCGCACTGTAACGGTGTTTCCTATCCTTCGTCTATTACTACATCAGTAACATTATCACTACGAGAATACACATGAGCGATTTGGGACGCTGGTTAGGTATCTTTGTGTAAGCGTACCACACATCGAGTGCACTGTGACACTATTTTTTCCTTGTGTGTTTCCCAGCACACCATCAGTCATAAGCGATTATTGACGCCTTTTGGAAAACTTCGAGTAACTCTTCATCTACTGGACAGTTGGTCAAGACACATTGAACTTGTAGTGTGTCAACGTATAGACTGCCTTGTTTTTCCTTGTCTGCACTGAAAAACAACACACGTCTATACAATAATATATATCTTTTGCTCTTGACTCATAGGTGTTGATTTATTGTTATCTTTCTACATCAGTTATGTCTACAGACAAGCCTGATACGCATCATTTGCTTATAGGACATTTAAATATATATCATTTGTATAACAAAGTTCCAGATTTATGTGTGATGTTGAGTCAACCAAACGCTTTCCATGTGTTTGGAATAACTGAATCACGATTGTGCTCTAACATCAGTGATGAAGCCATTTCTATCCCGGGTTTTCATGTATTTCGTCGCGATCCTGTTTCCCCTAAACACACGGGTATAGCCGTGTATTTAAACAATTCAATTAGGGATTGCGCTCGAAGAAGGACAGATCTAGAATCAGACCTAGTGGAAAGCGTTTGGATTGAACTAAAAGCAAACAAAGCCACCCCGTTATTAATCTGCTTTGTTTATCGAAATCCCTCAGCCACTTTTGAATGGTATGACACATTTACGGAAATGATGGACAATGCAACCAAATGTACTTCTGATCTATTAATCTTAGGCGACTTTAACATCAATTTGTTTTCTTCCAATCCTGCTTGGGAAACTACTCTTACTTTGTTTGGTCTCAAACAGTTGGTCACTAAAGCAACAAGAGTAACTGCCAGTTCCTCAACATTGATCGACCATATTTACACAAACAACAAGACTAGAGTATTAGGGGTGCAGGTGCCCGAGGTTGCTATTAGTGACCATTACCCCGTCTGTTGTAGCTGGGCTCTGAAAGGTGACCGACGCCCCAAAAATCACCAACACATCACTATTAAATTCAGATCTTATAAACACTTTAACAAAGATGTTTTCCTATCGGATCTCTGTCAAGTATGTTTCAGTCACGTTTATAATTACACGGATCCGAATTCTGCGCTTGCAGAATGGTATGAGCTTTTTCTAAGTGTACTGGATAAACATGCACCATACCGAGAAAAACGTGTAAAACGTGCACAGCCTCCCTTGTGGTTAAATAAAAATATCATGGATGCTATGTCACTTCGTAATGAACTTAAAAAACACAAGGAATTTGATGCCTATCGTAAACAGCGAAATAAGGTAAAATATCTTGTTCGTGAAGCCCAAAAGTGTCACTTTAAAAGGATCATTGATGAGAAAAGGGACACAGTTACAGTGTGGCGCGCCCTGAACACATTTACAAAATCTAAACAAAAACCGGCATGCACCAGTGTTTCAGCAGATACATTTAATAAGCATTTCCTATCTGCTGCTGATGTCCTATTACAAAGTTGTCCAAACATGTCACAGATATCAGACGTACTTGATAAATTCTGTGCCGAAAAGCTCAAGTCAAGTATTTTCAACATTCCTGTTATAACGGTTTATGACGTTGGTAAAACGATATCTCAGCTAAAAAAATAAGAGATCAACTGGTCATGACGGCATTAGTACTGCAATACTAAAACTAGCTCTCCCATATGTCGTTGATTCTCTGACGTATATTTACAATCTTTGTATTCGACAGGGAACATTTCCGTCCAGCCTAAAGAAAGCAAAAGTCATTCCTTTGCCCAAAACTAAAGATCTTTCTGAGCCAAATAACTTTAGGCCCATTTCCTTACTTTCGACTTTGTCGAAACCAATAGAAAAACATATTCACCATCATTTACAACAGTTCCTGGAAAATATCAAGTTTTACACCCCTTGCAATCAGGCTTTCGACAACGCCATTCTTGTCATACAGCGCTGATTCATCTGATTGATAGATAGCTCGATGCAATGAACAAACTGCAAATGACAGGGCC
>BTPG01000004.1:173088461-173090961 GCA_036245525.1 Semisulcospira habei
GTTTTAAGGGTTCCGGAAACACCGCACCCCACGCCAAATTCTTTAAAATTCTACAACAAAGTCCTTTTATCTGATATTTTGGCGAGTTTTGAAACACACGCTCTCCCCTGACCCAGTCTCCTCCCCGCCAGTTGTTTGATATTTTGGCGACCTGTGAAAGTCTTTACACACACGCGCCCTCCCCCCCCCCCTCACCCCCTTTTGTTTGAGTTTTGGAAGCAAGGTCTAGCGCCGGGGAGGCCTTTTGTGTCAGGTGGAAGGTCCCTGTTTCCGGCAGTTTTGGAAGCCGTGTCCGTTCACCGTATAACATCTAATCACAAGGAACACAGTCAGTGGCCACCTCCTTAACACTTCCTTAGAGTTTTCCGCCATGTAAAACTGAGAAGTTAGAGAGATTATGAAAGCGGTACTGCCGTCTTGAGTTGATCGTCTCTTTCCGTCGTGAAACTTGACTGATATATTTTTTTTTTGAGCTTCGCGAACCCTGAATCCCAAAGTTAATCGCCCTGAATCCCATGATGGTAACCCCCACCACCACCCCCACCACCCACCCCTACCCCCCGGCCTCCCCCCTTCCAAACTCCTCTCGCATGGCACCCCAATCTTCAGTCTGACCACACACCGGCTGCACGAACTGGAACGCACCGCAGGACGAACGTGTGCTGGTCTGTGATTTTGGACCTTACGGCCCCCCCCCTTGGGCCGTAAGGTCTAAAATCACAGACCAGCACAACACAGCTTTTTTTTTTTTAACAAAGCGGCAAGGTCCAAAATCACAGCCCGCAGGCGCTACTCGTACTAAACATGCCGGCGGTTTGATCCCTAGTCGGCCTTTTTTGTCCCCGAATTACCCGTTATAGTGCCGTCTGTGTTCATGATTACCGTTCGGGAACGTTTGCAAACACTCGTTGTGCCAATCACTGATGCTATTCCTGTGAGGCTCGTGCAGATCCGCCAGTTTGTTTTTTATTCTGCGATCCCGGACCCACAGGCACAACACCCGTTGGCTTCCTCCTTTGGAGGAGCGCTTTTTCACGTTAAAACCCGTTGTGTGTGTCGGTAGCGGTTTTAGTCGCGATGATTCCTATACGGGTAGGAATCTTCGCGACCAAAACACGCTACCAACACCCAAAGGGTTAAGGGAAAAAAAGACAGTGAGTGCGTTCTCGTGAAAAGCGAGATGAAATTTTCAGTGTAGGCCCGTTACAACAATCTCGCTGTTGTGTTCACAAAATTGAACTTATTTTACGTGGGTTTTGTTTGTTTGTTTGTTTTTGTTATTAGGGGGTGGGTGTGGGAGGGGGGGGTCCGGTGAGGGGGGGGGGGGCTTCACATGCAGAGGGATCAATGGTGGTCCATGGTGAACCACTGAACCCATTTAGCCCCTACGCCATACAGCAGGAGATGGATTGACCGTGATGATTCAAGGGTAGTGCCGGATGAGCTTGGCGCCTATAGGCGCCAAGCTCATCCGGCACTACCCTTGAATTATCATGCTCAATCCATCTCATTCAAGCTGGCACATATTCTTTAAGTGACGCCTCCACACTTTTGGAAATGCACCCTTGGTGTTAATGGGATAAAAGCGATCTGCTCCATGACGGGCCTGGAATGCAGAAATTCGCCGATACACAAGGTTCTCAATGTTGTCGTCCATGCACCAAGATTCTTCTACCCTTCTTCTCACAGTCCTGGTGAGTAGGCACGCACGGGAGATGTTTTCTACTGCCCTTTGCGTGTAACGGAAGCGGCTCTCCCACGTACGAAGGAAAAGAAGAGCAAGAGCATTTCTTATTTTACGACGTTCAAACTTTTGAAGTTTAAAGTAACCCTTAAAGTAACCCTTAAAGTAACCCTTAAAGTAACCCTTAAAGTAACCCTTCTGTCCAGCATTCTTGTACGACATACAACGATAATCAATAAAGAAGATATTGCAAGGTTACACAAGAATTGCCGGAGAGCATAAACGGTCAGCACACTTTCAACATCAAAATAAATTGGGACTCCCGGCCTGAATTCAGCTGATAGTCCTCTTCCACCCCCACCCCACCCCCCAACCCCTCCCCGCACCCCCAACCCCCCCCCCCCCAAAAAAAAAAAAAAACCAAACAAACAAACAAACAAAAACAACAAACAACAACAAAAAAAAACATTCTGAAAAAAAATAATAATAATTTAAAAAAATACAAACAAACAAACAAAATCACAATGAAATAGAAATATGGCTGCCATCACAAAGAAAAAAGTGGTAAAACTTCCCATGCACACTGATTAACTCATTCGCGGCCAGCCGCATACGGATGCGCGGCTGATGCCGCGCATCCGGACGCGGCTGGCCGCGAATGAGTTAAACCTGTGCATCTATTCTCCTCATGTCCAATTTGCCTTTTGTGGTTTTTAGACCCACTGTCGTCATTTAGCCAGCCGACAAAGGCACCGTGGGCACATTTTCTCTTTGTGAACCAGAAAATGTTGTAAAATACCGCACACCAAATTTTGA
>BTPG01000004.1:173093461-173148461 GCA_036245525.1 Semisulcospira habei
GCCTGCACCCAGGGTCAAGGCTCTTGGTTCTCTCTTGTGCATACTGGACGCCAAACCACTTTGTCCGGAAACGCTTATAGAGGCTATATAAGGAAAAATCTGTCGTTGTGCTCTGCGACGGGCGCCTTTGGCACAAGTTGATATCTTGAGGCCTGGGTGGCTTTCTTTTGCTATGCAACAACCGCTGTCAAGAGATTGGTCGGTTCTGCTGCCTTTTCTCCTCACTGCTGGCGTCCATGATGGCCTATCTCGCTTAATAGAAGCTACATAAGGAAATCCTTTGGTTGCGCTCTGCCACGGGCGACTTTTGCGCGAGTTCCAATCTTTGTGCCTCAGCACATACCTTGGGCCCTAGCAAGTACCTGCACCCAGGATCAAGGCTTTCGCGTCTCTCTTGTACACACTGGAAGCCAAACCACTTTGTCCGGAAACGATAAGGAAAAAGACCTGTCGTTGTGCTCTGCGACGGGCGCCTTTCCGCTAGTTCCACTCTTGGTGCCTCAGTACATATCTTGGGTTCTAGCAAGTGCCTGCACTCAGGGCCAGGGCTCTCGGGTCTCTCATTGGACGCGAAACCACTTTGGCCGGAAATGCTTATAGAGGATATTTAAGGAAAAACCTGTCCTTGTGCTCTGTGATTTGGAGCCTTTTGCGCATGTTGATCTCTTGAGGCCTCGGTAGCTTCCATTTGCTGTGGAACACCCGCTGTCAAAAGATTGGTCGCTTTCTGCTGTCGTTTCTCCTCACTGCTGGCGTCCATGTTGTCCTTTGTTGTTTAATAGAGGTTATATAAGGAACTCCTTTCGTTGTGCTCTGCCACGGGCGCCTTTGGCGCGAGTTCCACTCTTGGTGACTCAGTACATACTTTGTTTCCTAGCAAATGCTTGCACTCATGGTCAACCCTCTCGGGTCTCTTGTGCACACTGGACGCCAAACCACTTTGTCCGGAAACGCTAAAAGAGGCTAAGGAAAAACCTGTCGTTATGCTCTGCGACGGGCGCCTTTAACGCAAGTTGATCTCTTGAGGCCTCGGTGGCTTCCTTTTGCTGTGCAACACCCGCTGTCAAGAGACTGGTCGGTGTCTGCTGCCTTTTCTCCTCACTGCTGGCGTCCATGATGGCCTATGTCTCTTAATAGAGGCTACATAAGGAAATCCTTTAGTTGTGCTTTGCCACGGGCGCCTTTGGCGCGAGTTCCACTCTTGGTGCCTCAGTACACACCTTGGGCCTTAGCAAGTGCCTGCACCCAGGGTCAAGGTTCTTGAGGCGCTCTTGTGCACACTGTACGCCAAACCACTTTGTCTGAAATGCTTATAGAGGCTATTTAAGGAAAAACCTGTAGTTGTGCTCTGTGACGGGCGCCTTTGGCGGAAGTTGATCTCTTGTTGCTTCGGTGGCTTTCTTTTGCTGTGCAACACCCGCTGTCAAGAGATTGGTCGGTGTCTGCTGCCTTTTCTCCTCACTGCTGGCGTCCATGATGGCCTATGTTGCTTAATAAAGGCTACATAAAGAAATCCTTTAGTTGTGTTCTGCCACGGGCGCCTTTGGCGCGATTTCCACTCTTGGTGACTCAGTACATACCTTGGGCCCTAGCAAGTGACTGCACCCAGGGTCAAGGATCTCGGGTCTCTCTTGTGCACACTGGACGCCAAACCACTTTGTCCGGAAACGCTTATAGAGGCTATATAAGGAAAACCTGTCGTTGTTGCAAGCCTGAGGAGAGGAGAAACACCCGGCCTATTCACTGGGAGAATCATGACCTACCTGGAGAAATGGATAGAGCTGGCTGGCTTGAAGAAGGACTACCAGGACCTGTGTGACCTCATCATCAAAGAACAGATTCTCAGTGCATGTTTTATGGACCCTGGTCGCCCACCTCAGGGAGCAAAAGGACCAGTCCCTGAAGGCCCTAGCAGACTTCGCTCAAGTATACCTGGACGCCCACAATATGAAGTTCGGGCCCGGCAAGCCGCAGCGTGTGTCTACACTAGCAGAATAAAAACAAGACGTCAGAGATACCCCGAAACAGATGTCGGTGGAGAGCCTGACATGTTTTTCCTGTGGAATGAAGGTACACAAGGCGATACGCTGTCCTTCTAAGGGTGTTCCCCGAGGCGACAACACCAGAAGGCCCAACCAAGACCGCGGGACAGCAGGCAGAAGTGGTACCACGTCTGAACACATATCCGCCGCTGTACTGGCCAACGATGTGACTTCCCCTGGTGACTTTGAGTCTGGAGAAAGGCGGGCAACACTGGAGCAGATCTAGTTTTTCAGAAGGAGTGGCCGCATTCCATTTGGCGATGGGGCAACATTCTTACCAGTTTCCAACATCGCGCTTCGTAAGAGTGAAGTGCTTAACATGCTGGTGATGTCAGGATTCGTCGGCAACACATCAGTGAGGATGCTGAGAGACACGGGTTGTAGCGGCGTCATCGTTAGAGAGGACCTAGTAGCTGAAGACCAGAAGCTACAGGAGTGGACAACCCTCATCCTGACCGACGAAACTGTGAGACTTATCCCCCTTGCCAAGGTCAATGTCAACACCCCATACCTGACAGGAGAGGTGAAGGTGTTATGCGTGAAGACCCCAGTCTACGACCTTATCATCGGAAACTTTGACGGTGCCAGAAACGCAAAGGATCCAGATCCGGATTGGAAACCTGAAACGTGCCGTTACGACGAGAAGTCAAGCAAAGAAGAGTCACCAGACCATCCCTCTAAAAGTAGCTGACAACACAGAAGCAGCAGGGTGAATAGAGATAAGCTGGTGGAACTACAGAAAGGCGACCCTACGCTTGACAAATTCCAAGGTCAAACCGAGCCCGTGACACGAAGAGAGAAGGAGAGAACCTTCGAGACCGGAAATGACATCCTGTGCCGGAAGTACACCGGCCATGGAGACAAGCCTGTCCGTCAAGTGGTGGTTCCTGAACACCTGATGATGCAGGTGATGAAACTGGCCCATGATTCTATCTTAGCTGGACACCTGGGAATTAGCAAGACCCTCGACAGGATTCGAGCAGTCTTCAACTGGCCTAATATGGGGGGCGACGTCACCCGATTCTGCAGATCGTGCGACATATGCCAGAAGACAGTCTCCAGAGAAAAGGTGCCCAAGGTTCCTCTCGAGAAAATGCAACTGATCGATATACCTTTCAAGCGGGTAGCCGTGAATCTGATAGGGCCAATTTACCCCCACCCCACCCCCCCCCTCCCTCCCCCCCACCCCCTGGTGGATTACGCTACAAGATATCCTGAGGCCATACCATTAAAGAAGATCGACACTCCAACAGTAGCAGAGACGCTCGTGGACATGTTCAGCCGTCTGGGGATTCCTGAGGAGATCCTGAGTGATCTAGGGACCCCGTTCGTCTCCGACTGCATGGAGGAAGTCAATCGGCTGTTGAGCATCCGGCACCTCACTACGACCCTTTACCACCCCATGTGTAACGGGTTGGTTGATAAGTTTAACGGAACATTGAAGGCTATCCTGAAGAAACTGTGTGTTGAGCAGCCAAGGTTGTGGCATAGGTACGTCAATGCCTTGCTCTTCGCACACCGTGAAGTTCCCCAGGATTCGACAGGGTTCTCCCCCTTTGAATTACTGTACGGCAGGACTGTAAGGGGACCCATGCACATCTTGAAGGAGCTGTGGACCAAGGACATCGACGCGCCTGAGGTGAAGATCAGCTACCAGTATGTCTTCGACCTGAGAGAGAAGCTGGGGGATACTCTTAGGATGGAGAAGGCGCAGAGCAAGGGGAAGCATTATTATGACCGTAAAGCCAAACTTCGACGGTTCCAGCCAGGTGACCAGGTGTTGGTTCTTCTCCCCACCGACAACAAGCTCCTGATGCAGTGGAAGGGACCGTACGTGGCTGACACAGTGGTTGGCATCAACGACTACAGAGTCAAGGTCAACAACAAGATGATGACTTACCAAAGGAATCTGCTGAAGAAGTACGTCGAGACAGGTCGTCAGGACAACAAGCGGCGTCGGTGTGTCTGGCTGCTGACTAGAGACTAGACGACGAGAACCTGTTTAACCTTAATGAACTCCGCCACAAGGAGGGTATTGAAGACATCTATTTCGGTCAAAACCTGACCCAGGCACAAAAAGAAGAGCTGAGAGTCCTAACTACGGAGTTCAAACATCGGTTTAAGCCTGAACCAGGGACAACAGACACCATCCAACATGAAGTTCATCTGACTTCCAACGAGCCGGTTCGCAGCAAGCCGTATCGTCTACCTTACAACACGAGGGAAGAATTGAAGATGGACATCAAGGAGATTCTGGACTTGGCAGTCATCAGGGAGTCCAAGTTGCTATATGCGTCCCCAGTGGTTATCGTGAAGAAACCAGATGGATCCTATTTGATGTGTGTGGACTATCGTAAGCTCATTAAGCGGACAGTATTTGATCCAGGATCATCTTTCCTTGAACTATCTGAACTGCCCGTCTCATGATTTGGCAATGTTCTTACAGAACTTTAACATTAAAGAGGCACTCCTGACCTTTTTTAATGCTTCAGTTCGTAAAAAGCTTTTACTGGGATTCAGTATACACACCCACTTAGACAATGACCACCCTATTGTCCCACCAAATGCTTTCTTTCGTCCGTTCAAAGCGAAAAGAGGCCACTGGAATCTTGTGAATGTACACATTAAAAGATTGCTTCTGATAGGCGATGGTAGCTGACGTCATAACTATTCTATACGACCTTAGGTCATCTGCATAATTATAACCAATCAGAGACAAGATGGCGGATGAACCAGCGAAGAAAAGTATCATCGACTCGCACCGACAATGACAGACTCGAAATTGAAGAGAAGAAAGAGGAAGAGAGACAAGATACGCCTAAGTAGAACCGACATCGGACAAAGGAATATGGACATGTATGTGGAATCGCTTAAAGCAAGAGCTTGGCCGTTGCCGCTCACCTAGAATTTGTCCCTTTCCTGCTGAATCAGTGAGTAATATACGGTCTTTGTCGATCTTCCTATAGTTCCGCGAGCGGTAGTATTTTCAGAATTCACGATCTTCAGTAGATTTTTTCTCTTACTGATTTCGCAAGATTTAAAACCTATTTTATCATAAAGTTACAGGCTAGTTATAAGATTTTATGCTGCAAGGATCTGAAAACTACGGTGTGTGTCAAAACTGCGGCACATCGCTGGTCGTGACAGGTTTTTGTTTGTGCGGGCTATCATTCACTCCACGATTCCTCAGAGGAAGTGTTTCTGCTGCGATGGTGCATTTGTCGTTTCCAGTGATGCTTTCAGTTACGTAGACTTCGATGTGTGAGATGTGAAATTGCAGTGCAGAAATTGGGTATAAATACCAATGTTCTGTTTCGTGTTTCCGAGGGATAAAGGATCAAAAGTCAAACTAGGCTCAGCGCGGAGACTGAGTCGAACAAGCCACGCCCCCGGCCGTGCACTGACGATGCCGCGCAGCACGATTGTTAAAAGTAAATAGTATTAGCAGGTCAAACGGAACCCGCATTGTGATTTTGACAGTATAGCGAGTATGGAAGGTTTATTGTACATTCTCGTGGAAAATTATGTCAAAGGGACATGTGTGTACCACACCGATGACCTCGTGACCTGCAGTATTGACCGGGTTCTGCCTCAGTTGTGACGTAGCTAGTAAATATGCACATCTTGAAAACGAGGCTGATGCAGACGATAATCTGCGCTCTCGGGTACAAAAACAACATACCCTCCAAACGATGAATTTCGACATTTGGCATTATATTTACATCATAAAGCTCTAAGTTAGTACACAAAGAACCCATACATAATACTGTCAGCAGTATCTGTTGCAGACAGTTTTCTGTGTTGATATGCTTGATCCTGGTAACATAACTGTAAGGGTTCATCAAGGGTTCACAGAACTTTGGAGCGGATTGCCTGAGCAGAGCAGTTTAAAGGAACATTTATTTTCTTTGTCCAGGACAGTTTAAAGGAACTGTGAGACAGAGCAGTTTATTTGATTTAAGTTTTGATGTGAGTTGTTATTGTTTATTATTCTGTGAAGTTTGACACAGCCACAACCGTGTTTTGAGATTTGAGAAGAAATTTTGTTAAATTTCGTTCTAAAAAGGGGGATAAAATTACGCTTGTGGTTGTGTTTTTTTTTTTTTGACAGCATGTGTGTGTTAATCATAGGAAAGATCCGATATTCATTTGAGTTATTTTGGATAAGTGTTATGTACCTTTTTAGTAGGATTCATTTTCTTTTGCACGGAGAATTGCGATCGATTTTTGTTGTGAGGCGTATTTTCGTTACAATGTTCTTAAATTTGACCTACATTAGACTGGAAGGTTCGAGCAGGGTCGTGATCTTTCTAGTGACCTCTGATATGACGTCAAATTTTTTGGCTACATTTCCTAACATTTTATCAAATGCGCCTAGATGTTAGTCGAAGGCTGTAGTTAGTTCTAGAGTGTTCTTTTTAATGAATATTAATAAGTTATGGTTGCCTTTTCTTTTCTGATTGGTTGTGTTGTGTGAATTTGCTGGATTGTTCTGGAAATCTGTAATAGTATAAAAGACGGTTTTAGGAAATATGTGCGTACATTGTATGAGAGACGCAGTGTGTCAAAAGTGTTTATGCATTGTAGAGGAGACAGTGTATCAATGTGGATGCATTTGTGGACACAGTTTGCTGAGAGTGCTTTGTGAGAATAAAGAATTGTTGTTGAAAGTGTTACTCCCGTGTGGTCTACAACCTTGTGCCACGTGTGACGAGTTGCAGCTGAGTGAAGTTTCTTTTCTTCTGGTGTGATTGTATCATACTACGACTACGACTACCACACTCACTCACTCTCACTCACTCACTCACTCACTCACTCACTCACTCACTCACTCACTCACTCACTCACTCACTCACTCACTCACTCACACACACACTGACACACCACACACACACACACACACACACACACACACCCACACACACACACACACACACACACAAACACACACACACACGGCGTTTCCCACCATACGTGCGTTCAACAGCGCGGTTAGCGCAGCTAAGCATGACGTAATTTTTATTGTGTTACTTCACTGTCAGTGTCGGATGTGTGCCCGCCTATGTTCGTCATTCGCATGCTACGGAACGTGCTCCGACCAGCCCAGTCTCAAAGTCTCCCGTATTTTCCATACGGTAGACAAAACGGCGGCAGACGTCGGCGAGATAGTCTTATATGCATTGGGAATAACCCTTGCCCTGCTTTCCCAAGTCTTTTTTAGAATTTAGAAGTCACGTGGTGTAGCCAACGTCGAGCACTGTCAGTGGACACAGACTGCTTCTGAAATCATTCAACGCCAAAGAACCCCAGACGCCCAAGCCGCCCAAGTGGCGTCAAAGAGGGCCGGCATAGATCCTCACGCGCCCCGGCAACTGCGGGGTCTCGTGCGGGTCTGTCACGGTCTCTTGCAGTGGGTTCGTGTTTTCAATTTATTGACAAGGAAGGGGTCAAGTTCAGTTACACTAGCGTGCAACTATTATCACACGTCCACGCACACACTCGTGCTCTCTCTCTCTCTCTCTCTCTCTCTCTCTCTCTCTCTGTCTCCCTAGCAGCTCAGCAAGGACACACACTGGTTGTCTCCCTCCATTCGCTACTGCTGTAGCGGTAGCGAATGGAGGGAGACAACCAGTGTGGCAAGGACACAAAGCTGAACAAAGACGGATTGTAACGAAGGCCTGCGGACCTAAAATCTCAAGCCTTGGAAAATAAAGTTTCGTTCATTTTTTTTTTTGTTCTCTCTCTCTCACTCTCTCTCTCTCTCTCTCTCTCTCTCTCTCTCTCTCTCTCTCTCTCTCTCTCTCTCTCTCTCTCTCTCTCTCTTATATGTGTTTTATCTTTTGCTGTATCGTCTGATGTATTTTTATATGTGTAGAGTAGCAGGACAGTTTGGAAAATAGGCATTGCTATGCCTAAAACTTTTTATCCTGAATAAAACGTTTCATCATCATCATCATCATCATCATCTCTCTCTCTCTCTCTCTCTCTCTCTCTCTCTCTCTCTCTCTCTCTCTCTCTCTCTCTCTCTCTCTCTCTCTCTCTCTCTCTCTCTCTCTCTCTCTCTCTCACACACACACACACACACACACACACACACGCATGCATGCACGCACGCACGCGCGCGCGCGCAACGCCGCCACACACACACACACACACACACACACACACACACACACACACACACACACACACACACACACAGAGTGCATAGCAAATATCATGACGTACTTTCATTATAGGACTCCCGTTGACCGTCAAACGTCATTTGTCCACCGCGAAGGTAACTTCAAAGACGGGGCACCGAGAAGGGCCTGAAAAAAAGTGGACCCCAGCTGGAGTTCGAACCCGCGACTTTTCAGACGAGAGTCGAACGCTCTAGATACCAACTTAGCTACCCAGCTCCAGCGTATCTAACCCTTTGCGTATCGGTAGCGGTTTCAGTCGCGATGATTCCTATAGGAATCATCGCGACTAAAACCGCTACCGACACGAAAAGGGTTAGATACGCATCCATGGTTTGCTATAGGTGATGCTGAGTCGCCGATATGGCATCTTAGAGCTGTGTGAATACAGCCGTTGAAATAAGCGCGCTCATGTTCGAAGTACAGCCCGGATTCAGTTACGAAGTGAGCAAACACACACACACACACACACACACACACACACACACACACACACACACACACACACACACACACACACACACACACACACACACACACACACACACACACACACACACAAAGCCTCACAGTGGGTTACCTACCATTTCATGTGAAAATGGGTTCCCATATTTCTATTTATTCTAGGGCTCTGGCATTGATGCGAATGTTTAGAACTCACCTTATAACTAAGCTCTATAATTTAAAATAAAATAGACATTTTCTAGAAACAGAGCCACTAGATGCAGAAAAAATGGGTTTCTACCAATAAAGTGGGTGGGTGTCTCTCTCACACAAAAACTGGCATTACAGTCAAAATGGGTGTTTCACAACATTAGGCGTCTGTAATAAGGTCAAGTGCATGGAATACTTTTTTTTTTTTTCGCATTCATTTTTTTTTTCAACTTAATGTGTATGTATACATTAACATTCTTAACATTGTATGGTGCAAAATTGAATGAACACTGGCCTGTAACCTTTCGATTATGATTTTTACAGAGGAAATCTTTTAAACATTGCCACGTTTTGTCCTTCTGAAGCAAAACAGTTTATCATGGCATTTATGTGAGAATTCTGGAAATTAAACGACTTAAAAAAAAAAAATTAATAATAAAAATGTACTCTGCAGTTTGAGACAAACAGCAACAGAGCATTTTGAATATTAACCCTTATTATTCGGAAGACACCAGTGTGTGCAACAAGTGTGACTAAAATAGTCCAAAGGGTAGTGGCAGAATAGCTTGGCGCCTCTAGGCACCAAGCTATTGTGGCACCACCCTTGAACTAATAATGCCATTGGTCTATGTCCTCATCTGTAAGTTCTGTAATGTCGCTTGCATATATGGCAGTGTAGAAATTTGAAGCTTTTAGCCTCAGTATGATGCAGGTTAAAAAGTGTGGAAAAATATGAAAGACAGAAAAAGACCCAGACGAAGAAACTAACACTTAACTTATTCTACCCCAGACACACCAGAGGAAAATAAAGATCGACCATGATAGTTCAAGGCTGATGCCAGAATAGAGTGGCGCCTATGGCCGCCAAGCTATTCTGGCATCACCCTTGAACTATCGTGGTCGATCTGTGTCCTGCCCTGCAACGCAGTTTTCAGAAGACGACTTCAACATTTGGGGATTCCGGTCTTGGGGTAGAATGAGTTAAAATGACAAAACAGAACACTGACATTAATTAATGAACTGACAACATAGGAAATCAATCACTTGAAACTTCAGCCTTTATTAATCACATCAAAGGTGCATGCATATAAAACACAGTAATTGTTTGTAGACACTTCAAATCAAACAATCAAGAGCAGTCAAACCTTTTTCTGCCAACTTTGTGATGAGGAAAACTAGTTCTTGCCCAAGTTCGGCACGTAAAGGGTTACCGCGACTTATGTGCCTCTATTCATAAAATGGAGAGAGAATATAATACTGAGTTCTAGCAAGTGTGACAATAAAGTTTAGCCGAGTTGGTATACCTCTTCCAGTGCCTAGGTTTAATGCACTAGTGGTGCCCAATGTTGCTATATTGGCAGCAGACCGGTCGCTCGGACCGGTCTGGTGCACCCGATTGGTTTAGAGCGTGTGCTTTCTGCACCTGTAATGGGCAACCTCGGAGAAAGAATCACGTGAGCTTCGTTTGACTGCTGCAAAATAACATGAATAAAGAATAAACCCTTTCCCATATATGCCAATCCAGCAATTATGTATCCATCCTTATGCTAGCACCACGAAACATTATGCGATTTGGCAGATTTTTAAAAATAGCTTTTTTAAACCCTCAATGGAGGTGATTTTTGCGACATCTGCGTCGTTTGCGGCAGAAAGCACCGTCAAAGTTGAAGTTCGAGAAATGAGCGCACTACATGTACAATAGACTTGATTCAGTGGTGTTGGGCATGACTCAAGCCTCCGCCATCTCAACACAAAACTGGCGAGTTCGGGGAGATAAAAGGCTACAAGTTAAAACCGCAAACGAACCTTTTTTTTTTCGACTGCGATCACAATCTTCTGCGTGAACGTACAAGACCACACTACAAGTGCACAAGCCAACCTGCGCGCGCAGTTCTGGTGCACATGACCGGTCCGAGTGACCGGTCTGGTGCGAAAATAGCAACAGTGGCACCGCTGGTGCCTTTAACCTAGGTAGAGGGCGAGGTATACCAACTCAGCTAAGGTTTATGCTTCCTGTGACTTTAGAAACAACAATGCACAGTATGCAAAGTGTACTTTATAGTAACCAAAAAAAAAAAAGTTACAGACATTTCCAAAATGATCCAGGCGTACATTGGATAAAAACAAGCTATACACACTGAAAAAAGAACACTCTTGTAATAAATGTTTATCATGTTGACAATAGTTTTCTTATCTTATTATTGTCTTTTTTATCCCGATTGGTTGTACATTGCTAAACGTCCGGACGTGCCAGCACTGATAATGAAGGGGGAAAAAATAAAATAAAATAATGAAAGGAATATTGAATGTATGTCGCCAGCCAGTCTAATACGCTAAATAAACTTAAGATCATTTAGCAACACACATCCAAAATCAAGAGAGATACACCACCACCACCAACCCCCCCTCCCTCCCTCCCCCCCCCCTCCCAAAAAAAAAAAAACACAAAAAAACAACAACAACAAACAAACAAAAAAATTATTCAGACCCAAAAGGTGACTGCCAATCATGTAAAATGCAAAGAAAAGAAGTGCCCAATGGAGAAAGAAACAAGCTTAGAAAAGACGGTTACAACACAATTCAGTAAGATTTCGGGTAAATCCGCCTTGTCAAAACAGACAAACAAACAAACAAACAGAGAGATCAGTCGCTACTTATCTTTGTTCACAGAAGGAATGTGCTGCACATTCCTTTTGCCAATGAAGATAAGTAGCGGCTAATCTCTCTGTTTGTTTGTCTATTTTGACAAAGGGTATTTACCCGAAATATTAATAAATTGTGTTGTACCCGTCTTTTCTAAGCGTGTTTCTTTCTCCGTTGGGTACTTCTTTAATGTTACACAGCATACAAAATGATCCAGGTGTACATCAGATAAAAACAGAGCTATACACGCTGAAAACAACCGAATAATAACGTTCTTGTAATAAGTCTTTATGTTGACAATGTTTGTTTCTTTTTCTCTTATTATTGTCTTTCGTCCCCAACCGCCGTTTCATCAGCAGTTCCATTTTCAAAGTTTTACGTGTTATATACAGTATACAAAATGATGCAGGCGCACCAACCCTATAGCAGCACTCTTGTAATAAATCTTTATGTTGACAATGGTTTTCTTACTCCTTATTATTGTCTCTCGTCCCCAACCGCTGTTCCATCAGCAGTTCCATTTCTAAAGTTTTACATGTTATATACAGTATACAAAATGATGCAGGCGCACCAACTCCATAGTAGCACTCTTGTAATAAATCTTTATGTTGACAATGGTTTTCTTGCCCCTTATTATTGTCTCTCGTCCCCAAGCGTCGTTCCATTTCCATTGACAAAAACAAGCTAGACATGCTGAAGCCAACCCAATAATAATGAACACTCTTGTAATAAATCTGTATGAAAACGAAAATGACACAAGTGTAGGAGAATCTCAATTCATTTCTTTTGTAACTTTTTCAATCTGTTGCGGATGTAATCCTTAATGTTTGTCTAGCGCCTATGTCTAAGTGCAGACTCTTCTGCAATTGCCTGCTGTATCTCGGCCTTTCCAGGAAGTTTGTTCACGACGAGGTGTGACTTGAAACGAGTTTCAACAGCTTTCTCTTCAGCTTTCCCCCATGGTTTCCTTGTAAATCTAGCTTTCTTTCGAACAGGAGCTGACGCAGAACTGTCATCATCAAAACTATCTAGTTTGTCATCAGGCTCTGGACGTCTTTTCTTGGTCATGCTCATTGATTCCTGTGTTGTTGACTTGCTATTTGCTTCATTCACAGGTGCTGTTTCCCCAGAGACCTCTCTGCGAGTTTCTGATGAGTTTTCATTGTCAAAGTCAATCTCTTCATCGTCGCCCAGTTCAGCTCTAATGCAACTCTCAAAATCTGTCATCCCATTGTTAACTGACAAAAGAATCTTTGCCACTTTTGCCTTTTGAAGGACGTCTTGAGGTTGGCGGTAGATATGGCGATGTATCCGAATATCATGACCAAGGAAGTCTGCCAGCTGATCCTGGTCTAACTCCGAGATGGCCATGGACTGAGCCAAAGTTGCAACCTGCTTCCGTAACTGAGTAAATGTGAACATGGCTGGGTTTGACACTTGTGATTGTAGCGCATGTTCCTTCAGAACATCATGGCCTCTGTAAGGCCTCTGACCAGAAGGTGTGGCAAAGATGTACTGGGAACTGGCGAGAGCTGGCACTGATTGCCTCATTTGAAGGATTCTGTCCACAGTTGTCATCATCTTCTTCGTTAGCAAAATGGGAACACTCCTATTAAACTTGCCTCTGATTTCCACTCGCTGAAAATGATTCACCATTTTCTTCTCAACCTCTGTGAGACCTTTCAAGATATCTTGATTGGTGATCAATCCAATCTTAGCATTCTGGAAGTCTGATACCTTCATTCTCTGAACTTCTCCCCCTCGTTTTTGGTTGAAAAGTGATACAGCGCAAAGAGTTGCTTTAACCACTGTCGGATAATCTTCCGAAACCATCCTTGTCTCAAGAAGCTGTTGGACCTTCCTCACATCTTCACATGATGGGATCAGCTTGGGTTTGTTCATGGTCATTTTCCCGGCTGCTGTAGCTGACACACAATCGTACCAGTCCCCAGTGAAGACAGAATCAAAGCGCTGCGCCTCAGAGAGCTCCTGTCGCCACCTGTCATCTGCTGTCATCTGAACCATGCCCAAGCTGTTTGGATGCCAGCGACTGTTTGATCTGTGAACATTTTTTCAAAGCATGGCCTATGCGCATTGCAAGATTGCCTTTTTTGAACTGATGTGTGTCCTCATCAAATTCTGCTAGCTCTTTTACAGCCAGTACAACATGATCAAAGCTAGCTGAATTGACCACAGCATTTAAACTAGCGATTTTCATTTCTGACCTCACTCTAAGAATCTCTAACTCCCGCATCCTGGAGCTGATTTGCCCAGCCGTGTGTTCTTCAAAGTCCCTGCGGTCAAATAATCTCTTTCCATACTCCAGAAGCAAGGGGTCAGTTCTGATGAGACGGCTTATCTCATCATCTCTCTGTCTGGCTAAAACCTTATGATAGAAGGAAAAGTCAACGTCTAAAGGTATTGGAAGCATTAGCCTGCCACGTTGAGCAGCCTCACCTCTCTTAGCGAACTGAAACCCTCCTTGTTTCTGACAGCAACGTTTTGAGTGTACAGAGATCAGCTTTTTTTTTATAGAGCCCTTTGCAATGGCTACAGGCGAGAAGGTCGTCTACCTTACTAGTTTTGGTGCGATACTTAGGAATCAAACATCCTGATTTCTTTTCAAGAACTGCAACATTATGCATGTAATCACCCTCATCTTGTATTCTGATCCATGCTTGACGTCTCTGCTTAGTCCCTTTTTTTTTATCATCAAAATTTTAGCAACGTCTGCCTCATCTGCATGGACATCGTGTAAGTGCGTGCTCATTTTCAAAACAAGCTTGCCACAAAATTTGCATGCATGTTTCTTGTCCCATTTGTACTTTCCTTTCCCTCTCTGCGACACGTGCACACCCGTTTCTTTGGTAAGCGCTCTTTCCCCACCCCCAATATCATGTTCCTTCTGCCTATCCACATTGTCATTGCCACCTCCTAATTCATCCCCTAACGCACACTGCACCTTGCTGGTACTTTCTTTACTGACACCTGCCCACCCTGAAACAGCCACTTTGAAATCTAACATATTCAATACAATACTGTCTGTGTCAGAGACCCCAGAGATTGATGGTGACACACCGTCTGAATCCTGTGAGCTCGAGTCAGGAACAAACTCCTCGTCATCACTGTCCTTGTATTGCGATGCGCTTGCACTCTCAGTCTCAGGCCCATCCCAGGCTCCATTTGCCAACTGGAAAAGGAAAGAAAAAAAGAAAGCTGCATTAGGACAAAAGCAGCCCAATTTTGGTTTAAGGGGTCTTGCACAAGAATATAAAGAGTAATCCCGTGTATGACCAATTTACATATGTGTGACATTGGTTATGAGGGGTGGCTTTCGCAGCAGCAAAATCCATGTTTTCTGAAAATGTAAGCAGTTTTCACACATCTGTCAAACCCGCGTGACCCTTTGAGAGAGGTCACTCAAATTGGTATGTTTACAAAGGTCTTGCCATAAAGTATCCTTGGACCAAGCTTGAAGAATGTGGCTTGAAAAGTCTCCGAGAAAATGCCACTGTTAACGTTTACCATGGACGCGGACGGACCGACAGACGACCAGTGGCCCAGAACATAAACTCACTTTTGCTTCGCACGCGAGCCAATAAAATGAAGATGATCATAGAATCACTTACCAGTTTGTAATTGGGGGCATTCCGCTGCCGTCTATGCACCCTCCTACCAGACACACCCTCTGCGACAGACGACGCTGGGCCATCATGCTGCTGCTGACTAATTTTGCCATGGGCCTTGGTCATGTGCCAGGAAGGGGCGTGCTTGTCCACTTCCATAGATCCTGATGGGTTTGGACATCCTGCTGCCATCCGGCGCTGGGTGTGTGCAGAAAGTGCTGAGTGTGACCAAAACGGTGCTGCTGCAAACATGTCAAATACAACCATGTAAACCATTGACATTTTGAATCAGATATATACATAATTACAGCAGTACCCCCCTGCCCCCTATGAACAATAACTGGTAATACAGTAAAATGCGACACTTCAGTTGCAAAATTCGAAAAAAAAAACTATTCGTGGAAGTCTGTTCTTCGAATCGCGAGGTAGTTTTGCGTACAAGGATTCAAATACACAATGAAATCTGGCGCCATCTTGTTTACAGTGCATGCATGCATACATGTCAAGTTTCGATCACAATCACACATGTCAGAAAAAAAAGCAACCCAATCGCGTGACAGATTGACCTTGTAATGTGTTATTGAACGAATTCCTTTCGTTGAAGAAGAAAGCTTTTGTTAAATTCGTGGGGTTCTATTATCTGTTACTACAAGACTGACTGAGCGGCACTGAGATGCGGGTCGTAGCAGACGGCGTCTCAGTTTTCTCGGCCAAACGGGTCCATATACTGTGCAATTGTATCTGATTGGGAGCATCTCAGTTAAATAACTGCGCTGAAGAAGTACAATTGGGCGTGCTTTTAACTAAGAAATATTGCATAAAAACAATCTTACCTGATGGAACGACGGTTGGCGGGATGAGAGACAATAGAAGGGGAAACAACTCAGTTCACTCTGCGCAGCCGAACGACGCTCGCTTCCGTGGTAACACACTGGCCCAGTGTGTTTAAAACACACAACATTAGGTAAACCTGCAAAAATGGGACATCCAATTTTTATATTTTTTTCTGACTTTTGAATGAAAGATAATGCAGAAACAACCCTCAGAAAAAATGGGTGCCTGACTTGGTCACCCAGAATTTTACACACATCCATTTTCCTCCAGGATGGTAAAGAAAGTCACCCATATTAGTGGTTTTGTGCACGCACACACACACACACACACACACACACACACACACACACACACACACACACACACACACACACACACACACACACACACACACACACACACACACATATATATATATATAAATGTATACATACATACATATATATATATATATATATATATATATATATATATATATATATATATATATATATATATATATATATATATATATATATATATACGCGAACGCACGCACACATACACACATATACACACACACACCCCTCCCCCCACCCACCCACCCACCCACACACACATTCACATTGTCACATTATGAGAATACAGATAAAACAAAGAAACAAACAATAAAGAGAAAACAAATAAACACGTACGCATGCAAGCACACACGCACTGACCACCAGCAAGTAATCAAGGCAATCAATTTTATGTTCGGAGGGTAGGCGCGTACTTGTGACAACGACATTGTAACGAATGCCTTTAGTGCAGGTTTCGGTCGGACGATGGTGTGACGTCATTAGCAGTTGGACCGAATGTACACATGCGAATAATGTAGAGATAAGCATTGTTCACGAGCGGTAATGTACAGATAAGCCATGTTCACGTGCGGTAATGTAGGTGAGCGATGTTCACGTGTCACGTGTGGGAGTGACAGTGTGGGGTATCGGGAATAATTGCAAGTTAGAGATGCTACACCAGTCGAGCCGAGCGGTCGTTTTCGCTAGGGCTCTGAGGAAGAATTCTGGCTAGAGAATTCGATAGCTGTATATTGAATACAGGTATTTATTCTTTTAGTACCGGTATTTATAATGACCTATTACGCTAGTCAGATGAAAAAGGAAAGTATTGTTTTATGAATTATTATTAGAGTGCAGAAGAGCCATGTTTGAAGGAAATGCGATGGCTCGTGTCAATACTTGTTTAGTCGTGTAATTATGTGATATAGTTTATAACTAGGATGTCATGTTGTATTCATTCATATGTGAAGATGTGGGACTGAAATAGGAATAGAATTCAGTATATATTTAGGTATACCTAATGATGAAATGTGCAGTAATATGTTACGAATTGAAGGTGAGCTGTGATTGTAATATTTGGCTCATAGTCCATTGTGTGTGGGTACGTAAAATGTGTACAGTGTTAAAGTGGCTATAGGAATTGTGTGCACTGTGTTAAAGTGGCTATAGGAATTGTCATAAGAATTATGACAATAGTGATTGTAGTATGGTGGCATAAAGAAGACATTTTTCAGAGGAAATGATCTAGAGCGCTCTGAAGAATAATAATGTGTCGAAGACACATTCAGACTTTTGGGTATAAGAGCGAACATTTATGAGTGTATAAATGTTGTGTACAGCGGGGCCGGTACGGAGCGGACACCCCTGGTGTAGGGCCGATGAAGCTGTCCTGAAGGCATCACGTACGTGACCAGGTGCGGACATCAAGCCTTCATCTCTCCTTCGTCCTACCATCACTGGTGATACGAGCAGCAACGGTAGCGAAGTAAGCCACAGATTCGTGCTACAGGACCACATGCAGTGTTCCGTCAGTGTAGCTATTGTAGCCTAGCGCCGTTAATTTCACGCCTAGGAATGTTCTAAATCTGTGAGTAGTCATTGAATAGTAATATTCAGTTCGGGAATCTCCGTCAAGTCGTCAATGTGATATTGACTGTGTCGACACTAGTATAAAGAGGAGTCGAGTGACGTCTCTCGAGAGAGACAACGACCTCTACGGTAGCGAGTGAATGTGTGAGCGCTGAAGTTGTGAATAACCTATATGCCACTTGTTAGTTATTTGTGCAGATTGGTTAATATGATGTGAATTGTTATTTGTGTAGATTGGTTTATATGATGTGAATTGTGTGGTTTAATGTATGTTATGAGTGTATGAGAATAAGTTAAACAGAGGGCAAAGAGAGATAACTGTGTGGCCTTTGTCCTTGTTGTAAGCGCGTGTGTGGTGGATGAAAGAGTCTAGTAAACAGAGATAGAACACCCACCTTTATACAGATTGGCAGAAAGCCCACGCACACACTCATTCCATAAACGTTTATATGTAACAATTTAGTTCAGTAGTAACACTAAAAACACCCGTTACATCCGTCCCCATTTTTCACTCAAAATTCTCCTTGTTGCAGCTGAATGGAAGATGATTCTTCTGCCTACAAGTGCTGATAAAATTAGGCTGGGTGCCCTCAAATACGAGGCGTTCGAGGCTGATTCGCTGAATCTTAAATGTCCGATGTTTTTTAGGGTGAACTTATGGAAAACGCCACACAAAAACAGTTTTCTGCTGAAATGACTCCCCATCTTCTGAGGTTTTCAAGAAACATGAACGCAGTTTAAAATGGTGTTATCCGTTTTTTAGTGTGTCTGGCCAAACATGAGATTGTGCTAAAACAACGCAGAGAAATGTTCGTCTTGCGATTTTTTTATGTAGGGGGTAGGTAGCTTTACCGGGTCATAGCGTAAAAACTACACAATGGACAAAAATGCAGCTTTGAATGCTGTAAAGAGAACTAAAAATACTGTTTTTGTGACCAAATCAGATTTCAAAATGTTAAGCCGTTTTCGAAATATCGAACAGGCAAATCTTTGTCTCGTTTTTGTTATGACGCGCAGTTTACTATTCTTTCGCGTTTGTTCAGAGTTCAGTCTTTGCAGAGTGTCGTCGACGAGACAGTGGAATTCTGCCAGGTTTGTCAGTTGATCCTGTAAGTGGGACAGCTTGCCACACATCTTCACCGCGGACTCGCACACCTTGCTGTCAATCTGCTTAATATTCTCAGCTGACACAAATCTTGATGGAGAGCCTCGACGGCGGCCCGGCTGTTGCAGAGTTGGGTCTGGAGCTTTCTGATGATAAGCGGATTTTCGTCTCGGACACCGGACACCACCAGCTCGCTATAATCAGAATCCACCTGAGTGCACGAGACGGGTAACCCGGGCGAGGTCAAGTCCTCGGTGGTGACGTCACCCGTAGACGCCACTTGGGTAACAATATGGCTGACAGGACTTGGTGTGAAGGGGGCAGGTTCGGGTGTGGTGGGGGTTGACAGGTCACGGACTACAGTGCCGTTCCCGTACTGTCCAGTCTCTTAGCCTTAGTCAGTCTGTCATCCCCTAATTTTTCAATTCCCTAAAAAACGCTACCGCCCACCAGCTGCACGTTTTGCCATGCACAAAATACAAACAAAAAACCCCAGCACATGACCCGTCTCATTTCTTGGCTATGAGACTGGTACCTTACCAACCCCACACCCAAGCACAGCTGAAATCAGCGTGCCCCTCGAATCACTACGTCAATGGCAACTCAACATAGGCCCAAAACATGTCTCCTCTCAGCTAACCAGAAATTTCCAGCAAATTCCAACATTCAGCCCTACTACAAATTTTCAAACAAGACAAAAATTATTTTTAAAAACACCGGTTTTTGCACTGCCTGAACTGGCCCAAATTTGACTGTATAATGTGACGGGAGTGGCAAGGGACTGACCGGCAGGAACATCAGAGTGATCAGAGAGGGTGGAGATCATCCCGTAGATGTGGCCCGCTAGAGGAGGGGTGTGGGATGGAGGGCGGGTAGGCGGGCCGTCACTGGTCATGTCGCTCACAGCGCTGACGGTGTTCACGGTCAGAGGCTCGGCGACAAGATTAGCGGAGCTGTCCCGAGGGTTACAGTCGGTGTTGTGGAAATAAACAATTAAATATTTACATAAACAGTTATCAGTGTACCACAATCGCACAACGCAGAAACTATTTTCCAACCACTGTTTTCTCTCAGAGATCCCGGATGTTCTCCCTTTTGCACTTGTCATTCTTTAAGTTTCATCTGCACTGACTTTTACAAAGATTGTAACGAGTCTCTTCTCTTCCATTTGTAAGACTACATAGATTCTCATGAGACCCTGCAAATTAAGGGGCTCATGAGACTCTATGTATCTTGCCCACGAGAGCGGTTTCATAGCTGTTTATCAAATTTAGTCTGGGCCTGGTTGAAGCGAACTTCAGTGGTAAAATGCACTGTGATTGTTGTTCTCACATTAACTACCGTCAGCCTCGCATACATTAAAAGGTCATATAATTGTTAACCCCTTCTCTGCCAGTGGTCGCATATTGTGTGCGTTTGGGTTTTTTAATTGTTGCTGTTGGTTTGATTGGTTGGCTGACTTTTTTTTGTTTTGTTGTCGTTTTTGTTGTTTTTTGTTGTTGTTTTTTGGGTCTTTTGTTTGTTTTTTGTTTGGTTTTTGGTTTGATTGTTGTTGTTTGTTGTTTATTTGTTTGTTGTTTATTTTTTTGTTGTTGTTTGTTTGTTTTTTATTGTTGTTGTTGTTGTTTTTTGGGGGGTGTTAATCATTTTCCAGCTTCAAAGCCGGATCCTGACCCAGTCGTCTCAGGAACATAGACATAAAGTGGTTCACCAAGAGGCATAGATCCTCATGAGCCCCCGCAGTTGCGGGGGTTCATGAGGATCTATACCTCTTGCAGCTAGGTGTTCGAGAATTTTTTTTAAAATCAGTGAACAGGTTAAATAGTCTTAGCAGTAAGAAAGAGCCTAGTGAACTAAACGTCTTCGGGTCGACGACGCGGTCTTCGCTGGCCCGAGCCAGGGGCCAGTCGCATGAGTAGGAGTGTTTCTGCACCAGCCACTAAGCAAGGTGCTCCGCTATAGCGGAGTACCTTGTTTTGTGGCTGGCGCAGGACCAGCCTCACTCATGCAGTCGGCCCGATCCAAGGCTGTTGTCGGCCCGAGAACCCTTTGCATACCTAGAGGGAAGTGCATTAAGCCTTTACGTGAAGTTGAGTCATGTATCAGGAAAGATAGAGACACTTTACTTCATCCTTTTTGTTTTTGAAAAATCGACTAGATCCTGTTAGTTGGGTTGCCTTCTGCTGGACAGGCCTTACTAGTCAAGCTTTTTACACATGTATCTCCCTCCGCATACTGTAGGCTTAAATCGACCTACTCCAGGCAGTAAAGAGTTAATAGTTCGAAATATCTCTTTTATACACGTTATTTGTCTTACAATAATGCTAGACAATCGGGCTGACTTAAATTGTGAACAGTTAAAATGTCCAAAAATGAAAGACTTTTCTGCTCTTCTTTGTTTTACACAATGTAGTTCCTTCCGTTACGCTCAAAAGCCGACAGTGGATAAACTGGGGTACGTGTGCCTCCGTCCTCACATGGATCGTGAAAGGAAGGGTAGAAACCTCTTAATTGAGGCAAGACAACATTGACAACCAGTTGTATGGCGAATTTTAGCAATTAAGGCCCGCCAAGGAAAAGATCGCTTTAAAAAGCGTTAGTGCCACAAAAAGCAAAAGTACCCGTGACCCTTATGGTCGGCCAAAACAGACACATCATAGGAATCACTACGAGGCATAATTCGTTTCTAAGACTGGGGGAGTAATTATAATTACTAGACATGGTAATTACAACCAATCGCCGCTCACGTATCGGTACACGTGAACAATGTCAACTTAATTAGTAAATATTAGGACCTCAGTCCGGAGACAAACTGTTTTGAGCCAAGAACATGCAGCTGTGAAAAAGGCAGCTAAACGTATGATAATAATAATAATAATAATAATACCGTTATTATATAGGCGCTTTTTCTCAATTTTGGGGAAATCGACTCAAGCGCCGCGCCTGAAACCCAACACGCACACTCACGTAACAGAAACGTTTACGCCATTAAGACAAACACAGTACAAGACAAACGAAGGCCATCGCTACTGAAGTACAGAGATTTTTGATCGCTTGTATTTGAAATTTGTAAAGTGGCCTGAGACCGGTACCCAGTAAGCAATCGTCTTCGGGCCCACGACGGCTGTGCGCGGGCCGGCTACTGCGGCTGTCGTCGGCCCGACTGCCGTTTTGCTTCTGGGGTATACAGTATTATGGGGAGAGATGGCGGCGGCGGAATTGTCACGTGATGTGCTCAGATGACCTGCCTCACGGGTCAGTGGGAAAATAAAGCATGCCACACGAAACATATAGCATAGTACGGGCAATGCCCCCACTCTGATTGGTTAGGCTAAGGACCTATAGGTGGCAACATGTTACTACAAGGAATATTTACAATTAGTACTGTTCTTGATAATAGTACTGATTACGCCTGTAGTAATAAGTCACGTGGTATCGATACGCGAGCTGTGATTGGCTGTAATTATTACTAGGCGTAGTTATTTACGCCTAACAATAATCCTATTACCCCTAGTACTCAGTAATTATTTACTAGTGAGCCTGTTTTTGCCGACCATAGACCTTAGGATGCTCATTAATTACGGGTGTGGTTACACATCAAGGCAGATGCACGACTGACGTATCCGGATTTCTCACTGTCAAAGCGGTCAAAGCCCCCTGTATCCGTTTGGAAACGTGCATATAAAATAAGCCACGGACCGCCGAAGCGCATAACACGTTCATCCTTTTGTTTTGCTCTCAATTGTGCGTCAAGTAAGTGCTCAGAGACTTAGACGGGTAAACAAACTAGCCCAAACAAGAACTAAACGAAACTGTAGTTTTCGTTTAACTCATTCAGCCCGACGGCCGTATTTCCCAAAGTTTGAAGGCGTCATCTAATGACTATGCACCAGTTGCAGGAGATGGATCGACCATGATAATTCAAGGGTAGTGCCAGATTAGCTTGGCGCCTCTGGGCCTGGCACTACCCTTGAATTATCATGGTCGACCCATCTCCTGCTGTAGTGCGGCAGGGCTGAATGGGTTAATTCTTGATTGGACTAGTTTGTTTTCGTTTTCACATTTCGTTTTATTTCACATAGTTTAGCTTAGCTTAGCTTAGTTCGTTTTGTTTTGGTTTGGTTTGGTTATTTTGTTTTTTCTTTGCTTTGCATTGCGTTCCAAGTTCTTTGGAAGCTTTCCGTTTTTAAATTTTGGCTGATAAAAACTGCCGTCGTTTGGCAAAAGCCAGTATGTCCATTTTTTTTTTTTTTTTTTTTAGCAAAGCAAGATGTTCATTGTACGAGGTCTGATCAAAACGTAATGATAGTTGTGCCGTTAACTCATTCAGCACGACGGCCGTATTTCCCAAATTTTGGAGGCGTCATTTAATGACTATGCATCAGTTACAGGAGATGGATCGACCATGATAATTAAAGGGCAGTGCCAGATTAGCTTGGCGCCCACAGGCGCCAAGCTAATATGGCACTACCCTTCAATTATCATGGTCGACCCATCTCCTGCTGTAGTGCGTCAGGGCTGAATGGGTTAAACCGAAACCATTGGCCCAATTTACTTGATATTTTCACACTTCGTAATTCCACTATCCTTTACTGTTATGCAAAAAATTTAACTACTTCAGGCAAGATTCAAATGCAATGTGGTATTTTGATGAAGGTCATGATCGGACTTGTGAATTTAGGCTTTTGCTGGGTCCAGGGTGCTGGAAAACTCCGTCCTGTCAGCCTCTTTTTCAGTTTAGGGAAGAACAAAAAGTCGCACTGGTCAAGGCACTGACTAAGAAGTACCAAACGGAGAAAGAAACACGCTTAGAAAAGACAGTTACAACACAATTTATTAATATTTCGGGTCAATACCCTTTTTTGAAAATAGACAGGCATGCTAGTACAAGGAAAACAGGACAAACACGGAGATGCAGTCAAAGAGAAATACGCTTGGCAGTCACCTTTCTGGTTTGGATTGTATAAGGCGCGGACTGTATGATGGTGGAGGAAGAACACTAATGTTTTGCTTTTCTGTGTAGGACACAGTGACCTTGGCTTTGTGGTCACTGACATTTTCAAGAAAAAAAAGACGTTCTAGCCAGTGCGGTTTGGCCGCTGCTCATGAACAGACTTCAACACTTTTGAAAAAAATATTTCTTACATATTTTGCTTTGCCTGCGCGCTCCACTATTAAAATAAGAACAATGACATGGACATTTAAATTTTAATAAATAGAGAAAACGTTGGGTAAATTCTGAAACTCTGACAAAAGTGCCCCTAGTCTCTGCTCATCAGAGACAAACCACTCCTGATTGAACAGTTTGTTGAGGATACCATTAGCAAGTATCGCCGCCAGTGATGACATCACGCGGTCGTTTGAGGCCATTTATGTTAATCGTTTAGAGTAGTTAATTTAAGCGATCAACCTTCTGTTGCATCTGAGCCTCTGGAAAGAAATGGGGCATCCTTATTGCAGATAGCTTTTAGAGGTCAAGGTCATGGAGCACTATTCTTTGAACTGTTATAACAAAAAAAGATTGGACGATTAACATATTTCTCAAAATAAAAATTTATGCATATTTTCCTGTCAATATATAAATAAAGAGCAAACTTTGCTCGTTCCTGGCTGAAATTTGACAGTGAGACTAGTACTTGTCTTCAAAGTCCGCTCTTTCAGAGTTAAATTGCACAATCCACTTGCACTCAGCGCCACACAATACACAAGTACCACTTCAAATACCTATCAACTTTGTTTGGATTTTGAAAGGGCCGTCTTAAAGTTTCACTCTTTTTAAAATGCAGAAATACAATTTTTGTTTTGGAGAGTCCACCGTTTTGAAGCACAGCTGTTTACATAACATTTTCAATGACGTCACACGGCGGCAGGGGTAAAGATATCAACTCCATCTTGAGCACGAATAAAGGGCAAAGGCTGAAATTTGCTTTGATACTAATTGTATTTATGTGACTTAAGTAGTTTACAAGTGGCGGCCCAACTATCATTACTTTCTGATCATACCTCGTTAGTCGTATACCAATGAAAATATCGCTTTTCTCCAAAAACGGACAACACGCTTTTGCGAGCTAACGACAGACAAGCTGTGTCCTTGCCAACTCTCCCAGCTAACGACAGACAAGCTGTGTCCTTGCCAACTCTGCCATGTGCTGTGGGTACCTGAACGTCAATCTTTGCCTCGGTTCTGGTAGACACATGTCTGTATTGATCTGACGCTAGGACTGACGAAAACTAACACACACACACACACACACACACACACACACACACACACACACACACACACACACACACACACACACACACACACACACACACACACACACACACACACACACACACGCAGACACGCAGACACGCAGACACACACACACATACTACTACTACTACTATTACTACTACTACTACTACTACTACTACTACTACTACTAATAATAATAATAATAATAATAATAATAATAACAATAACAACTACTGATTTATGCCTGCCTTTTCCTATTATGTTTAGTACTGCACAGAACTGACATGCAGACTTTCGTCCTTGGCGTTTTGCTGGTCGTGTCTCTGGTGACCTTGACCTTCATGGTCCCGTCCACCTCAGCTTCACCCTTGAGTGGTGAGTGTTGCTTTTACAGCCTTGAAAGTGTTTCTTTTTTCTTGTTAAACTCATTCAGCCCCATCACAGCAAGATACCTATCGACCGTGATAATTCAAAGTACCAGATTAGCTTGGCGCCTATAGGATGGATGGAATAAGAATAATAAAAGTACTTTATTATCTCGAAAAGAAAAATTCGTTTGCGGTACATTTATAAAAAATAGTACAAACAAGACACGAAAACATTCTAACACAATTATGAACATTTTCTCCCTGCACTTACACAGCTACAACTTCCATATGGACATAACTATATACACTACAAAATCTTTACACATAACTCTTACACATCTCACACATAAACATCTATTATGAACTAAACTGAGAGGCACTTACACATTCACACCCACCTCTACATGCATACATAATACGCGTATTTCAACCTACTCCTAACCCTCACTGCTTATTATACAAACGTTTCAATACATGGATGGATGGTGTTACGTTGTTTGTTGTGTTATAGTTCTTTTTAGGCCATGTGTGTATTAATCATAGGAAAGATCCGATGTTCAGGTGAGTTTTTTTTAGATCAGAATCACGTACCCTTTTAGTATGATTCGTTTTCTTTTGCATGAAATAATTGCGATCAAGTTTTGCTGTGTAGCTAGAATGTTGCATTTCTTGCTAAATATTTGCTAAAGTCTGACCTAGTTTAACCTGGAAGGTTCCGAAAAAGGCGCTTATGTTCTAGTAACCTCAAATATGACGTCAAAGTTTTGTAGTACACACGTTGTACAACATTTACGGAATGCACCTAGATGTTAGTGGAAGATTGTAGATAGATCTAGAGTGTTTTGGTTAATGAATATTAATGAATTTTGGTTAAGTTTTCTTTTCTGATTGGTTGAGTTGTGTAATTTGCCGAATTGTTCTGGAAATCTGTAATACTATAAAAGAGTGTGTTAGGAAATGTTTTGGTTACGATTTCTTTTCTGATTGGTTGATTTGTATATGATTTGCTGGATTGTTCTAGAAATCTGTAATAGTATAAAAGAGCGCATTAGGAAATATGTGCGTACATTGTATGTGAGACACAGTGTATCAAAACTGTGGATGCATTGTATAAGACAGTGTATCAAAGTGTGGATACATCTGTAGACGCATTGTGCTGAAAGTGCATCGTGAGAATAAAGTACTGTTGGAACTGTCACTCCAGTGTGGTCTACAACCTTGTGCCACGTGTCACAAGTTGCAATTGAGTGAGGTATCTGCACAAGAACCTTACGTGACTTTGTCTGGTATGATTGCATCATATTACGACAACGACTACCACGTAACAGATGGACGGGAAGACGGACAGACGTAGAGACGGACGGACGGAGGGATGGATAAATGGATGCATGCATGGATTGATGGATTGGAGACTCAGTGTGTGACAGTGACTGAGTGAGAAAGTGAGTCAGTAAGTGCACGAGCGAATGAGTTAGTCCATTTAACCCCACGGCCACATTTCCCAAATTTCGGAGGTGTTATCTAACGACTGTGCACCACTTGCAGGAGACGGACTGACCATGATAATTCAAGGGTAGTGCCAGATTACCTTGGCGCCTTCGGGCGCCAAGCTAAGCTGGCACTACCATTGAATTATCATGGTCAGTACATCTCCTGCTGTAGGGCTTTGGGGCTAAATGGTTTCATTGACCTTTCACGTCTTCTCTTGTTAACACAGATCTGATTGCGGCAGCAGACTTCGCCTCAGCTGACGTCAGAATAAGGGAGCGCCGCGCGGTACCGCCAGGGCAGCAATATCCCCACGGGCCGAGACCGCCTTGCTACTGCGTCCGGGCCCCATGCCCCTGTCACCCATTTCCCTATCCCTCTCCCTCGGGCCCCTACCCCACATGGCCAGGAAAATAAAATGGCTGAATGATCGGGCACTCAGCAAGTAATCAAGTTAGTTAACCCATGCACTGCCAGTGAACGCAGATTGTGTTTGCCGTTCACCCTTTTCATCCTGGTACACTATTGCGTGAAATAGATTTGAGTATGATAGTTCAAGGGTGGTGCCAGAATAGCTTGGCGCCTCAGGCGCCAAGCTATTCTGGCACCACCCTTGAACTAAAATGACGGCTTTGATTTCTCTTTTAATCTGCACTGTAGTCTTTATAGGACAATGAACAGATTTTTACAAATCAGCCTGAGAATGTAATGGGTTATTTGACCGTCAACGATGCCCAGCCGTCAAACTGGAGCCCAGTTGCAGGAACATTTCAAAGCCAGCAACTGCTAGCTAACTGCCCCATCTGCATTGCAGCGAGATTTTTGCCTTCGGCTAAACACAGCTCAAAAGGACTAAGGCGGGTAGACACTGGCAATATTGAAAATGACGTGCAGTTCGACCCTGGTCTCAGCAAGAGGCATAGATCCTCATAGAGCCCCCGCAACTGCGGGGGCTCATGAGGATCTATACCTCTTGCTGTTGGACGATGGTCATTTTTTTTCTCAGCAATGAAGGGGTTAAACCCGTTTTACATGCAATCGGATCCACCGGCACTGTTGACAGTACCAGCGGCTGAATGCACAAAAGGGTTAATGCTATGCTATTTTAAAACCTGATGGTGTATAACAAAAACAAGTCGTATATGAATAGTAACACAAACAATGATGTAAACAATAAAAGATGTACGCAGTGAATGGTCTATGCTGTTTGTGTTTTTCACTTCTTTTTAAAATTTTGTTTGGTTTTGTTTGTTTGTTTGACGTTTTTGTTTGTTTGTTTCTTGTTTGGCTGTTGTTCTTGTTGTTGTTGTTTTTGTGTTGTGATTTATTTTTTTAATTATTTATTTATTTGGTTTTTTTAATTATTTATTTATTATTTTTATTTTATTTTTTTTGGAAGGGGGGGGGGGGGGGCGGGCGTTTCTTGTTTTGGTTTGTTTGTTTGGTGGTTTTTGTTTGTATGTTTGTTGTTATTGTGTTTTTTGTTTGTTTGGGGAGTTTTTGGGTTTGTTGTGGTTTGTTTTTTGTATGTTTTTTTCGTTAAACAAAAATCATTGTTTGGTGACATTGGGTGTATTCTCTAGGCCTACAGTATCCAGAGCGAAAAGGTGTAAAATGCAAGAAAGTCCCCTTCTTCGCCGGAAGTTTCTTTTCTACAGTAGATTTAGACGTAACTGTGAGACGTTAAAACATTCGCATAAGCCGCGCATCCGGATGCGGCTGGCCGCAAATGAGTTAACATACGAGTATGTACCGTGTGAGCAAAAGGTCCTCGGCAGGGCGTTTGCCTCAGCTAGCACGCTGGGTGGCGGATTAACACCCAGTGTACCTAACTTGTTACTGTCCATTCTCCCGACAGTCAAACACCAAGCAGGTCTGGAGGTAGGCGATATTCCAACCTGCAATATATATCCAACATTCGAAAAATCAAACATCAGTGGGCAGGGGGGGGGTGGGGGAGGAAGAGTGAATTTAAACAACAGGATGTGGTAAAGACTACATTTTCATAGTCGAATAAAATTACAGCGCAACCCCTCCCCTGCCCCCCCCCCCTCCCCCCCAGACAACCGTTTCTTACGCCACTGTGTCTGTCTATCTATCTATCTATCTATCTATCTATCTATCTATCTATCTATCTATCTATCTATCTATCTATATATCTGTCTGTCTGTCTGTCTATCTATCTATCTATCTTCCGTCATTTATCAAACTGATCTGGTGCTGGCATCGCTACATTGTGCATATTCACTAGTCACCAAGCACACAGTCACCCCATCGTTTACACCGGCAAGACGCTGACTGTCTGTCTTCCTGAAATCTTTGCTAATTCAACGCCAAAGATCCCCAGCCGCCCAAGGAACACGGATACAAAGTGGTTTCAGCAAGAGGCATAGATCCTCATGAGCACGCCGCAACTGCGGGGGCTCATGAGGATCCAATGTCTCTTGCAGTTGGATTGTGTTCACTTTTCATCGGCATTGAAGGGGTTGCATTTTTACACACACACACACACACACACACACACACACACACACACACACACACACACACACACACACACACACACACACACACACACACACACACACACACACACACACACACACACACACACACACACACACACACATACACACACACACACACACACACACAAACGCACAAAAGCCTCACAGTGGGTTACCTACCATTTCATGTGAAAATGGGTTCCCATATTTCTATTTATTCTAGGGCTCTGGAATTGATGCGAATGTTTAGAACTCACCTTATAACTAAGCTATATAACTTAAAATAAAAAAGACATTTTCTAGAAACAGAGCCACTAGATGCCGAAAAAATGGGTTTCTGCCAATAAAGTGGGTGGGTGTCTCTCTCACACAAAAACTGGCATTACAGTTAAAATGGGTGTCTTCACAACAGTAGGCGTCTGTAAAAAGGTCAAGTTCATGGAATACTTCTTTTTCACATTCATTTTTTGGTTTTGTTTTTTTCAACTTAATGTGTATGTATGCATTAACATTCTTAACATTGTATGGTGCAAAAATTGAATGAACACTGGCCTGTAACCTTTCGATTATGATTTTTACAGAGGAAATCTTTTAAACATTGCTACGTTTTGTCCTTCTGAAGCAAAGCAGTTTATCATGGCATTTATGTGAGAATTCTGGAAATTAAACGAAAACAACGTACTCTGCAGTTTGAGACAAACAGCAACAGAGCATTTTGAATATTAACCCTTATTATTCGGAATACACGAGTGTGTGTAACAAGTGTGACTAAAATAGTCCAAAGGGTAGTGGCAGAATAGCTTGGCGCCTCTAGGCACCAAGCTATTGTGGCACCACCCTTGAACTAATAATGCCATTGGTCTATGTCCTCATCTGTAAGTTCTGTAATGTAGCTTGCATATATGGCAGTGTACAAATTTGAAGCTTTTAGCCTCCGTATGATGCAGGTTAAAAAGTGTGGAAAAATATGAAAGACAAAAAAAGACCCAGACGAAGAAACTAACACTTAACTTATTCTACCCCAGACCAAAATAAAGATCGACCATGATAGTTCAAGGCTGATGCCAGAATAGAGTGGCGCCTATGGTCGCCAAGCTATTCTGGCATCGCCCTTGAACTATCGTGGTCGATCTGTGTCCTGCCCTGCAACGCAGTTTTCAGAAGACGACTTCAACATTTGGGGATTCCGGCCTTGAGGTAGAATGAGTTAAAATGACAAAACAGAACACTGACATTAATTAATGAACTGACAACATAGGAAATCAATCACTTGAAACTTCAGCCTTTATTAATCACATCAAAGGTGCATGCATATAAAAACACATTAATTGTTTGTAAACACTTCAAATCAAACAATCAAGAGCAGTCAAACCTTTTTCTGCCAACTTTGTGATGAGGAAAACTAGTTCTTGCCCAAGTTCGGCACGTAAAGGGTTACCGCGACTTATGTGCCTCTATTCATAAAATGGAGAGAGAAATATAATACCGAGTTCTAGCAAGTGCGACAATAAAGTTTAGCCGAGTTGGTATACCTCTTCCAGTGCCTAGGTTTAATGCACCAGTGGTGCCAATGTTGCTATAATATTGGCACCAAACCGGTCGTTCGGACTGGTCTGGTGCATCCGATCGGTTTAGAGCGTGTGCTTTCTGCACCTGTAATGGGCAACCTCGGAGAAAGAATCACGTGAGCTTCGTTTGACTGCTGCAAAATAACATGAATAAAGAATAAACCCTTTCCCATATATGCAATCCAGCAATTATGCATCCATCCTTATGCTAGCACCATGAAACATTACGCGATTTGGCAGATTTTAAAAATAGCTTTTTAAAATCCTCAATGGAGGTGATTTTTGCGACATCTGCGTCGTTTGTGGCAGAAAGCACCGTCAAAGTTGAAGTTCGAGAAATGAGCGCACTACATGTACAATAGACTTGATTCAGTGGTGTTGGGCATGACTCAAGCCTCCGCCATCTCAACACAAAACTGGCGTGTTCGGGGAGATAAAAGGCTACAAGTTAAAACCGCAAACGAACCTTTTTTTTCCCGACTGCGATCACAATCTTCTGCGTGAACGAACGAGACCACACTACAAGTGCACAAGCCAACCTGCGCGCGCAGTTCTGGTGCACATGACCGGTCCGGTGCAAAAATAGCAACAGTGCTATAGCTGGTGCGTTTAACCTAGGTAGAGGGCGAGGTATACCAACTCAGCTAAGGTTTATGCTTCCTGTGACTTTAGAAACAATGCACAGTATGCAAAGTGTACTTTACAGTAACCAAAAAAAAGTTACAGACATTTCCAAAATGATCCAGGCGTACATCAGATAAAAACAAGCTATACACACTGAAAAAAATAACACTCTTGTAATAAATGTTTATCATGTTGACAATGGTTTTCTTATCTTATTATTGTCTTTCGTCCCGATTGGTTGTACATTGCTGAACGTCCGGACGTGCCAGCACTGATAATGAAGGGGAAAAAAATAAAATAAAATAATGAACAGAATATTGAATGCATGTCGCCAGCCAGTCTAATACGCTAAGTAAACCTAAGATCATTAGCAACACACATCCAAAATCAAGAGAGATACCTCCCCCCCCCCCCCCCCAAAAAAAAAAAAAAAAAAAAAAACCCACCAAACAAACAAAACAACAAAAAAATTATTCAGACCCAAAAGGTGACTGCCAATCATGTAAAATGCAAAGAAGTGCCCAACGGAGAAAGAAACACGCTTAGGAAAGACGGTTACAACACAATTTAGTAAGATTTCAGGTAAATCCGCCTTGTCAAAACAGACAAAGAAACAGAGAGATCAGTCGCTACTTATCTTTGTTCACAAAAGGAATGTGCCCCATTCCTTCTGCGAATGAAGATAAGTAAGCGGCTAATCTCTCTGTTTGTTTGTCTATTTTGACAAAGGGTATTTACCCGAAATATTAATAAATTGTGTTGTACCCATCTTTTCTAAGCGTGTTTCTTTCTCCGTTGGGTACTTCTTTAATGTTACACAGCATACAAAATGATCCATGTGTACATCCGATAAAAACAGAGCTATACACGCTGGAAACAACCGAATAATAACGTTCTTGTAATAAGTCTTTATGTTGACAATGATTGTTTCTTTTTGTCTTTTCGTCCCCAACCGCCGTTTCATCAGCAGTTCCATTTTCAAAGTTTTACATGTTATATACAGTATACAAAAATGATGCAGGCGCACCAACTCCATTGGAGCACTCTTATAATAAATCTTTATGTCGACAATGGTTTTCTTACTCCTTATTATTGTCTCTCGTTCCCCCCCCCCCCCCCCCCCCCCCCGTTCCATCTTCAAAGTTTTACATGTTATATACAGTCAGGCACACCAACCCCATAGTAGCACTCTTGTAATAAAATCTTTATGTTGGCAATGGTTTTCTTACTCCTTATTATTGTCTCTCGTCCTTAAGCGCTGTTCCATCAGCAGTTCCTTTTTCAAAGTTTTACATGCTATGTACAGTATACAAAAGGATGCAGGCGCACCAACCCCATAGTAGAACTCTTGTAAAAAAATCTTTATGTTGACAATGGTTTTCTTGCCCCTTATTATTGTCTCTCGTCCCCAAGCGTCGTTCCATTTGCAGTTCCATTGACAAAAACAAGCTAGACATGCTGAAACCAACCCAATAATAATGAACACTCTTGTAATAAATCTGTATGAAAAGGAAAATGATGCGAGTGTCGGAGAATCTCAATTCATTTCTTTTGTAACTTTTTCAGTCTGTTGCGGATGTAATCCTTAATGTTTGTCCAGCGCCTATGTCTAAGTGCAGGGTCTTCTGCAATGGCCTGCTGTATCTCGGCCTTTCCAGGAAGTTTGTTCACGACGAGGTGTCTTGAAACGAGTTTCAACAGTTTTCTCTTCAGCTTTCCCCCATGGTTTCCTTGTAAATCTAGCTTTCTTTCGAACAGGAGCCGATGCAGAACTGTCATCATCAAAACTATCTAGTTTGTCATCAGGCTCTGGACGTCTTTTCTCGGTCATGCTCAATGATTCCTGTGTTGTTGACTTGCTATTTGCTTCATTCACAGGTGCTGTTTCCCCAGCGACCTCTCTGCGAGTTTCTGATGTGTTTTCATTGTCAAAGTCAATCTCTTCATCATCGCCCAGTTCAGCTCTAATGCAACTCTCAAAATCTGTCATCCCATTGTTAACTGACAGCAGAATCTTTGCCACTTTTGCCTTCTGAAGGACGTCTTGAGGTTGGCGGTAGATATGGCGATGTATCCGAATATCATGACCAAGGAAGTCTGCCAGCTGATCCTGGTCTAACTCCGAGATGGCCATGGCCTGAGCCAAAGTTGCAACCTGCTTCCGTAACTGAGTAAATGTGAACATGGCTGGGTTTGACACTTGCGCTTGCAGTGCATGTTCCTTCAGAACATCATGGCCTCTGTAAGGCCTCTGACCAGAAGGTGTGGCAAAGATGTACTGGGAACCGGCGAGAGCTGGCACTGATTGCCTCATTTGAAGGATTCTGTCCACAGTTGTCATCATCTTCTTCGTCAGCAAAATGGGAACACTCCTATTAAACTTGCCCCTGATTTCCACTCGCTGAAAATGATTCACCATTTTCTTCTCAACCTCTGTGAGACCTTTCAAGATATCTTGATTGGTGATCGATCCAATCTTAGCATTCTGGAAGTCTGATACCTTCATTCTCTGAACTTCTCCCCCTCGTTTTCGGTTGAAAAGTGATACAGCGCAAAGAGTTGCTTTAACCACTGTCGGATAATCTTCCGAAACCATCCTTGTCTCAAGAAGCTGTTGGACCTTCCTCACATCTTCACATGATGGGATCAGCTTGGGTTTGTACATGGTCATTTTCCCGACCGACTGGGCTGCTGTAGCTGACACACAATCGTACCAGTCCCCGGTGAAGACAGAGTCAAAGCGCTGCGCCTCAGAGAGCTCCTGTCGCCACCTGTCATCTGAACCATTCCCAAGCTGTTTGGATGCCAGCGACTGTTTGATCTGTGAACATTTTTTCAAAGCATGGCCTATGCGCATTGCAAGATTGCCTTTTTTGAACTGATGTGTGTCCTCATCAAATTCTGCTAGCTCTTTTACAGCCAGTACAACATGATCAAAGCTAGCTGCATTGACCACAGCATTTAAACTTGCGATTTTCATTTCTGACCTGACTCTAAGAATCTTTAATAGTCTCCCTAACTCCCGCATCCTGGAGCTGTTTTGTCCAGCCGTGTGTTCTTCAATGTCCCTGCGGTCAAATAATCTCTTTCCATACTCCAAAAGCAAGGTGTCAGTTCTGATGAGACGGCTTATCTCATCCTGTCTCTGTCTGGCTATAACCTTATGATAGAAGGAAAAGTCAACGTCTAAAGGTATTGGAAGCATTAGCCGCCCACGTTGAGCAGCCTCACCTCGCTTAGCGAACTGAACCCCTCCTTGTTTCTGACAGCAACGTTTTGAGTGTACAGAGATCAGCTTTTTTTGATAGAGCCCTTTGCAATGGCTACAGGCGAGAAGGTCGTCTACCTTACTAGTTTTGGTGCGATACTTAGGAATCAAACATCCTGATTTCTTTTCAAGAACTGCAACATTATGCATGTAATCCCCCTCATCTTGTATTCTGATACATGCTTGACGTCTCTGCTTAGTCCCTTTTTTTTATCATCAAAATTTTAGCAACATCTGCCTCATCTGCATGGACATCGTGTAAGTGCGTGCTCATTTTCAAAACAAGCTTGCCACAAAATTTGCATGCATGTTTCTTGTCCCATTTGTACTTTCCTTTCCCTCTCTGCGACACGTGCACACCCGTTTCTTTGGTAAGCGCTCTTTCCCCACCCCAACATCATGTTCCTTCTGCCTATCCACATTGTCATTGCCACCCCCTAATTCATCCCCTAACGCACACTGCACCTTGCTGGTACTTGCTTCACTGACACCTGCCCACCCTGAAACAGCCACTTTGAAATCTAACATATTCAATACAATACTGTCTGTGTCAGAGACCCCAGAGATTGATGGCGACGCACCGTCTGAATCCTGTGAGCTCGAGCCAGGAACAAACTCCTCGTCATCACTGTCCTTGTATTGCGATGCGCTTGCACTCTCGGCAGTCTCAGGCCCATCCCAGGCTCCATTTGCCAACTGGAAAAGGAAAGAAAAAAAAAAGCTGCATTAGTACAAAAGCAGCCCAATTTTGGTTTAAGGGGCCTTGCACAAGAAAGCAAAATCCCATGTTTTCTGAAAATGTAAGCAGTTTTCACACATCTGTCAACCGCGCGTGACCCTTTGGGAGAGATCACTCAAATTGGTATGTTTACAAAGGTCTTGCCACAAAGTATCCTTGGGCCAAGCTTGAAGAATGTGGCTTGAAAAGTCTCCGAGAAAATGCCACTGTTAACGTTTACCATGGACGCGGACGGACGGACGGACAGACGACCAGTGGCCCAGAACATAAACTCACTTTCGCTTCGCACGCGAGCCAATAAAATGAAGATGATCATAGAATCACTTACCAGTTTGTAATTGGGGGCATTCCGCTGCCGTCTATGCACCCTCCTACCAGACGCACCCTCTGCGACAGACGACGCTGGGCCATCATGCTGCTGCTGACTAATTTTGCCATGGGCCTTGGTCATGTGCCAGGAAGGGGCGTGCTTGTCCACTTCCATAGATCCCGATGGGTTTGGACATCCTGCTGCCATCCGGCGCTGGGTGTGTGCAGAAAGTGCTGAGTGTGACCAAAACGGTGTTGCTGCAATCATGTCAAATACAACCATGTAAACCATTAACATTTTGAATCAGATATTATACATAATTACAGCAGTACCCCCTGCCCCCTACGAACAATAACTGGTAATACAGTAAAATGCGACACTTCAGTTGCAAAATCCGAAAAAAAAAAATATTCGTGGAAGTCTGTTCTTCGAATCGCGAGGTAGTTTTGCGTACGAGGATTCAAATCTGGCGCCATCTTGTTTCAACAGTGCATGCATACAAACAGGCAAAGTTACATTTCGTTCACAATCACACATGTCAGAAGAAGAAAAAAAAGCAACCCAATCGCGTGACAGATTGACCTTGTAATGTGTTATTGAACAAATTCCTTTCGTTGAAGAAGAAAGCTTTTGTTAAATTCGTGGGGTTCTATTATCTGTTACTACAAGACTGACGGGCTGAGACGCGGGTCGTAGCAGACTCAGTTTTCTCGGCCAAACGGGTCCATATAGGCTACTGTGCAATTGTATCTGATTGGGAGCATCTCAGTTAAATTACTGCACTGAAGAAGTACACTTGGGCGTGCTTTTAACTAAGAAATATTGCATAAAAACAATCTTACCTGATGGAACGGCGACTTTGCGGGACGAGAGACAATAGAAGGGGAAACCACTCAGTTCACTCAGCGCAGCCGAACGATGCTTGCTTCCGCGGTAACACACTGGCCCAGTGCGTTTAAAGCACACAATATTAGGTAAACCTGCCAAATTGAGACATCCAATTTTTTTTTCTTCTGACTTTTGAATTAAAAATAATGCAGAAACAACCCTCAGAAAAAATGGGTGTCTGACTTGGCCCCCCCAGAATTTAACACACACCCAGTTTCCAGAAGGATGGTAAAGAAAGTCACCCAAATTAGTGGTTCTGTGCACCCACACACACACACACACACACACACACACACACACACACACACACACACACACACACACACACACACACACACACACACATGCAGACAAAAGCGTCAGAGTGCGTTACCTACCATTTTATGTCAAAATGGGTTCCCATATTTCTATTTATTCTAGGGCTCTGGAATTGATGCGAATGTTTAGAACTCACCTTATAACTAAGCTCTATAACTTAAAATAAAATAGACATTTTCTAGAAACAGAGCCACTAGATGGAAAAAAATGGGTTTCTACCAATAATGTGGGTGCCTCTCACACACAAAAACTGGCATTACAGTCAAAATGGGTGTCTTCACAACAGTAGGCGTCTGTAATAAGGTCAAGTTCATGGAATACTTCTTTTTCACATTAATTTTTTTTCCAACTTAATGTGTATGTGTGCTTTAACATTTTTAACATTGTATGGTGCAAAATTCAATAAACACTGGCCCGTAACCTTTCGATTATGATTTTTACAGAGGAAATCTTTTAAACATTGCTGCGTTTTGTCCTTCTGAAGCAAAACAGTTTATCAGGGCATTGATGTGAGAATCAACATAATGTATTCTGGAAATTAAAGGACTTTTTTTTGGGTTTTGGGTACTCTGGAGTTTCAGACAAACAGCAACAGAGCATTTTGAATATTAACCCTTATCATTGGGAATACACCAGTGTGTGCAACAAGTGTGACTGAAATAGTCCAAGGGTTAGTGCCAGAATAGCTTGGTGCCTCTAGGCGCCAAGCTATTGTGGCACCACCCTTGAACTAAAACCATTGGTCTATGTCCTCATCTGTAAGTACTGTAATGTAGCTTGCATAGAATTATGGCAGTGAACAAATTTGAAGCTTTTAGCCTCAGTATGACGATGATGTGTGTGGAAAAATATGAAAGATAGAAAAAGACCCAGACGAAGAAACTAACACTTAACTTATTCTACCCCAGCAAAATAAAGATCCACCACGATAGTTCAAGGGTGATGCCAGAATAGCTTGGCGCCTATGGGCGCCAAGCTATTCTGGCATCACCCTTGAACTATCATGGTGGATCTGCGTCCTGCACTGCAACGCAGTCTTCTGAAGACGACTTCAACATTTGGGCTTAACTTATTCTACCCCAGACACACCACAGCAAAATAAAGATCCACCATGACAGTTCAAGGGTGATGCCAGAATAGCTTGGCGCCTATGGGCGCCAAGCTATTCTGGCATCACCCTTGAACTATCATGGTGGATCTGTGTCCTGCACTGCAACGCAGTCTTCTGAAGACGACTTCAACATTTGGGGATTCTGGTCTTGGGGTAGAATGAGTTAAAATGACAGAACAGAACACTGACATTAATTAATTAACTGACAACATAAGAAATCACTTGAAACTGCAGCCTTTATTATTGTCTTTCGTCCCCAACAACCAACCATTCTTCCATTTGCAGAGTTTTAAAAATGGTATGCAGTATATTACAAAATGATCCAGCCCCCCCCCCCCCCCCCCCTAATAACACTCTTGTAATCAATCTTTACGTTGTCAATGGTTTTCTTATCTTATCTTATTATTGTCTTTTGTCCCCAGCCGGCTGTTTCGTTTTGCAAATCCAAAGTTATACAGTATACAAAATGATCCAGGCGTCCATCAGATAAAAAAAGCAGGCTATACATGCTGAAACCACCCCAATAATAACACTCTTGTAATAAATATGTATAAAACCGAAAATGCCGCGAGTGGCGGGGAACCTCAATTCATTTCTTTTGTAACTTTTTCAGTCTGTTGCGGACGTAATCCTTAATGTTTGTCCAGCGCCTATGTCTAAGTGCGGGCTCCTCTGAAATTGCGTGCTGTATCTCGGCCTTTCCAGGAAGTTTGTTCATGACGAGGTGTGTCTTGAAACGAGTTTGAACAGCTTTCTCTTCAGCTTCCCCCCATGGTTTCCTTGTAAATCTAGCTTTCTTTCGAACAGGAGCTGACGCAGTACTGTCATCATCAAAACTATCTAGATTGTCATCAGGCTCTGGACGTCTTTTCTCCGTCATGCTCATCGATTCCTGTGTTGTTGACTTGCTACTTGCTTCATTCACAGGTGCTGTTCCCCCCGAGACCTCTCTGCCAGTTTCTGATGTGTCTTCATTGTCAAAGTCAATCTCTTCATCATCGCCCAGCTCAGCTCTAATGCAACTCTCAAAATCTGTCATCCCATTGTTAACTGACAGAAGAATCTTTGCCACTTTTGCCTTTTGAAGGACGTCTTGAGGTTGGCGGTAGATATGGCGATGTATCCAAATATCATGGCCAAGGAAATCTGCCAGCTGATCCTGGTCTAACTCCGAGATGGCCATTGACTGAGCCAAAGTTGCAACCTGCTTCCGCAACTGAGTAAATGTGAACATGGCTGGGTATGACACCCCTGCTTCTAGGGCATGGGCTTTCAGAACATCATGGCCTCTGTAAGGCCTCTGACCAGAAGGTGTGGCAAAGATGTACTGGGAACCGGCGAGAGCTGGCACTGATTGCCTCATTTGAAGGATTCTGTCCACAGTTGTCATCATCTTCTTCGTCAGCAAAACGGGAACACTCCTATTAAACTTGCCTCTGATTTCCACTCGCTGAAAATGATTCACCATTTTCTTCTCAACCTCTGTGAGACCTTTCAAGATATCTTGATTGGTGATCGATCCAGTCTTAGCATTCTGGAAGTCTGACACCTTCATTCTCTGAACTTCTCCCCCTCGTTTTCGATTGAAAAGTGATACAGCACAAAGAGTTGCTTTAACCACTGTCGGATAATCTTCCGAAACCATCCTTGTCTCAAGAAGCTGTTGGACCTTCCTCACATCTTCACATGATGGGATCAGCTTGGGTTTGTTCATGGTCATTTTCCCGACCGACTGGGCTGCTGTAGCGGACACACAATCATACCAGTCCCCGTTGAAGACAGAGTCAAACCGCTGCGCCTCAGAGAGCTCCTGTCGCCACCTGTCGTCTGAACCCTGCCCAAGCTGTTTGGATGCCTGTGACTGTTTGATCTGTGAACACTTTTCAAAGCATGGCCTATGCGCATTGCGAGATTGCCTTTTTTGAACTGATGTGTGTCCTCATCAAAATCTGCTAGCTCTTTTACAGCCAGTACAACATGATCAAAGCTAGCTGAATTGATCACAGCATTTAAACTTGCGATTTTCATTCTGACCTCACTCTGATAATCTTTAATAGTCTCCCTAACTCCCGCATCCTGGAGCTGATTTGTCCAGCCGTGTGTTCTTCAATGTCCCTGCGGTCAAATAATCTCTTTCCATACTCAAGAAGCAAGGGGTCAGTTCTGATGAGACGGCTTATCTCATCATCTCTCTGGCTGGCCAAGACCTTGTGATAGAAGGAAAATTCAACGTCTAAGGGTATTGGAAGCATTAGCCGACCACGGCGCGCCGCGTCCCCTCGCCGAGTGATCTGAAACCCTCCTGGCTTCTGACAGCAACGTTTTGAGTGTACAGAGATCAGCTTTTTTTATAGAGCCCTTTCCAATGGCTATAGGCGAGAAGGTCGTCTACCTTACTAGTTTTGGTGCGATACTTAGGAATCCAACATCCGGATTTGTTTTCAAGAACAGCAACGTTATGCATGTAATCACCCTCATCTTCTAGTCTGATCCATGCTCGACGTCTCTGCTTGGTCCCTTTTTTCATCGACAAAATTTTAGCAACGTCAGCCTCATCTGCATGGACATCTTGTAAGTGCGTGCTCATTTTCAAGACAAGCTTGCCACACAATTTGCATGCATGTTTCTTGTCCCATTTGTACTTTCCTTTCCCTCTCTGCGACACGTGCACACCTGTTTCTTCTGTAAGTGCTCTTTCCCCACTCTTTCCAGCATCATGTTCCTCCTGCCTATCCACATTCTCATTGCCACCCCCTAACGCACACTGCACCTTGCTGGTACTAGCGTCACCGACACCTGGCCACCCCGAACCTGCCACTTTGATGAAATCTAACATAGTCGATACAATACTGTCTATGTCAGAGATCCCAGCAATTGATGCCGACACACCCTCTGAATCCGGTGAGCTCGAGCCAGGAACAAACTCCTCGTCATCACTGCCCTCGTATTGCGATGCTCTGGCACTACTCTCAGTCTCGGGTCCATCCCAGGCGCCATTTGCCAACTGGAGAAAGAAAGAAAGAAAGAAAGATTGAAACCAAAGCTGCATTAGGACAGAAACAGCCCAATTTTGGTTTAAGGGGCCTTGCACAAGAATAAAAAGAGTAATCCCGTGTATGACCGATTTACATATGTCTGACCTCGGTGTTGAGGGCTGGCTTCTGCAGCAGCAAAATCCACGTTTTCTGAAAATGCAAGCAGTTTTCACACATTTGTCAACCCTGCGTGACCCTTTGAGAGAGGTCACTCAAATTGGCATGTTTAAAAAGGTCTTGCCACAAAGTATCCTTGGGCCAAGCTTGAAGAATGTGGCCTCTCTGCGCCACCGAGGATACACTGTCAAAACTATCTTTTCACATCTCCGCTTCAAATGTGTAGTTATTCTATTCATCTGGAACTAAAGTCCTGAAGTGGAGCGTGTGTAGGTGTGCAACAGTTACGGATTCTTTAATATGTGATAAATAATCCTGAAAGGTGATTGTGAACACCTCAAATGCTATTTTTGTTCCACGACTTTCGTTAGCCTAACCTTGGAGTAGATCTACAACACTGCACCAAGTGAGTTTTGATTTCTTGAATACTTTTTGTGAATGTTTGCAATAGTGTGGGCTTGAAAAGAAACAATTGAGCGTGTACTTCTTATATGCTCTAATTAAAAATGACTTGTCAAACAGACTGAAAATTACGTTTATTGATAACATTGTTTGCGTACATTTGCGCGTCTCGCGCCTTTTGGATCTAAAGCGGCTGACGCGTCACTTGGAACTTGAGCAGCTGACTCCGACAAATTATCTCCCTCTCGCGAGTGCCTTCCCCTAGAAATGTATCCCAATCACGCATTGGTATCATAGTCATGCTGTCGAACATCTAATTTCATGCACTATGATTGCCATTTCTGCAGCGCACAAACAACTCTCTGCCAATAAAATGTATATCCATCACCATGTCTGAAACATCAGCTACACCTACTGTAGCTACCCGTAATGTTTTCCAGCTACAGGATACTCGCGATGAACTACAAAAGGTTCTGCATTGTTCTCTCGAGGAATTATACGTATGGCGACGTGTCCTTTTGAGACGCTACTGTAAACCCGCGTCACACCAGTCATGTCTACAGATTGAACACCGTGATGACACTGAAGCCACTGTACAGGTCAACTGCACCGAGCCCCTTCTTGGCCCATCAATACCACCTGCTCACCTGTCCAAGACGATCATCAGACTAATCACAGATGATGATAAACTTATTACATACAGTCTTTACTTTAAGCACGTTGAAAACACCGGAACCCTGCTAGCCCAAGGTGTTCTCTGCCCCCTGGTTGGAGAGGATGAAATCGATAGTCTAGGACCGCTAGTAGCGTCAATCTTGGATGTGGACTGCCCAACCGCTGCCCTGGAGAAGGCGTATGCACGTCAGCTGGCCTCCATCCAGATGCCTGCGGTATTTTCAGACTTCGCTCCCACACCTGGAATTCTGAAAGAAACTTGCTTTGACACATCTACCAAAGCCGAGTGGTCTGACATCGACGAGGAGACACTGCTGAAATGCTGCCATTCTCCAGTCGCAAAGGGCAAGCATGACTTGTCTGAACCGGAGTGGTCAGACATAGATGAAGAGGAACTCCTCAATTGCTGCTCCACGCCACCAAGTTCTAGTATCAAACACATTTGCAGCTCCGCGCGCCGCTATCGTCGCCTACCCACCGTCTTCAACACGCCCCACTTGTTTACAAAGATTGCACAGGTAGGGGAGGAAATCAATGCATTGACACATACATTTGAAGCTGCATCAAAAGCGCTCGAGGCCAGATTCACTGATCTTGGGAAGGAGGGTGTTGCTGCAGTTAAAGCTGTAGAATCCCGAACTGTCTTCCGGGATAACGAAAACAACGCCCTACTAGGTCAGCTTGACGCTGCAGTAAAAGCGTTCGAGTCCCGAGTGGCTGACCTGGAAAGGGAGAAGGTCGCGCTAGCCAGTCAGCTTGGCGCCACTCTGAAAGCTCTCGAGTCCCGGGTCGCTGATCTGGAAAAAGAGAACATCACCCTGGCTAGTCAGCTTGTCGCTGCTAATAAGGACATCACAGCACTGCAAGCACCGCAACAATCTGTGGCTTCATCGGGCGTCCAGGTCACTGATTTCATGCCGTCAGGAGCCTGCAGGTCCTCACTGTCCACTGAGAAGCCTACAACGTGTGAAGTGGCTGTCACTGCCACTGTCTCCACAGGTAATAGCTTTTCTGTCCTAGCTGACAACAGTGAAGACTCAAACCCTATTGTTCCCAAGAGCGGGGACTGCACTGGCAGGATGAAATCGGCTATACCGGGAAAAGGTGCAGTCCCCGTCAGCAATGATCGGCCAGCTACGTCCTCTACACATAATGACTTCCTCTCATCATGCGAACAGCTTCTCCAGCAGCCTATCATGGGCGAGGTTACCTTCCTCTTTGTTGGAGACTCCGTGCTCCGTCCAGTTGATGTCTACAGGATGGTGCCGGCAGGCAGTAGAGTCCAAAAATGTGCAGTCCCTGGTCTACAAATTGCCGACATTGAGAAGTGGGTAACTACCCAGCCAGGCCCACATCACCACGTGCAGCATCTCACCATCCATGTTGGGGTTAACGACTGCACTGACAAGTCAGCTGTGGAGGAACGCAGGTGGTCCCATCTCCTTCAGACATGTAAAAAAGCCTTTCCCGCTGCCAGACTACACATGTCTTCCATTGTACCTGCGAAAGGTGCACACCCAAAAAAGCCAGCAACCATGACGTCAAATGTGAACTTGAGTACAGCTTGCAAGAAACTTGGCGTTGAGTTCATAGACCATAGCAGCATCTTTCTCACTGCTAATCAAGCACCGCGTCAAGCTCTCTACCGAGACTCACTACACCCCAGCCCCCGTGGCACAAGGTACTTGGCACTCAACGTAGCTGCTGTATTCGCGTCTCCATCCAGTGACAACCCCCACACCGGAAATCGCTCACACAGGGTTACAGCGGGCAGAGAATCAGAGCACACGCCCGCTCGAAACAATTACCGTCGACAACACAGCTTTATCTCCTGGGGGCACACTCCACACTCTCAGCAGTCTCTGCAGTCAGAGACTTCTCAGCGGTCTAAAGAGCTCTGCCAGACACGTCTATACAGTGCAGTGGTTGCTGGAGCGCCCTCTCCCCAGCATACGTCTACTGGGGCTCAGAGTATAACAGATGCACACATGTTGACACCCCCACACTATGACCCTGCTACTAAATCACCTTCTGCAGGTCAGCCATTCTACCTGCCTCGTACTCATCACATGGCGTCACACCCCCTCTATAGCAACAACTCTGAGATGGGTATGTCTGCCCAGCATGTCTACCGGCCTACACCACCACAGATGGTACGACCCACACCCACACACGTTCAGCCCAGCGTCAACCCCTTGGAGATGGGGCAGCCTGTCTACTCACCTGACTTCATGGCCCCTTCAGCTCCATCTGCACAACCCTTTGACCCCCTGCGGCTTGTTGCAGAACTCCTAAAACCCTACATTATGAGCTGAGTTTGCAGTACGATACACGGCGGCATGCCCCACTCTATGCTCATAACCTTCATACACCTCATATCTCTGTGTGAGAGGGATGATGGGCATAGACTTGGGTATGGCCTTCTTGTTTTATTTTGGTAGTCTCAATCACAGTGTTGTCACTGGCTTACTCCATTTTATGCCCCACGCTTTAGCCCAACTGGAAATCTACATGTCTAGACACTCACCGTCCAATACATGTTGGAAGGCGCAGGGCATAGAATAGAGTATGACCCTGTAGTTCTAACAATATATTCCGATGTGATGCTGATTCAAGATCTTCATCGACCGTTGATTGTGAGCTGCGTCTGAGAGAGAAAATGAAATATTGCTTTACTAGCATATGTTGCCACTTTACTAATGATGCATATCTGAGACTTTTCACTTGTCGAAGGTGTTAAGCATATAAACTGAATATGACCTCTGTCTGCGTTTGAAATGATATTCTCGGCAGGATCCTTTCAGCATGTCAGTAGCATACTTTATTTTATGCCCATCGCTTTTTTTCCCGTTACTGTATTGTCTTGACGTGCACTCGTACACATTATACGAGGAAGGCGGTGAGCATAGAATAGACTATGACTCTCTATTTTAATTCTTTGGTGATATTCACTACATCATAATCACTAGAATGTTTCATTGTCTGCCTGTCGACTTATCTAATATGTCAGGCTATGCGAGGCACTCATACTCAATACAATAGAAATGTGACGGGCATAGACTGAGTGTCTTATGATTCCTTCAGTATTATATGCCGATATATTACTAGATGAAAATAGTAATTCATGGATAGCATGTCTTACTGTATTTTGATTACTATTATCTATTTAATATCTTAAATGTGTGCTGCGATGGCATCATCTTGACATATCGTGCGAGTGTTGACACTTTCATCACAAGCATATTTGCATCTGCTTGTGCTTTTCTTGGGATTTGTCCGGACATAAGAAATTGCTAGACGCTTCTGCGATTTAAATAATAATAATTTTAGGGTATCTTGTAAGGCAGCATTGAGTTATAGGAACATTGAACTCTCATTTGTGACACGTATCGTGTTTGGAAATCTTATTGCGTGTCATTACTTATTGCATACATTAGATCGTTCGTGTTAAACCTGTTATCGGGTATTTAGCTTCGGTTATTTAACTTTACTTTCTCATTCTCTTGTTATTTCACAAGTGCAACCAGTTTCTTTTTTCTCCCATTATCCTGTAGTCAGAAAGACAGATGTCACCAAATACCAACAACCCAGATCGTCTCTTGAACATTGGCCACCTTAATGTGTATCATCTCTGCCGCAAAATACCTGACATCACTATTCTCTTAAATCAGCCATCACAATTTCATATCTTTGGCTTCACTGAATCCCGCCTGACAGACAATATCAGTGATCAGGCAATCTCCATACCTAATTTTGCTATTCTACGTCGTGATGCCACTGTTCTAGGCCAAACTGGCATAGTAATATACATACATGACTCTATAATTCAATATGTGACTAGAAGACTTGACCTAGAATCAAAGCAAATTGAATGCATGTGGTTGGAAATAAAAACATCGAAGTCATCACCCGTTCTTGTAGGGTTTATTTATAGAAATCCAGCGGCCACAGTGGCATGGCTTGATGACTTTGAATCAATGATTGACACAGTACAGAAATGCAGGGGTGATATACATATCCTAGCTGATTTTAATGTTGATTTGTTAAAAGACTGTTACTCTTCATGGAATTCAATGATCTCTTTTCTTGGTTTAACACAAGTTATTCAGTCGCCCACACGAGTTACTTCATCTTCTGCGACAATGATAGACCATATCTATACTACAAATGTAAATGCTGTTAATAATGTCCATGTTCTCAATTTTTCTATCAGTGATCACTTCCCAGTATCTTTCTCGCTGTCTGCCAAATTAGCTAAGAAATCTTGCACAGGGCATACTACTATTATTTACAGGTCTTTCAAAAAATTTAACCAGAATGCCTTTCTCTATGACTTATCCAATACCCCATTTAATGATGTGTTAAATTACAATGACCCAAATGAAGCCCTCACCCGCTGGTATGAACTGTTCCTCGGTGTTCTAGATAAACATGCCCCAGTGCGAACAAAACGTGTCAAACATCCCACAATTCCTGAATGGCTAACTGGAGAAATAAAAGCAGCCATGCAACTCAGAGATACACTTAAGAAAGAAAAGAAATTTATTGATTATAAAAAGCAAAGAAATTTTGTCAAATCTTTGGTCCGAAAAGCTCAAAGACAACATGCTGAACAGATCATTGCAGACGGCAAGGACCTGCGCTCTGTTTGGCAAGTTATCAACACCTTTACTAAAGGTCACAATCACAGAGACATGAACATTGCACCTGAGCTCACTGCAGATACCTTCAATACCCACTTTCTTAGCATAGCTGAGACTTTAGCACGCACTAATACAAATGATCCTGCGAAATACCAATGTTCTGAGCAACTACGATTTCACAGTAACAATACTGCTGGTTGTGTTTTCTCACTCCCCCCAATGACTGTTTTTGACGTGGGTAAATATATATCTAATATGAAAAAGAGGTCATGTGGTTCAGATGGCATCAGTTGCGAAATTCTTAAAATAGCCCTGCCCTACATAGTTGAGTCTCTAACGTTCATTTACAATCTTTCTATTCAAAGAAATATTTTCCCTGATGAGTTAAAAACAGCTAAGGTCATTCCCCTTCCCAAAAGCAAAAACTTAAACTCATTGAATGATTATAGACCTATCTCCATTCTACCAGTTATCTCAAAACCTATTGAAAAACATATCCATACACATCTGCAAAATTTTCTAGAACAGAACTGTCTACTCAGTAAAATGCAGTCTGGGTTTCGCCCGCAACACTCTTGCCAAACTGCCCTTATACATATCATTGATAAATGGCTTACAGCCATTAATAATTCTCAGTTATCAGGTGCAGTTTTTCTTGACCTTAAAAAAGCTTTTGATTTAGTCAACCACTCTATCTTATTAAAAAAACTACCGATGTATCACATCGATTCCAATACCGTACATCTCATATCATCCTATCTAAGTGACAGAAGACAGAAAGTTTTGCTTCATGGTAATTACTCGAGTGAAGGTTTAGTAACGTGTGGTGTTCCTCAGGGGTCAATTTTGGGCCCATTGTTATTCAACATATTTATCAATGATTTACCATTCTCTATCTCACATCCCGATGCAACGTGTGACTTATTTGCTGATGACACTACTATACATACATCAAACAGCGAATTGCCAAAAATAAACGAAGTTCTCCAGCAAAGTCTTGATGAGGTTTCAAGCTGGTGCCAACATAATCATATGATAATTAGTGTCCAAAAGACAAAGAGTATGTTAATTACTTCACGCCAAAAACATCAACGTGGTCTCCTGCCCTTAACATTATACCTGAACTCTGAGCCCCTTGATCAAGTTAAAAAACACCGTTTGCTTGGAGTCACAGTTGATAACCAGCTCAGCTGGGAACCACATATCGAAAACACCTGCAAAACAATATCTAAAAATCTATTCCTGCTATCAAAACTAAGTCAAATAGCTAACACTGAGACTAGAAGACTCTTTCTCCATGCCCATATTAAGACACACTGTGATTACTGCTCCACTATCTGGGATGGATGCAGTGACGTACATTTAAAGAAACTTAACTCATTGTACCGTCGAGGGGTAAAGTTAACTGTGCCTGGTCCCTCTCCCACCGACGAAAAGTTTAGAACCATCCGACTGCTAAACCTAAACAAACAGTTCACATTTAATCGATGCATACTTATGCATAAAATTCTTCACCATAAAACCCCATCTTACCTTCGTATGTTATTTTTGGATAGTCAAAGACAAAACACGAGGAACAGTTTGTTACAGCTACCAAGGGCCAGGCTCGATATATATAAAACCAGCCTTTCGTTCTCAGGTGCCAAAGCCTGGAACAAACTACCACCCCAAATTAAATCTATTTCTAATTCTAGAACCTTCAAAACTCGTTTATATAACATCTTGTTACAGTAACTTACTACCTGAACGGACTACTTATATATGTGTGTGTGTGTGTGTGTGTATATATATATATATATATATATATATATATATATATATATATATATATATATATATATATATATATATATATATATATATATATATATATATATATAAAATTATTATTCACTATTATTGATATGTGTGCGCATTATTTGCATTGCTTTTTTCCAGTTTATTTCTTCATGTTTCGATTTATTGTGTTATTGTGTTTCTTACTCTTTGCTGTTAATATTTCTTTTCTAACAGGACAGTTTGTAAGAGAGGCGTTTCGCCTAAAACTTTATCCTGTCAATAAAACGTTTCATCATCATCATCATCATCCGAGAAAATGCCACCGTTAACTCATTCTACCCCCAGACACACCACAGCAGGATAAGGATCGAGCATGATAGTTCAAAGGTGATGCCAGAACAGCTTGGCGCCTACGGGCGCCAAGCTATTCTGGCATCACCCTTAAACTATCATGGTCGATCTGTGTCCTGCGCTGCAATGCGGTCTTGAGAGGACAGGGGCAAAATTTAAGGATTTTGGTGTTGGGGTAGAATGAGTTAAAGTTTACCATGGACGACGGACGGACGACCAGTGGCCCAGAACATAAACTCACTTTTGCTTCGCACGCACGCCAGCCAATAAAATGAAGATGATCATAGAATCACTTTACTTACCAGTTTGTAATTGGGAGCATTCCGCTGCCGTCCATGCACCCTCCTACCAGACGCACCCTCTGTGGCAGAGGTTGGGGGGCCATGATGCTGCAGCATAGATCCCGATGGGTTTGGACATCCTGCTGCCATCCGGCGCTGGGTGTGTGCAGAAAGTCCTGAGCCGGTGTGACCAAAACGGTGTTGCTGCAAACATGTCCAATACAACCATGTAAACCAACTGACATTTTTAATCAGATTGATTGTACATTGCTTAACGTCCCGACAGCAACAAGGCTTTCTCAGGACATGCCTGCACTGCTTGTGAAAAAAACACCTAAACAGAACATTGCCATGTATGTCGCCAGCCGGTCAAATACGTTAAATAAACCTAACACATGGGGCCTAAATAAAGCTAAGACCATTTAGCAACACACATCCAATATCAAGAGCTACAGGCAGTGCAGACAGTAGGGAGAGTTTTAAAAAGGCAAATACAGGTGAATGGACAAAGGGTAGACAGAAACACATGCCCCAGAATATAGAGAAAAACCCACCCTGTGGGGCTGACCAGGGTGACCCTGAGAACTAAAAACTGGTAATACAGTAAAAAGCGACACTTCAGTTGCACATTCCGAAAGACCTGTTTGTGGACGTTTGTTCTTTGAATCGCGAGGCAGTTTTGCGAACGAGGATTGAAATCTGGCGCCATTTTTTTTAAAAAGTCAACTGATACTGTGCATGCATGTGGCAAGTTAACACCTGTGAGAAAAAAAAGAAACAAAATCGCGTGGCAGATTGACCTTGTAATGGGGTTATTGAACGAATTCCTTTCATTGAAGAAGAAAGCTTTTGTTAAAATCGTGGGGTTCTATTATCATTTACTACAAGTCTCAACAGTCAGAGAGAGGAAGACATGGACCGAGCCACGGCTGAAGCAGACGCCTTATTTTTCTGGGCCAAACGGGTATCGGGGATTGGAGGCATCTCTCAGTTAAATAACTGCACTGAACAAGTACATTTGGGCGTGCTCTTAACTAAGAAATATTGCATAAAGTACCTCTGCAAACGCGGAAAAATGGCCCACTGTTGGAGACGAAAGACGACGTTTTAGGAAGGGCAAGGGAAACAACTCCGTTCATCGGTGTTGGGCTAACCAATCAGCGATCATCAAGTTGATCTGAAAACACGTGACTCCGCTTCGGCCGTGTCAACACACAGGCCCAGGGCATCGCCAAAACACAAAATGAAGTAAATCTGTCGAAATGGGGACATGGTATTTTGATATTTTTTTCTGACTTTTGAATGAAAGATAATGCAGAAACAACCCTGAGAAAAAATGGGTGTCTGACTTGGTCACCCAGAATTTTACACACACCCATTTTGCATAAGGTTGGTAAAGAAAGTAACCCATTTGAGTTATTTGGTGTACACACACACACACACACACACACACACACACACACACACACACACACACACACACACACACACACACACACACACACACACACTCACACACATGTAAACAACGGCGAACCGGAGACACGGTTGTAACCATGCGAACCGGGGGCCCTATGAAATGATGCTTTCAGAGCATCGCCCTTTTAACATTTGAAAGAAGACACATATCCGGTACTAAAATTTAAATCAGTGTCTCTGTAAGTCAACGAGAACATGTTTGATTGGCATGAGTTTTCATGGGTTGTATCCATACGAACCGGGACACACACACACACACACACACACACACACACACACACACACACACACACACACACACGCACGCACGCACGCACACACACACGCATGCACTCAAACACGTAAGCACACACACACACTGACACGCACACACTCTGTCTCTGTCTGTCTGTCTGTCTTTGTCTCTCTCTCACATACACACACACACACACACACACACACACACACACACACACACACACACACACGCATGCACGCAAACACGCACGCACACACTGACACACACATCCTTCCACCATTTTTGTTTCAGCGTCTGACGGACACACAAAAGATGTCAAGTTTGCTGCCACATCCGCCTCGTTTTATCTTCCACGCGCGACCCATTGGGCCACCGCAAATCCTCCAGACGGCCCGAACAACCGTCAAAACCTCGGGACAGTAGCTTTCAATCCCTTCACTGCCGAAACAAACGAGTAGCACCCAAATGCAAGAGGCATGGATCCTCATGAGCCCCCGCAGTCGCGGGGGCTCATGAGGATCTATGCCTCTTGCCGACACCCCGCCGTGAGATGGCATTAGTTGCCTGCTCGGCGTTTAACCCAACTAACTAACTAACTAACTTCCTGACACCACTCTGAATCGGCATGTTCTTTAGACGACAAACGCTGTTCGGCGTTGAGCTAACTCATTCAGCCCGGCGCACGTATTTCCCAAACTTTGGAGGCCTAATCTAACGACTATGCACCTGTTGCATTAGATGAATCGACCATGATAATTAAAGGGTAGTGCCAGATTAGCTTGGCGCCGACAGGCGCCAAGCTAATCTGGCACTACCCTTGAATTATCATGGTCGAGCCATCTCCTGCTGTAGTGCGTCAGGGCTGAGTGGGGTAACAGAGATTTCAGAAACATAATTCGCGTCCACTATCAGTGAAGGGGAAAGGTGAATTTAGACTTGTTGTTCGACGTTGATGACACCGCGTGACGTAATATATGTGCTAAAGAGAGAGTGACAGACACCATTCGTTACGTTGCTTTCTTGTGTGGTCACTGAGCTACGCTTTACGATTGCGATTCTTTTTTTACACTCATCTTTTTGTTGTAAGTCTTGTTGCTGTCGGGACGTTAAGCCATATACAACCAACCATTTTTGTTGTTGTTGTTGTGGGTTACTTTGTCCGACCTGCAATGCATTTTGAAGGTGGACAGAACATCTAGTTGCTTAAAATGCCATGAGTACAAAGGCACAGATAAGCTGCACGTAGGCACCAACGCCGCCCACGCACACACGCACAAACACACACACACACGCACAGACACACACACACACACACACACTTAGGCACGCACAAACACACACACACATACATGCACGCACATACAGCGCGCACGCACGCACGCACGCACTCACACACACGCACACACACTCACACGCACGCGCTTACACACACATATGCATGCACGCACACACTCATACACACGCGCGCTTACACACACACACACACACACACACACACACACACACACACATACACACACATTCGCGCACGCACGCACGCACGCGCGCGCACACACACACACACACCATTTCCACAACGTTGTCCTGGCCACGTCATTAAAATGTACTTTTGTCTAGAAGCAGTTCACGAGATCGGTTTAAAGTGTCACTCAATACCAGAACACTCACTTCTCCAGCACCCCTCAATCTGCCAGAAGCATAGATTCTCATGAGCACATGCAGGAAGCAGGGGTTCAAGAGAATCTATACCTCTTGTCGGCAGACCAGAAATCGGTTTCATTTTCCTCCTGCGACTGAGGAAAGTCAGAGGTCGGAATGAAGGTTTAGACTGAGAGCAGACAGATTTCTTTTCCTGTTCAAAGATGTAATACCTTTCTCCTGCCAACAGGCGCAGATTGCGTTTTGGAAATCGTTGTCAGTTCGACGTCAAAGAACCCCAGCCGTCAAAGAAACATAAACATAATGTGGTTTCTGCAAGAGTCATAGATCCACATGGGCCCCCGCATATGCGGGGGCCCATGTGGATCTATGACTCTTGCAGTTGGACATTTCTTTCGACAGTCAAGGTCCGTGGCGCAGTGGTTAAGGCGCCTGCCACCAGTGCCAAAGGTGCGCGGTTCGATACCGGGTTCCGGCGTTGGACTTTTCTCCTCTGGTAAGTGTCACCGTTAATTCGGGCGGACTGTCGGGGGTTCTTTCTCCGGGTACTCCGGTTCTTCCACCCCCCCCCCCACCCCCCACACTTTGGTACCGGTCTCAGGCCACTTTACAAATTTCAAATACAAGCGATCAAAAATCTCTGTAACTTCAGTAGCTGAACTGGCCCTTCGTCTGTCTTGTACTGTGTTTGTCTTAAATGGCGTAAATCCGTGTCTGTTTCGTGAGTGTGTGTGTTGGGTTTCAGGCGCGGCGCTTTGAGTCGATTTCCCCAAAAATTGAGAAAAAGCGCCTATATAATAACGGTATTATTATTATTATTATTATTATTATTATTATTATTATTATTATTATTATTATTATTATTATTTTGACACCCACAAATTAAAAAAAACAACAACAACATGGATCGTGTTTGCAGTTTCGACACTTTGTGTTCCTGAAGAAAGGTTATGGTTCTATGAAAAAGTCAAACGGCGTTTACGAAAGGTCTCAAAGAAAACAAAAAGTGAAAAGGTCGCCGATGTTTTTGGTTAAACTGGATGTGTGTCACAACCGACACACACATACATTCGCGCGCGCATGAACGCAGAAACGCATGCACATAAGCAGGCACGCGCGCGAGCACACATACACAAACACACACATGCTCATGCACAAACACACACACACACACCGACACACCGACACACACACACACACGCACGCACGCACAAACACACATACACAGAAAATACACTAATACTAACACGCACACACTCCTGCACGAACACACACGCACACTCACACACAAGCACACAAATACGCACGAATGCACGCACACGTTACTAATACTGACACACACGCACGAACATACACACACACATACCTACGCAAGTGCAGTCTACCGCAGTTTTTTTCCCCCTCATTACCAGCGGTTACATATGACATCTCCTCTGGCCTGGTAAAGTCTCTACAGAATAACCCCGTGTCTGCAGCAGAAGAGTATGAATGAGGTCAGTAATAGGCATAGATCCTCATGAGCCCCCGCAGATGCGGGGGCTCATGAGGATCTATACCTATTTCCTTCGATTTTTGCTCTCTGTTCCGTCTGTTGAGGGGTCAAATCTGTGTGGACGTGAGTTTAGTTGCCTGGTTATTTATGCTTTTAACCTGTTAAGGGTCAAATCTGTGTGGACGTGAGTTTAGTTGCCTGGTTATTTATGCTTTTAACCTGTTAAGGGTCAAATCTGTGTGGACGTGAGTTTAGTTGCCTGGTTATTTATGCTTTTAACCTGTTGAGGGGTCAAATCGGTGTGGACGTGAGTTTAGTTGCCTGGTTATTTATTTTTTTTTTAACCCTTGGGCTGTGTTTTCTTGTTTTGTTTGTTTTTAGCCATGATTCCTGCAAGAACCACCGCGACAAAAACGCTGCCCACTG
>BTPG01000004.1:173153461-173165961 GCA_036245525.1 Semisulcospira habei
TATAGACTTGATTCAGTCGCGATTAACCGCTGAGTGCACCCAGCGAGCAATAGGTCCTTGGGGCCGACGTCGGCTGCAGTGGGCCCGCGCACGTCCGCCCCGAGGACCTTTTGCAAGGCCAGAGGCGTGTAATAAACAGGGGCTGGCTCGATCATTTCCGAACGATTTCAGAGAGGAAATCTTCCGGTCTGTGTCTGTCAAAAATTTTCTTCCGCTTTAATTTTACCGGTCCACTCTCGCCATTTGTCTGAGTTGTATAAAATACGTCATGGCGTCTGTGTGTTGTGAGTGAGTGTGTGTGTGTGTGTGTGTGTGTGTGTGTGTGTGTGTGTGTGTGTGTGTGTGTGCGCGTGCGTGTGTGTGTGTGTGTGTGCGTGTGTGTGTGTGTGTGTGTGTGTGCGTGTGTGTGTGTGTGTGTGTGTGCGTGCGTGCGTGTGTGTGTGTGTGTGCGTGTGTGTGTGTGCGTGCGTGCGTGTGTGTGTGTGTGCGTGCGTGCGTGCGTGCGTGCGTGCGTGTGTGTGTGTGTGTGTGTGTGTGTTATGTGTGCGTGCTTGCGTGCGTAATTTAATTTAGTTTAATTTTACCGGTACGCTCTCACCATTTGTCTGGGTTGTATAAAATACATGAACGTGATATTGTCTGCGTCGGGTGTGTGTGTGTGTGTGTGTGTGTGTGTGTGTGTGTGTGTGTGTGTGTGTGTGTGTGTGTGTGTGTGCGTGCGTGCGTACGTGTGTGTGTTGTGAATGTGTGTGTGTGCGTGCGTGATTGCGTGCATGCATGCGTGCGTGTGTGCGTAGAGACCTGCGTGCGTGTTTACTAGCGTGTATGCGCGAGTATTTGAGTGTGTGTGTGTGTGTGTGTGTGTGTGTGTGTGTGTGTGTGTGTGCGTGCGTGCGTGCGTGCGTGCGTGCGTGCGTGCGTGCGTGTTACGTATTTGAGTGTATGTGTGTTTGTGTGTGTGCGTACATAGGCCTATGCGTGCCGCGTGTGTAAGGGAAAAGTACTCGAAAGAGAGAGAGAGAGAGAGAGAGAGAGAGAGAGAGAGAGAGAGAGAGAGAGAGAGAGAGGCGGGGAGGTTGATCTCAATGATCTGAATGGGGCCGGCTTACTGTGGGCGTTCAAACGGACTGAAAATAGTTTTTCAATTGTCTTTATCGTTTGTATGCTGGTCCGTGATTTTGAGTTTATTGCTCTAGGTCGCAAAGTCCAGAATCACAAATCAACACTACTAATATCAAAGAACCTTTATTTGCAGGCACTCGGTTGTAAATAGTGCGAACGACTAACTGAGAAGGCAAAAGGCAGTCGAACGGACGTCGGCCGCAATGGGCCCGAGCACTGGATAACTGCCGTCTCTTTTAACGCATTCAGCCCCGAAGCACCACAACAAGACATGGATCGAACATGATAGTTCAAGGGTGGTGCCAGAATAGCTTGGCGCCTATTGGCGCCAAGCTATTCTGGCAACACCCTTGAACTATCATGCTCGATCTGTCTCTAGAATTGTAATACAGTCCTTCAGAGGGTAACTTCGAAATTTTGGTAATTTCGGTCCTGGGGCAGGATGTGTTAAGACTACGAGTATCGTCGGGCTAATTATCTATCATCAATTCGCTGCCCTGCATGTCAGTGAAACCCGAACTAACCGGGTAATTATAGACCATTGAGGCTATTTCCTGATATATTGAAGACTTTTGCCCGACTAATTAAAACGCGTCGGAGACGCTTATGTCGGGGTAATTGAAGTCAGTTGTCGGAAGCAGTTTATGCACTTACACAGGATCTCTAGCATTATAGCATGTATATATAACGGTCGTCGTGGGGTGGGGCCGACGACGCTTTGCTGCTGGGCGGTCCATCTTGTCACCATACATCCGGCTTTGTTGTCAGAGGTAACGATTGTACAACAGTTTTGTAAAAAAAAAATATATATAAAAAAAAGTAAAAAGCGAACACCATCCAACTACGCCACCCATGAGAGGATGCGGGGGCTCCCGAAGATCGAGCGTCTTGCTTACGCCATTTCCATAGGGGCCTGACGATCGAGCTTTTACTGAATACGAATACCGCTGCGCCACAGCGTGCGCAAACAGCCACCGCACAAACTCATAGCTATACACAAAGGGCGGGAAGCTTCGGCACGAGCGAAAATCTTGAAAGGCGATGCACTGTGATTCCAGAACAGTTTTCAACCCTGAGAGCAACCATCGCCTAAAAGTCCGAAAGGAGGAAACTCAGCAGATATTTTGCCACAAATCGATACTAACCTTGTCCGCCGACCAGAACAATGAGTTTAGCATCAACTCTTTTGGCAAAATCAAACATCACTGTTAGTGTTACAGAAGTACGTTTACTCGGCTGTATCACGGCCCGGAAATAAGCGCCACGCTCATTTCTGATTGTTTATCCTGCGAAATGAAAATAACAGTAGATCTAAACTGGCGCCATGTTTTCCCGAAGAAGAATTTGCAAAGCGATGAAAGTAAAGTTTGAAAACAATGGATGCAAAGTAGATCGGCGTGGCCTCTTTCACGGCACTCTGCTAAAGGGTTTAGTGTCGGACTCGCGAGGTTGAGAAAGAGGTCAGTGCATGCTAGGATTTTTCCGGTCCTTTCGCGCGTGCCACAGCTTTCTGCCCTTGTGTTATACGTGACATGTAGCTTTGAGTCTGTGCGTTACCCGGTTGCGCACGCGGTAATGGGTAGACCATCGAAAGCGATGATGTCGTCATTGTGCATGACTTCTATTTGTGGGTGCTGGTGTGGCTGGCCAAGCCAATCCTGGAGCCACACCTGCGAGGGCAATGGGGGCACTGGAACGTAGATGTGGGGAGAGTCGACGCTGTCTTTCTGCGAGCTTGGGCCGATTGTGTTCAAAGAGCGTGCGGGCTTTCCTGGTGCCAGCCAGATTGTACGCGGTGGCGCAGCGGTATTCGCACTTAGTAAAAGCTCGATCGTCAGGCCGCATGTGACGTCACTTGGTATCATTGCTCCTGAGTCGGCCGGGGGGCTCTCTGCCGTTAACCCTTTCACTGCCAAGAAAAAGTGAACGCCATCCAACTGCAAGAGGCATAGATCCCCATGAGCCCCCGCGACTGCGGGGGCTCATGAGGATCTATGCCTCTTGCCGAGACCAATTTGCATCCATGGACGGGGTTTGGCTTTTGGTCGTTGAATGAATAAACATTTCACAAACACGAAGGTGCGTGCTGTCGCAGGGAAGGGGTTAAAGCATGCCAAACACAGTTATGACTCTGACTGACCCCAACTCGACCTTTTTCCGAGGGCCGGGACAAAACTCATCATTGCCAACTGGGCCTTTTTCCTATAGGGCTCGGGAAGTTCCCCGCGTTGCCTAGGAGCGCCGGCGCGTCAGCCGCCATCTTAAGAGGATAGGATAGTGTTCAGATAGTAGCGAAGTAGTGTTTCAACACGCTTTTCTTCATGTTTCTTCCTCTTTGGAAGCAAATAAACAAAAACAGATTCTGGTTAGCGATTTCCTACGGTGATGGCAAGACTTGCTGTTATTGCCTATAGCGCGTCAGGACTTTCCTGACTTTGTCCTGACAGCGATTTCCCTATGAGCGCCTTAGTCCCGCATCCTCTCAAGATGGCCGCCACGACCAGCGTGATGACGTCAGCTTCCCGAGCCCTAAACGGCAGGAAAGAGAGAGATGGGTTTATTTACAGTTCAGTTTTCCGAAGGTCAAATTTGGGCGGGTTTGAAAGTAACTACCACAGATTTACAGCAGCACAATCCGCGTTCCCTGGCAGTGAAGGGGATAAGACGCTGGTCCCCATTTACATCTGTGCGCCTCAGGCAGACAAGGTTATCCCGTAGTAAGCCTACAACGATGTTTTGACATCTCTTCTGAGGGGTTGATGGATAGAAGACATATGAACCCATTTAGCCTCGACGCAGTACTTCAGGTGACGGATCGACCGTGATAATTAAAGGGCAGTGCCAACTTAGCTTGGCGCCACTAGGCGCCAAGCTAAGCTGGCAACTGTCCTTGATTTATCATGATTGACCCACCTCCTGGAACTAGCACAAAGTAGTTAAGTGACACCTGTACAATTTGGGAAACGCGGCATTGAAGTCAAATGGGTTAAATTGATCCCTCCAGGTCAGTTGTTCCTTGAAGACAAAACGCAATAAGTACAACATGCTCAAGTCGGACTTACAGTGTTTTGCCTTAAAGGAAACTATTGCTGGATGCATTTCGTTGTCTCAGTAAACTAAAGAACACATGAGAAAGCGGAGGGAAGGGATAGAGGTGTGTGTGTGTGTGTGTGTGTGGATGGGGGGGGGGGGGGAGGAGGGGGAGGGGAAAGAGGTTGGGGGAGGGGTAGAGAGGGAGCCAAAAGTTAACCAGATGAGATGAACCATAACCTACAAAGTCCCTTCTATATAAGATCTGTCTTCGCTGTCAAGGGTCTCTAACTTTTTTCTTTGACTTGATTCTGATGTTGAAATATCTCCTTTTGAAAAAGCCTCGCAGATGTGCCAATGCGTCATAGTGAACTCTATAAGGGGCGCGCAGTGCATACGCGTCATTGGTTTGTCAAACGTCATTTGTCATGACGTATTTTGTTTTTGGTTTTTACGTAATTGTATATATAGGTTTTGCTATCTCTTGAAGAATGAGAAAATGGTGAGAAAACTAGAATTTCTCGGTACAATTTCAGTCTTGCTATAATTTGTGTGAAATCAGGTTGACTACCTAGCTACATGATCTACTAAGTACACCTGCATGCTCTTCTGAAAGCGCGTCGATGTGTCTGTATGCGTGTCGTGCATGCGAGCGCTCCAAACATCCTCGAGAGGTATAGATGTTCATGCGCCATCCGGGTGCATGTGGATCTATGCCTCTTGGAGATGCGTGCTTGTGAGAGAGAGAGAGAGAGAGAGAGAGAGAGAGAGAGAGAGAGAGAGAGAGAGAGAGAGAGAGAGAGAGAGAGAGAGAGAGAGATGATGATGATGATGATGATGAAACTTTATTTATCAACGGTAAAACGTTTTGACAGAAACAAATCGTCATTTTACAAACTTGCCGTTGCTAACATCTACAACATAAAATAGGTTACATAATAATAATAATAATAAAGAATTATTCTTACACACATTATTTCATGCAACAATAATATTTTAAAAAATAAACACAAAATAATAATAAAATTAAAAAAATTATTAAGTAATAGTAACACTCAACATTCATCTTATACACCCCCCCCCCCACACACACACACAAACACTATACATAAATGCATGTATTACATGAAAGTATTAACCATCAGGTTTTAAAAAAAAAAATGCCCAGTGATGTCACAGTGTTTGGCTCATCAGGTAAAGTTTCGTTTTAAAGATGCCAAGGGAGGCTATAGTCTTCAAATGTGCAGGAATAGTGTTCCATACAAATGGTCCAGAAAATGATAAACTAGTTTTAAAGAGGTCAATTCTAGGCAGAGGTATAAGTAAAGTATTGTTCCTTGAGGTCCGTTCGCGTTCTTGCTGTGGCATAAATTTGGTGGTTAGATACTGCGGTGTCATGTTATTTAATATCTTGTGCATGAGAATGCATTTGATGAAATTAAGTTGTTGACAAAGGCCGAGAATGTTTAGATGTCTAAATTTGTCTGTGGTAGGAATGGGCCGCGTGTCTATCATTTTGACAGCTCTTTTATATATAGAGTTTAACCTGTTCATGTGAACATCACTACAACCGTCCCACACTGTGGAGACATAATCAACGTGAGACTTGATATGGGCATGAAAAAACAGTTTACAGTATGTGTATCCGTTACTTGTCTAAGCTGGCACAACAGGAAAGTGTTTTTAGCAATGGTTTTACAGACTGTATTTATATGCGTCTCCCAACATAGTTGTTCGTCAACGTGTATTCCCAAGAATTTACGCTCTGTAACATGTTCTATCGATTTAGCGTTCAGTTGTAAATGTAACGGCTGTGGTCGGCGTTGGTGTTTTTGTCGTGTAGTGATTAAAATACTCTTTGTTTTTCCTGGATGAAGAATCATATGATTCTCTCTACACCAGTCGGAAACCTTGCTGAGACTACTTTGTAAGCTAAGGTTAATGTCAGCTGTTTTTTAAAACCCGAAACATGGAGGCTCGTATCGTCCGCAAACAAGTTGCATTTGACATCAGTGTTAGTAATATGCAAAGGCAAACCATTAATGAATATTATAAATAGAAGAGGTCCCAAGATCGACCCCTGGGGGACACCGTAGTTAACTTGTCCTTGTTTAGAGTATTTTCCATGGGTATATACCTTTTGTTTTCTGTCTTTTAGGTATGATCTAAAGAATGCTATGGCAGTTTCACTTATATGGTATGCTGCTAGCTTCTTTAAGAGAATGTCATGGTCGACAAGATCAAATGCTTTTTGTAGGTCTAAGAAAACAGCTCCAGACATCAGGTTTTTATTTATTGATTCCAGCCAGCTGTCTACAATGTGTGTCAGTGCTGACTGACATGAGTGTTTCGGTCTAAAGCCGGACTGATGAATATTTATGAAATTGCTCTTTTCTAGAAAATCGAGGAGGTGTTTTTGTATGTGTTTTTCAAGGGGCTTTGACAGGGCCGACAAAAGTGAGATAGGACGGTAGTTATTGACATCTTCAAGATCTTTTGATTTAGGAATTGGAATTACCTTGGCCTCTTTGAAAATAGTTAGAAATGTGCTGTGTTTTATACAAAGGTTAAAGATACAAGTGAGTGCCTCTACCGTATATGGTAGAGAGAGAGAGAGAGAGAGAGAGAGAGAGAGAGAGAGAGAGAGAGAGAGAGAGAGAGAGAGAGAGAGAGAGAGAGAGAGAGAGAGAGAGAGAGAGAGAGAGAGAGAGAGAGACATGTGGTAGTTGTAGTCGTAGTATGATACAATCACACCAGACGCACGCAGTTGGGTTCTTGTAAAGAAGCTGCAACTCGTCACACGTGGCACACGGTTGTAGACCACACTGGAGTAACAGTTCCAACGATATTTTATTGCAGCGATGCGATCTCCGCACAATGCATCCACAAATGCACCAACACTGATAGTACACTGGCTCGTCTACAATGCATCAACACTTTTGACACACTGCGTCTCTCATACAATGTATGCACATATTTCCTAACACCGTCTTTTATACTATAACAGATTTCCAGAATAATCCAGCAAATTCACCCAACACAATCAATCAGAAAAGAAAACGTAAGCAAAACTCATTAAAATTCATTAAAAAAAGAACTCTCTAGAAGTTACTACATCTTTTGACCAACATCTAGGCGTATTCGATAACATGTTACGAAATGTTCCCACCAACTTTGATCACGTCATATTTGAGGTCACTAGAATGATCGCGCCGTTTCGAGAGCGTTTTAGGTCAAACGAGGTCGGACTATAGCAACAATGTAACGAAAGGACGTATCATTTTAGCTACACAACAGAAATCGACCGCGATTCTCCAAGCAAAAGAAAATGAATCCTACTAAAAAGGTACGTAATTGTTATCCCAAATAACTCAAATAGATATCGGATCTTTCCTATGGTTAACACACTCATGCTCTCAAAAGAATAACACAACCACAAACGTAACACACCGCCACTGTCTCACTATCACCAGTCAAGTTTTATTTTACTGTTTTATATTTTTTTCCTAAAAGAATTAATTTTTATTGAAGAAGTTGAAAGGGTATAAAGCTGGCTAAACTGATCCAATGTCTTTATCCAAATTAGATTTATCCCAAGTTCAAGTAAATATGACAAAAATTACGGACTCTAATATGGGTCAACTTTCTTTAAACAGTCTTTTATGTCATCAATGAGATATCCAATTACATATGCTCGAAGGCTGTCTTAGCCACCCTTGAATAAAGTATTGCGCTCGAAGGCTGTCTTAGCCACCCTTGAATAAAGTATTGCGCCAAGTTTCAAGCTTGTACGTACAGAAATATCGGAGATTCTCTTGTTTACGTACGTACGCACACACACACACACACACACACACACACACACACACACACACACACACACACACACACACACACACACACACACACACACACACACACACACACACACATACACATACTTACGCACATACGGCGCTTTGCGCCAAATGTACGTTCAGCAGCGAGGTTAACGTAACCAGAAATGACATAATGTTTATCTTGTTACTTTAGTTGTCAGAGGTTTAGACCTGCCCGGCTTTGACATCATGGACATGCTATTAAATTCGCCCCACCGCGATCCATCCTAAACAGATTTATAAAATCTCATTTTTAAAAAATGCAATTTTCAGCAACGGTGTGTGTGAATGATAATAATAATAATAATAATAATAATAATAATAATAATAATAATAATAATAATAATAATAATAATAATAATAATAATAAATTGTTTATTATGGACTTCGTGTCACATGTAAATAGGTGTTATATATGTAATTTCTGTCAACTTAAGTGCCTTTCTTGTACGTTGATGTAATGCTATGTGATTGTGTTTTACAACCACCTTCCTGTATTTTCTGGTTGTAAATTGTATTTTTTGTTCATATGGGCCTGATGGCCTGCACAAAACTGTGTGTGTGCATGTGTGTGTATGTGTGTGTGCGTGCGTGCTCGTGTGTGTGTGTGTGTGTGTGTGCGTGTGTGTGTGAGTTCATGTGTGTGTGTGTGTGTGAGTGCACGTGTGTGTATGTGCGTGCGCGTGTTTACGCGTGTGTGTGCAAGTGTGTGTGTATGTGTGTGTGTCTGTGTGTGTGTGTGTGTGTGTGTGTGTGTGTGTGTGTGTGTGTGTGCGTGTGTGTGTCGTGTCTAAATCAAGTCATGGAGATATATATCCCTTGTACCACATCCGTGCACATCTCGATCACAAAACACACAGACAAACAAAGAAACGAACGAACAAATTTGAGCACAGGTCTTGGTATTTTAACCCTCTGGCTGTCGGTAGTGCATTTTGTCGCGATGATTCATACCGGAATCATGTCGACAAAAAACGCTACCGACAGCCAAAGGGTTAAGACAAACAAACAAGCCAAAATCGCAGTTTCGCCCCATCTTTTTATTTGACTTTAAGTATGCTAGTATATCATAGTCAACGTTTTTATTTTCAACCACACAAACAGCCAGTTTTTGTGTGGATAGAAATATACAGTCTCCACTGAACACCAAACAAAAGCATTCAAGAGGCGTAGATCCTCATGAGCTCCCGCAGGACTGCGGGGGCCCATGAGAATTTACGCCTTTTGTGGAACTGATTTGCCTCTGCGTTCCTCAGTCGTGGATTGTATATTGGGCCGCTTTAGGTAGAAGTTGTCTGCGTACAATATCATCATTATTCAGAATCTATGTACGATATGTTTCGTGTTATGTGTGTCAGTCATGTCATGTCAGTCAGGTCACACAAGACCACCCCAGTCAATCAGGTCACACCAAACCGCCCAGTCAGTCAGGTAACGTCAGAGAGATCAGATCAGACCGCCCCATTGAGGCAGGTCACGTCAGACCACCCCAGACTGCCAGGTCACATCAGACCGCCCCTGTCAAACAGGTCACAACAAACCACTCCAGTCAGTCAGGTCACATCAGACCGCCCCAGTCAGACAGGTCACATTAGACAACTCCAGCCCAGAAAAAAATAATAAATTCTACTGAGCCTATGTAGTTGCAAGGCCGGCTGATGAGATTTTTTTTCTCTTTTAGATGAATCGGGATCATGACTGAGTCTGCTGAACGTGTGAAATTCATTCGTCTGACCTTTTATCGTCTTTATTTGAAGGATGTTTCCTTCGCCCCTAACCGTCGGCCATCGTTACAACAGCAAGGGCAAAACTTGTATCACGACAAAGTCCCTCACTGCCAGCAGAATAAATGACGTCTTTGAAACTATATCAAAACAACAACGAATAACGCCATCCATACAACGAGCACGTATATGATTTGGGCAAGCAAGAGTAAAAAAACATCGTGAACCCACGAACTCATGATCTTCTTTGACTCTTGCTAGGCGCCTGACGGGTGCGCGTTGAAATGCGTAAGCACGTGGGTTTTTGTTGTTGCAAGTGTGCGTCCGGCCTCGCAGGCGTGATACACACTCAATAAGAAAAACACAAGGTCAGAAGGAAAGCGTGCGCGTATGAACGGACGTAGTTTGATCTATCCGTCAGTGATCTAGAGCACTGCGCAAGACCTTTCGCCGCACTGCCTTGAAAGAGGCCAACCTGCTTGATTGTGTCGCTATCGATACTAGCCAAGCAGAAATTCAACTGCATGTACTTCCGTTCTTTTCGCGCGCTGTCGTCTGCTCAACTCATCAAGCCCCGACACACCACAACCAAGACATGAATCGAGCATGATAGTTCAAGGGTGGTGTCAGAATAGCTTGGCGCCCATAGGCGCGAAGCTATTCTGGCGCCACCCTTGAACTATCATGCTCGATCTGTCTGTAGAATTGTAATACAGTCGGCCTTCAGAGGGCAACTTCAACATTTGGTGATTTCGGTCATGGGGCAGAATGTGTTAAAGGAACACTTGGCCGTGAAAAACCTCACAAAAACCTTGATTCTAAACTTTTACTGTTTGGGTTTAGAATTTTGGCAGGATGTCTACTACGTTTGTTCCTACTGAGTTTGTTGAAAACTGCCGCTGAGCCACAATACTTTCCTCTCCTGGGTTTTTGTGTGTGATGTTTTCCTATCGAACCCGACTCCTACCGATGGCGCTTTATGGCAAAAGCCATCTTGACCATTTCTCAGAAAAGCGAGAATTTCATTGTTATACAATGAAATCTCGCTTTTCTCAAAAAAGAAGTAAAAAGTAGGCCTACGTCTTGGTTTTGCCATATAACGGCAGGCAGAGCATTTGTTTAATCAATCCAGACCAAAAAGGTGACTGCCAGGCGTGTAAAATGCTCTGAAGTACCCAACGGAGAAAGAAACACGTTTAGAAAAGACGGGTATAACACAATTTATTAATATTTCGGGTAAATACCCTTTGTCAAAATAGACAAACAAACAGAGAGATTAGCCGCTACTTATCTTCATTCGCAGAAGAAAGTTGACGTGGCAACAAATAGCGGCTAATCTCTCTGTTTGTTTGTTTGTCTATTTTGACAAAGGGTATTTACCCGAAATATTAATAAATTGTGTTATACCCGTCTTTTCTAAGCGTGTTTCTTTCTCCGTTGGGTACTTCAGAGCATTTGTTTGTCAACACAGATCCGTCAGGCGCCTGTGTGCCGTCCGTATGTTTTGGGGCTGAGCAGCAAGCCAAACTCTTCTTGTTGTTTTCTGTGGAAGCCAATAGAGGGATTTGATTTGACTTGATCTGGCATTACCCCGGCAGTGAGGAGGTTAAACCAGGGTTCCCATCTCCTGCGTACAGGTTCATAGCCGCATTAACCCCCTGGCTGTCGGTAGCGGTTTTTTTGTCGCGATGATTCCTGCAGGAATCATCGCGACAAAAAACCCGCTACCGACAGTCAAAGAGTTAACACTTTCAACCGTGACACTCCACAGATGAAGTAGGGACCGCGATAGTTCACAGGAACCACTATAGTTCAAGGGTAGTCTGACAACTCTGCCTCTTGAAGGCAAAAGACACCACGTTCGTTCTTGTGATAAGCGAGATTTTCATAGTATTTCAATGAAAATGTCGCCTTTCACAACAATGGACTTCTGCCTTTTACATTCACGTGAGATTGCGATTTCAGGTTACAAGTCTGCACGTTACAAGTCAAGTCATTTTTATACGTTCTCAATTATTAACACTTGTTTTCTCTTTTATTTTGTTAGCTGTGTGTGCGCGCAGTCGGTAATCGCTCAATGCTGGCCAGCAAACTAACTCAGTGATGGCAGATGAAAGTTCTTTACTTATTCATTATTTATTCAGTGTTGGTCTCTAAGAATAATCTAATAGTGGAAGTTTTTCTCTCTTTTTATCGTGTGGTTTGCACAGAATTTGTCGGTAAACCAAATCTAGTTTGGGAAGATAAATTAACCCTTCAACGCTGGTGGATGCAGATTGTGTTCCTGAAATCTTTGTTAACTCATTCTACCCCAGACAAGATATGGATCGACCATGATAGTTCAAGGGTGATGCCAGGATAGCTTGGCGCCTATAGGCGCCAAGCTATTCTGTCATCACCCTTGAACTATCATGGTCGATCTGGGTCCTACAAAGCACTGCAGTCTTCAGAGGACAACGGCAACCTTTCGGGATTTCGGTCTTGGGGTACAATGAGTTAATTCAACGCCAAAGAGCCATAGCCTATTCACCAAGGAATATGGATACAAAGTGGGGGCGACAAGAGACATAGATCCAAATGAGCCCCAGCGAATGCGGGGGCTCATGAGGATCTACGTCTCTTGCAAGCTAACTTTTTTTGGCATTGAAGGGGTTGATCTTTTCTTCACAGCCGCGTTCGTTGCTATACACTGCTGGAGATGGACGAAGTGATTTCTTTACTATTTAAAAATATTTTGCTGTAATTT